>OZ035997.1:62180284-62620284 GCA_964035015.1 Corallium rubrum
CACCGTCTTTGAGTCTTTTTAAGGCAGTATAAAACAACAACACTATGTTTATATATTGTGAGAGAACTATAACCAAGCCTGAAATTGTTTTCTGGCCCTATTGGGTTCAAGAGCCAAACTAAACTCGCTAAAGTATATGGTGGTTTGCACTTCAACATGGTATGGAAAGTACACGTTTTGAAAACGATATTAAAACGGAATAACATTCTGTTCAAATACCTTCCATTTTCTTACCTGATGAACTCAGTTGGTAAAAAAGAAAGACTTTGTCGATATGAAGTAAAATATCCAATAGCTCTCGACATAAAATCCAAATCTGCCGATGAAAACATTTTTTCGGAAGCTTCAGTTTCAGCGGCTTTTTTCGGCCAAGAATGTTTTTTCTTGATTTGCTCTGAAACCAGGAGTCAGATGCTGAGGCGGTTGATTCTAGTAATGTTTAAGCGTTTTCCTAATAACATTCAGTGTTTTCGATGGCCAGGGTTCACTTCTTTATTGACATTCTCATCTTTAATGTTGAATTTGTCGGCAAAATAATTTTCGAATTACTTTCTTTCTCGTTTCTGCTCGTCCGCTCGTCATCGAGATGTTACAAGGCGAAATATGATTGGTTGTTTGTGAGTCTGGGGAAAAGTAGACGAAACGTGATTGGTAGTTGATGAATTTCGGGAGAATATGTATTCCTATCGTTATTTTTTTTTAAGAAATCTGTTATTTTATTGTCGGTCATTTTATAAAAGAAATGCCTAATGGGTTTCCACGTTTGGATAGCCTGATCCAAACACTTGAGGTGTTGCTCGACTTTCGAAAGCTAAAATACACTCGCCTAGCGGCTCGTGTTTTTTTACGCTTTGCGAAAGTCTCGCAACATCCCTCGTGTTTGGAACAGGCTATCCAAACATGGAAACCCATTAGGTATTTCTTCAACCATTTTTAGCCATTTTGTGTGAGGCCAATTCCTTTGTCTGGAGTAACCAACACAATTTAAGGGTTCAGTGGTACTCCCCTATCCTGCGTTTGAAGGAGTGGCCATTCCCTGTGATTAAAGGCAGAGTGCATTAATAATAATAAACAATGAACACGAGGGGATTGCATTAATGTATTTCTAGTTATACCTTACGGCTATACTATAACAACTCGCGATCTAATGACGATATCCTACACCAACTAGACCTACAGCGTTTATGACTGTGATCTGAATCAGTCGATTTTGTTCGTACCGCAACAAGTGAACGCACGCATAGTCACTGTCTAAAGACAAGAAATTGCGTGTAGAGCCACTTTGATTTACGATCGTTCATCGACAAGCTTGATGTACGTCATGACATATACACAGTTAATGATCGCTCTCAGTAAACGTGTATATGCAGTAATTCATTCCATTCTTTACATTTAAGCTACTTTCGAATAGTTTCGTCCGCATTCTGCAAGATTCTGGAGTACTTAATGAATGAACACGATTCAGCGATATTACATGAAATCATCTCTTTCTGGAGGAGATATACGTATCATTTTAACTATGCGTCAGTGTTTATCTGACGTCGCCTCGTGGGATCCGTGCAGGCTTTCAACCACTTCTTCCCGTCTCCCAGGAAGCCTGATCGCATGCCAAAATCAACATGGCATTATACCACGAAGAAAATATCACAACATGTCATTTGCATTGTCTTTACCTCTACTATTCAAATTTTGGGTTTTCGGGTCTTGTCGAACAGCCCATTTTGAAAATTATGCTAACTTATTCTAATTATTATTAAAAATATTATTATAATCTATAACAAAATGTTTAATCTTTAAACAATAAATGAATTTACCAATGAAAAAGCAACATTTCAAAAAATTTTGAAAAAAATAAAGCAATACAATAAAATGCATTGTGACCATGGTTCGCCACAGCGCAGGCTCTTCACTTATTTTGGAAATTTACAAATTAAAACAGAACTATACCACAACAAAAGACCACACTGATACATCATCAAGGTTATTTTTAAGTCAGCTATTCAGATTTTATATAGATTATTGTGCATGACATTTACTCCTGTTTACCATTACTACGCAAAATTATATCCGGTGACGGATATTATAAGGATCGTTAATCAGATAAAGTTGTCCATCAGAAGCATGTTGAAGCTAAAAAATAGATACTCGAATCAAGCGTATATCCAATACAACATGGTCTTTAGTGCTTATTTTAGTTGCAATATAATAACCTAATTATAATTAAAAGTGGAATACATTACTAGGCAAATCAAACATTTGACTTTAAAAAATTGGAATACTATTGAGGTGACGTTACTTAACCTTTTTCAAAATCCAAAATGTGTGAATGCAGCTCTTTCGAAAAGCTAAAAAGCAAAGGCCTAGCGGCTCGCGTTTATAGTTGTTACACTTTTCATTCCCCGCGTATTTGTATCACAGTATCCAAAAACAGAAAACCAATAGGATATTTCTTTAGTCCACACACGGAAAAGCATTAGCTATTTTTTAATAAAACAACTGACTTTAAAAATAGCCATGCATGTCATAACTGGCATCTATAATATACATGACAAAATTACACTCTGGAGAGAGTAAATTAATGTTACCATGGTAACAATGTTAAATACAAAATGGCGGTCTATTTTGGAGTGGACAGATGACGGGTATTATTTTTTCACTTTTTCAACCACTTGTGGTACACTGTGAATTAAGAATTTCAAATGAATACACAATTCACTTACACTGGAATTTCTTATTGCCAAGTAATGAATTTATTTAGTAAGTTTGATGATGTTTGTGGTTTCTTCCAGTTGCTTGCAAAAAATTATTGTAGGAAAATTAACTGACTAGTTGAAACACCGTTGCTAAACTTGTTTGCGATCATAACAGCAGTTAAACAAAGAAATTACGACAATGTGTAGTCAAACCATTGTAATTTTGTCATGAATATTATAAGAGTAATCATATGATTTCGCACGTGCAATTGTTGATTTTACACTACTCTTGATATTTTAAAACTTATCCAAACTGCGCTCGACTACGGCTCATGCAACTTGGATTCAATTTTCAAATATCACTCGTAGCGTAAAATCATTAATTGCACACGCTATCATATGATAATGTATACTAATTACAGTACATTATAGCATTTGCCCAAGTATATACGTGCTGAAGTAATTAATCACTGCAATTGCCGAACTGTTGCTACTTGTGAAATAGATTAGTTATTTTACTGATATAGCGGGTCATTATAGATGCATATGCCAGTATAACAAGAATGCATAGAGTAAATATTCAGAACACAGTATTCAATGCCTGGAATCCATACAACGTGATATTTACTATTGGTTCCTGAAAAGTTAAAAAAATTCGTGAAAATATAACGGGAACAATATACACTTAATGTCTGCTCCCGAGGGAAACAGTTAGTTTTGTTTTCCCGAGAGTCTTGATATTTCCCGAGACGATGTCGAGGGAAACATCGAGACACGAGGGAAAACAAAACTAACTGTTTCCCGAGGGATCAGACATTAAGTGTATTGTTATATAGCTAGAGCTTCGCTGAATAATTTTGACGTGCTCTGTAATTTCACTTCAACCAAACAAATATTAGTCTCAGAACAAAAGAACAGCAATACATTTCTCCAGTTAATCTTCACACATGCTTTGAAAACCTATAAATATTAGTACCAAACAAGCTTTTGTTTATAGGATACCGTGAAGAGTTCAAAGTTCTAGCAATTGAAATACAATTGAAAACATATTGACCGAGCAGGAAATAAGTTCTCAATTGTTGCCCGCTATGTAGACATTGAAATTTAGCTAAGGTCATGTGACCACAAACCAACCAATGACAGTCATCGTTGCATCCAGCGAACCTCTAGCTATACAACAATGTAAAATATCAATTCACGGTGGATTTCGGTGTCCTTTACATACATTCCACAGACATATACTCATTTTTTTCTTTGTCTTGTTAGCAGAGATTCCAAATTTGCGAATGGATGTTCAACCACCACGGTCCAAATGAATGCGCACGCGTAGGACAGGACCAGCGTTGCCAAATAAAAGTTTACCTAAAAGAAATATAATCTAGGTGATCAGAACGCCATTAAATTCCACGCGAAGAAGCATTTACGTAACATTTTATGGCTCATTAAGTAGCAGTCAAAATATGAGCGGCCGATCTTTATGGGCACTTACAATGGCGAGCCGAACTTACTTATCAAATTCTAAGTGTACAGGATGAATACAGTGTTTATATGAGTTGTAAGAAACGTTAGATAAGAACATTTTAATTTAGAAAAATCTGCATTTGAGCCGGTAGGTGTAATAACTCTGATAAAACATTATTAATCAATGTTCTGACAGTATTTACAAAAAACCTGATTAAACATTCATTTCTTTTGAATTTTCCCTTAAGAATTATTAAGATTTGATAATTGTTGTTAGAAAACCAGTGGGTGCCGCGGCCTAGAATAACAGTCATAAGTGTGTCCCATGCTTGAGTGCATGTATTGTATGCTTGAGTCTCGTCCAAAACTTGCGTATTTTGAAATTCGCAATATTTTAACAAATTAAAATATTTTTACGTCTTTTGTTTCTCCACTTCTCTTGACTTTGGACTTTCTCAATCACCGGTAAAAAAGGTGCCTTTCACCGCTGACGTTAAGGTTGAGTGCACGGTGTTTTATTATACAAATTAGCTTAGTTGTTTTCGGTTATGCGCACGGTGACCAGTTTCTGAAAAGTGAGTAAAAACGTACGGCTATCCCGGACCGCAAGAGGGAAACCGTTATATATTTAGCAGAAACCCTTTTAAGTTGACTTAAATGCCGTATTCGTTAGAAAATTTTCAACGAAAATGCGTCTTGGAAAAACAGCTCTTTTTGAAACTGTTTATCTTTAAACGAGGCAAATAAAAGTGCATATAACAAGTGTAATTATTGGGCAAAGCAAACAAGTCCAAAGTGAAGATAAACAAAAACATCTGAGATCGACAAACACGGCAATAAAGACAGAGAAGCATATGAACCAAAAAACATATTGTCCCCGAGCCCGGGCGTAGGGACGAAGGCCCGGAGCACGGTGAGGGTGCTAATCTCGACACGCGTGGAGGTCCAATTTCCACGCGTGTAGAAAAAGCGAGAAAGGTATTTGAGTGATTTGAATATCTGTGTGTGTGTGTGTGTGTGTGTGTGTGTGTGTGTGTGTGTGTGTATATATATATATATATATATATATATATATATATATAATGTACGGTACGGTGTTCACTTGCCTGGTTACGTATTTGGGCACTGGTAACAATGGAGCAACATAATTGACTGGCTGACGTCAACATTTAAAATAATTTACTGATCACGAATCACGATAGCAAAAGAAACCGTCGTTTAATATTGCGAAATCATTTATTGTTGACGAGAATAAAGAAAATCGCTTATTGGATCAGTTAAAATACATTTTGCTGCATACAGTTTGCCTTTTGCTTCATCTTGACAGTCCGATTTTACTGTTTTATTTTTACTTCGTTTTGGTCTCTGATTTTAAAGATACCAATTTAATTAGGTTGAGGGTTTTTCCGTGTTTTACTGAAGACGCCTGTATATTAGGACGTATCCCCGAGCCGGGCGTAGGGCCGAAGGCCCGGAGCCCGGTGAGGATGCTAATCTCGACATGCGTGGAGTCCACTTTACACGCGTGTTGAAATGCGAATCAGTTTGAGCGATCTGAATATTTGTATATATATATATATATATATATATATATATATATATATATATATATGTGTGTGTGTGGACGGACCACGCGCGGTGAAGTTTGTGGGGCACTGGAAACAATATAGTTCTTGACAAAAAAGATTTGAAAAAGATTTGATATTATTCTTGACAAAAGGACTTGAGAAAGGAGTTTTTGGGATACGTATCCTTTTCAAAAAAACAGAAACAAATCAACGTTTACGTATATAAAGTCTTCAGACTTGACTAAAAGGAAACTCGTCAAACCAAAACTCGAAAGAAACGAAGACAAAGGCCGAAAAGTTTATAAAGCTACGGTAAAAATATAGAGCAGTCGCTCTCAGTAATCACGAACACTTAGTAGCAAAACTGTTGAGTTTCCCTGTTTTACATCTATCACTGTTAATTTTGTTTTATATTTTGTGTGGCCTTGAAGTACGTATCATATCCGGCATTGCATGTTTTTTCTTGCCAATGCCCCTTACGTTGTATTTTTTACCTGTGGCTGCCGTCTTATCTCCTTAAATGGCTTTCTTATTGTAAAACTACATATGACTTAGCGGTTGTTTATAACTTAGCATAAAAATGGAGAAGGAACATTTCTTCTTTTGTAAAACGTACAAAGACTACAAATGCTGTTGAACTGAATATTTATTAACATGTATGTGAAAACATTTTCAGCAATTCAGATTTCGAAATGAAAAATTGTTTTTGTTATATTAGTTTAAATAAATTTAAAATGCCATAAATGAATATAGTTTGAGTAGTTTTCAAAATGCAAATATTTTTAGATACCAAGCGATGTTCTTTGTAAGCATGGGAAGAAAGAACTGTGAAATATAACCCTAATATTTTAATAAAGTTCTGATGCCTGCTTCAGTAGTGTGGTGGTAACGTCGTCGGTTTGCACGCGGACGAGATTGAGTTCAAACCCTGGTGGCAACGTGCAATTTTCCTCATCTCAATTATATTTTACGAAATATCAGCCTTAAATTTTTCTTTGTTCTTTGTGGCAATTTTCTTCAAAAAATAGAGTGTTTTTTTTATTTCAAATATTCTACCATAATTAAAACTATATTTTCATCGTTCCGACCATTCGCGAGGATCTGGATACGAGAATGCGTTCCGACAGGAGTAGCTATTTCCAGGCCTCCAATAAAAAAGAGCGCAAGGGGGGGGGGGGGGGGGGGTGTTGCTGTAAAAGCGAGCGAGGGGATATTGCATTTATGTATTTCTAGTATATATGTTTCTATATTTTCTTGATCATTGTTATCCATTTTTTGAACGAGAATTTCCCTCTTGCTTTGTGACAAAGTACATCCATTTAACAGTTTTAGTTTCTCCGTTACAGTAAATCCATTTACCAGTTTTAGTTTCTCCGTCAACCTAGCTGACTCTGCAGGAACTTGCAATCTTGCACCTCTATCAGATTCCACTTCTGATAACATATTTTGCTTGTGTTCATCATCACTTTAATATTACATTTCTGTACTGTCCCTAATCTATTCACTCGGGCTACAAGTGGTACACCGAGTCTAGGTTCGGCTATGTTTCTGTTTCTTTTTTTATTCTTTGGGGTGGGGTGGGGGTGGGGTGGGGGGGGGGGGTGTCACAAAATTGCAAAATTTCACAATATGTAATATGATACTCTTGCGACATCTCCTCGCGTTGAATCAAACGCTTCATGGGAGCCGTTCATCTGGTTACTGAGCTTTCTGCTTGGATTCAGCAACGAGAAAAGGTATTTATAGCTAAGTTTGTAATAAGCGAGTTGACGATTTTGCGTTCACGAACGTTCGTTGTAGTTTGCAGCCGGTCACTTCGATTCTGAATCGGTGACATTAGTTGAACGACAATGTTTGTATATGATGTTTCGTAACTCGTTCCGTAACCCCCCTCAATAACCAAACGTCGTGTTATCGGTCCGCGAATTAAGTATTTGTTAGGGTATCTTCGATGAGCCCAAGATTGTTGTAAACCAGCAACGGCTATTGGAAATATACTCCAAGATAAGCCAAACACAGAGAATATTTACGAACACAAATAAACACAGAAATACAGGATGGACAGCGTCTACCTCAGTGGTCGCCTTATGTGTCGGCCATTTTATTAAATATATGTTTTTGAAACTCAATTATTATTTATTGTATTGAGAATTGTGTTTGCGCTTTCCTTTTGCGCATTCTTCAGACTTGCGACAAATGTTTTTGCATTTTTGTGTATTGCATCTTCTCATTTTTACGTTCGCCTTGCCTGGAAACATCGTTCCCATGGTCTTTTCGAAATGGGGACGGCGGGTAAAAGTCCGGGAATACTTTCATAATAGCATTCCATAACCATCCAATTATCCTGTTGGTACATTTTCTTGTTCTTGTACTAGTAGCAGTTGCTTGATTTCGAGCAGCTCCGCGCTAATGCTGGTGCTCCACGGGACAAGAGACCTGCTGGACAAGAGACCTTCGCAGAAAGCTACAATCTCATTCGCGTCGTTATTATATTTGACAATTTTATCGTTCATTTTCACTCATATAAGGATAGAGATTTTTAGCTTGCACAACCACCAGTATTTTTATTGAGATACTAACTTTAGGAAAATTTTCGATCAAGGCTAAAGAGCCCCTCCTACCCAAATACTCGCATCCCTGAGCAGGGCCCGTACCAAGTACTATCAAATGAACCCGAGTCTCGCGTAGGAAGTGTCGACATTTCCTGAAATAGTAAACTTGTATTACCACCCAATATCAATTAATTATTCTTATTTATATTTATATTATTATTATCATCATCATCATCATCATCATCATCATCATCATCACCATTACTATTATTATTATTATTATTATTATTATTATTATATGATGATGAGATAATGATTACTTTCTATTTTTTCTTTTTCGTCGTATGTTTTTGCTGTATAAGCCTCGTAACTGTTCTCATTAGCTAATGGCTTATGAAACCGCACGTTTAGTGGTAAAAAAGCACTAAAAGGTAGTCCTTAGAGGGCTGAGGTGTGGTGAATTAGTCATACATGCATTGGGATGATATAAATAAAGGCAGTCATTAGTGCAACAGTCTTGTTTGGTTTGAACGTCGCAGAAGACGAAATCCCGTGGTTTTTAGCTGGAAAACCTCACTGTTGGCCTACAGCCTATCATCCATATGGATATTCCCTCTACGGCAGGAAAATAGGTTCCTGGTGGCGTTGTGCCTCCGTCAATCCATTGCATTTGTTAGAGAATTGAAGCTGACCGTCACGCTAGCGTGGCGGAGTGGGTTCACTTCGCTTGTGTTTGCTTTGGGAAGTTTAGTGTTTAGATGGTTTTCCAATTTGCGGGTGTTCTAGGCGGACGGAGTATAGACTGTGGAAGGCTACTTACCACTATTTACCACTTATTATTACCACTCACCGTTTGGCGTGATTGGGCATTCAGTTACTGTATATGTGGTAGTTTATGACTGTAGGCGTTCACTATGTTCATTCATCTACATTTTGCCCCAGAACTGGTAGCACGAGTCTTGCTTCTTAGTACTGGAGTGGGTTTTCACCAGGGGAACGTATTTGCGGATCATTTTGTTTCCCAAAACTTTGCTCGTTTTCTCCGTTTACCGTACGTAGTCGCATCGCATCTCGAGCGAGTAGACGACAGCGCTGTTTTTAGAATGTCTAATCCGTTGGACGACGGAATGTATGTATCAAAACTTTATCAAAATAATGTAGGGTGTGGGGAACACACCTTTACACATGTTATATTGGTATACGGAGCCGTAAACGTATTTACATATTATTTCACTGCGGATATGATTTGGCTCGATATCGATTTGGCGAGTTATGTTTTTCCGTCCAATTTGTACTGCCTTTGGTCGATGTACAGACAGGTTTTCCAAGTCACTTGCAAAATAGTTGTTATCATGACTGTCTCATTCATCGCATTACGCTCAATCTGCTTTACTACAAATAGACGCTCAATCTGTTTTACTACAAATAGACGCCGCGGGACGACGCCGATATGGTTAGAGGTTAGGGGATTCAGATCGTGATTTTGGGACGTGTTTGCTCCAGATCAATCGTATGCAAAAGCTGTCGTTTTAAATGTCTCAGTGGATCAACGCGAAATTAACGTTTTACTCTAGACGGACCTGTTTACATGCAAACTACAAAGAACGCTCATGAACTAGAATGGACACCTTACCAAGATTTTACTTACAGAAATATATCTCGATCAGTGCTGTGTAAACAATTCATTAGATTATTTTATACTCTTTAAAGCATCACTGTATGATTATTGACTTCTGGCTTGTCGGCATAGTATTCAACAGAGGGTTGCGGATTTTAATACCCGCGCACAACTCATTTATCAGCGTGCCGTTAAATATAAATAAGCAGCTAATTAGAATGCATTAATATTCTCATTTGCTAATGAGTTATGAAACCGCACATTTAGTGGCAAAAAAGCACTAAAAAGTAGCCCCTAGAGGGCTGAGGTGTAGTCAATTAGTCCTAAATGCATTGGGATGATATAAATAAACCGCAATAAAAAAAAAGAACAGCAATACATTTCTCCAGTTAATCTTCACACATGCTTTGAATTAGACTTATAAATATTCTTTCTTTTTTTGAACCAAACAAGCTTTGGTTTATAGGATGCCGTGAACAGTTCAAAGTTCTAGCGGGCAACAATTGAAAACTTATTGACCGAGCAGGCAATAAGTTCTCAATTGTTGCCCGCTCGGAAGACATTGAAATTTAGCTAAGGTCATGTGAGCACAAACCAACCAATGACAGTCATCGTTGCATCCAGTGAAACTCTAGCTACATATACAATATTATTATTATTATTATCATTATCATTATTATTATTATTATTATTATTATCATTATTATTATTATCATTATTATTATCATCATTATTATCATTATCATTATTATCATTATTATTATTATCATAATTAATATTATTGTACATGTTATTGTTATTGTACATGTTATTGTTATTGTACATGTTATTGTTATTGTACATGTTATTGTCATTGTACATGTTATTGTCATTGTACATGTTATTGTCATTGTACATGTCATTGTCATTGTACATGTCATTGTCATTGTACATGTCATTGTCATTGTACATGTCATTGTCATTGTACATGTCATTGTCATTGTACATGTCATTGTCATTGTACATGTCATTGTCATTGTACATGTCATTGTCATTGTACATGTCATTGTCATTGTACATGTCATTGTCATTGTACATGTCATTGTCATTGTACATGTCATTGTCATTGTACATGTCATTGTCATTGTCATTGTACATGTCATTGTCATTGTACATGTCATTGTCATTGTACATGTCATTGTCATTGTACATGTCATTGTCATTGTACATGTCATTGTCAATGTACATGTCATTGTCATTGTACATGTCATTGTCATTGTACATGTCATGGTCATTGTACATGTCATGGTCATTGTACATGTCATGGTCATTGTCCATGTCATGGTCATTGTCCATGTCATTGTCATTGTCCATGTCATTGTCATTGTCCATGTCATTGTCATTGTCCATGTCATTGTCATTGTCCATGTCATTGTCATTGTCCATGTCATTGTCATTGTCCATGTCATTGTCATTGTCCATGTCATTGTCATTGTCCATGTCATTGTCATTGTCCATGTCATTGTCATTGTCCATGTCATTGTCATTGTCCATGTCATTGTCATTGTCCATGTCATTGTCATTGTCCATGTCATTGTCATTGTCCATGTCATTGTCATTGTCCATGTCATTGTCATTGTCCATGTCATTGTCATTGTCCATGTCATTGTCATTGTCCATGTCATTGTCATTGTCCATGTCATTGTCATTGTCCATGTCATTGTCATTGTCCATGTCATTGTCATTGTCCATGTCATTGTCATTGTCCATGTCATTGTCATTGTCCATGTCATTGTCATTGTCCATGTCATTGTCATTGTCCATGTCATTGTCATTGTCCATGTCATTGTCATTGTCCATGTCATTGTCATTGTCCATGTCATTGTCATTGTCCATGTCATTGTCATTGTCCATGTCATTGTCATTGTCCATGTCATTGTCATTGTCCATGTCATTGTCATTGTCCATGTCATTGTCATTGTCCATGTCATTGTCATTGTCCATGTCATTGTCATTGTCCATGTCATTGTCATTGTCCATGTCATTGTCATTGTCCATGTCATTGTCATTGTCCATGTCATTGTCATTGTCCATGTCATTGTCATTGTCCATGTCATTGTCATTGTCCATGTCCATGCCATTGTCCATGTCCATGCCATTGTCCATGTCCATGTCATTGTCCATGTCCATGTCATTGTCCATGTCCATGTCATTGTCCATGTCCATGTCATTGTCCATGTCCATGTCATTGTCCATGTCCATGTCATTGTCCATGTCATTGTCATTGTCCATGTCATTGTCATTGTCCATGTCATTGTCATTGTCCATGTCATTGTCATTGTCCATGTCATTGTCATTGTCCATGTCATTGTCATTGTCCAGGTCATTGTCATTGTCCATGTCATTGTCATTGTCCATGTCATTGTCATTTTCCATGTCATTGTCATTGTCCATGTCATTGTCATTGTCCATGTCATTGTCATTGTCCATGTCATTGTCATTGTCCATGTCATTGTCATTGTCATTGTCATGTCATTGTCATTGTCCATGTCATTGTCATTGTCCATGTCATTGTCATTGTCCATGTCATTGTCATTGTCATTGTCCATGTCATTGTCATTGTCCATGTCATTGTCATTGTCCATGTCATTGTCATTGTCCATGTCATTGTCATTGTCCATGTCATTGTCATTGTCCATGTCATTGTCATTGTCCATGTCATTGTCATTGTCCATGTCATTGTCATTGTCCATGTCATTGTCATTGTCCATGTCATTGTCATTGTCCATGTCATTGTCATTGTCCATGTCATTGTCATTGTCATTGTCCATGTCATTGTCATTGTCCATGTCATTGTCATTGTCCATGTCATTGTCATTGTCCATGTCATTGTCATTGTCCATGTCATTGTCATTGTCCATGTCATTGTCATTGTCCATGTCATTGTCATTGTCCATGTCATTGTCATTGTCCATGTCATTGTCATTGTCCATGTCATTGTCATTGTCCATGTCATTGTCATTGTCCATGTCATTGTCCATGTCATTGTCCATGTCCATGTCCATGTCCATGTCCATGTCCATGTCCATGTCCATGTCCATGTCCATGTCCATGTCCATGTCCATGTCCATGTCCATGTCCATGTCCATGTCCATGTCCATGTCCATGTCCATGTCCATGTCCATGTCCATGTCCATGTCTATGTCCATGTCCATGTCCATGTCCATGTCCATGTCTATGTCCATGTCCATGTCCATGTCTATGTCTATGTCTATGTCCATGTCCATGTCCATGTCCATGTCTATGTCCATGTCCATGTCCATGTCCATGTCCATGTCTATGTCTATGTCCATGTCCATGTCCATGTCCATGTCCATGTCCATGTCCATGTCCATGTCCATGTCCATGTCCATGTCCATGTCCATGTCCATGTCCATGTCCATGTCCATGTCGTCCTCGTCCTCGTCCTCGTCCTCGTCCTCGTCCTCGTCCTCGTCCTCGTCCTCGTCCTCGTCCTCGTCCTCGTCCTCGTCCTCGTCCTCGTCCTCGTCCTCGTCCTCGTCCTCGTCCTCGTCCTCGTCCTCGTCCTCGTCCTCGTCCTCGTCCTCGTCCTCGTCCTCGTCCTCGTCCTCGTCCTCGTCCTCGTCCTCGTCCTCGTCCTCGTCCTCGTCCTCGTCCTCGTCCTCGTCCTCGTCCTCGTCCTCGTCCTCGTCCTCGTCCTCGTCCTCGTCCTCGTCCTCGTCCTCGTCCTCGTCCTCGTCCTCGTCCTCGTCCTCGTCCTCGTCCTCGTCCTCGTCCTCGTCCTCGTCCTCGTCCTCGTCCTCGTCCTCGTCCTCGTCCTCGTCCTCGTCCTCGTCCTCGTCCTCGTCCTCGTCCTCGTCCTCGTCCTCGTCCTCGTCCTCGTCCTCGTCCTCGTCCTCGTCCTCGTCCTCGTCCTCGTCCTCGTCCTCGTCCTCGTCCTCGTCCTCGTCCTCGTCCTCGTCCTCGTCCTCGTCCTCGTCCTCGTCCTCGTCCTCGTCCTCGTCCTCGTCCTCGTCCTCGTCCTCGTCCTCGTCCTCGTCCTCGTCCTCGTCCTCGTCCTCGTCCTCGTCCTCGTCCTCGTCCTCGTCCTCGTCCTCGTCCTCGTCCTCGTCCTCGTCCTCGTCCTCGTCCTCGTCCTCGTCCTCGTCCTCGTCCTCGTCCTCGTCCTCGTCCTCGTCCTCGTCCTCGTCCTCGTCCTCGTCCTCGTCCTCGTCCTCGTCCTCGTCCTCGTCCTCGTCCTCGTCCTCGTCCTCGTCCTCGTCCTCGTCCTCGTCCTCGTCCTCGTCCTCGTCCTCGTCCTCGTCCTCGTCCTCGTCCTCGTCCTCGTCCTCGTCCTCGTCCTTGTCCTTGCGTCCTTGTCCTTGTCCTTGTCCTTGTCCTTGTCCTTGTCCTTGTCCTTGTCCTTGTCCTTGTCCTTGTCCTTGTCCTTGTCCTTGCCCTTGCCCTTGCCCTTGCCCTTGCCCTTGCCCTTGCCCTTGCCCTTGCCCTTGCCCTTGCCCTTGCCCTTGCCCTTGCCCTTGCCCTTGCCCTTGCCCTTGCCCTTGCCCTTGCCCTTGCCCTTGCCCTTGTCCTTGTCCTTGCCCTTGCCCTTGCCCTTGCCCTTGCCCTTGCCCTTGCCCTTGCCCTTGCCCTTGCCCTTGCCCTTGCCCTTGCCCTTGCCCTTGCCCTTGCCCTTGCCCTTGCCCTTGCCCTTGCCCTTGCCCTTGCCCTTGCCCTTGCCCTTGCCCTTGCGCTTGCCCTTGCCCTTGCCCTTGCCCTTGCCCTTGCCCTTGCCCTTGCCCTTGCCCTTGCCCTTGCCCTTGCCCTTGCCCTTGCCCTTGCCCTTGCCCTTGCCCTTGCCCTTGCCCTTGCCCTTGCCCTTGTCCTTGTCCTTGTCCTTGTCATTGTCATTGTCATTGTCATTGTCATTGTCATTGTCATTGTCATTGTCATTGTTATTGTTATTGTTATTATGAACAAATAAATTCTCAAAGCAGCCAGTAATCAGACATAGTTTAACGCTACTCCGGCTTAAAAGTCTTTTTAACGTAGCTTAAAAAGTTACTGTTCATGACCCAACGTCTCGACACTCCGATCTAGTGTCTTTATCAGGAGTGACCGTTGTGAAGAAAGGTTCCATATTTATATTACCTATGAACAAGAGTCAAATAAGAGAGTATAATATGGGATCTGTCTTCATAAGGATTACCCTTGATAAAGACACTAGATCGAAGTGTCGAAACGTTGGGTCATGAACAGTCTCGTTTTAAGCTACGTTCAAAAACTTTTAAGCCAGATTAGGTTTAAACTATGTCCTATCATTATTAAGTTTAACACCAGTTAATACATACATTATTCAATTGGAAGTAATATTGGGCATTTCACTCGATTACAGAAATGTATGTATTCTGCACTCGAATTTTCCTTCACCAAAAACTCCTAGAACATCTGTAATCGAGTGAAATGCCCAATATTACTTCTAATATACCCAATTCTCTCCTGGCATTACCACCTTAATATATACAGAACTCACGATCAGGCTCTCGGCAATGGCCTCCGTGGCTCAGTGGTCAGAGCATTGCACTAAAATCGCAAGGTCGTGGGTTCAATTCCTGCCGGAAGGCCCGTGTAGTTGCATTTTTCGCGACTGGTCCCGGTTTGGTCTTCAAAATGTATGTATTCTGCACTCGAATTTTCCTTCACCAAAAATTCCTAGAATATCTGTAATCGAGTGAAATGCCTAATATTACTTCTAATATACCCAATTCTCTCCTGGCATTACCACCTTAATATATACAGAACTCACGATCAGGCTCTCGGCAACGGCCTCCGTGGCTCAGTGGTCAGAGCATTGCACTAGAATTGCAAGGTCGTGGGTTCAATTCCTGCCGGAAGGCCCGTGTAGTTGCATTTTTCGCGACTGGTCCCGGTTTGGTCTTCAAAATGTATGTATTCTGCACTCGAATTTTCCTTCACCAAAAATTCCTAGAATATCTGTAATCGAGTGAAATGCCCAATATTACTTCTAATATACCCAATTCTCTCCTGGCATTACCGCCTTAATATATACAGAACTCACGATCAGGCTCCCGGCAACGGCCTCCGTGGCTCAGTGGTCAGAGCATTGCACTAGAATCGCAAGGTCGTGGGTTCAATTCCTGCCGGAAGGCCCGTGTAGTTGCATTTTTCGCGACTGGTCCCGGTTTGGTCTTAAAAATGTATGTATTCTGCACTCGAATTTTTCTTCTCCAAAAATTCCTACATTATTCAATTGCCTCGTTAAATATCCAAAGATAAACACACTATCTGAATATACTATTTTCTAGATAATTATAATACAAAATTTTGACAAAACATTACTTAAGGTTTCGGGGATATTGATGCTTTTGTAACTGGTAATCTTCTAAATTGAAATAAGTGCGCGGTCAGAATGCTTTCAAAAGGGTCTAGTGATATTGCACTAACGATCCCGTCAAATACGCAATACAAGGCTGATGGCAACTTAGCGTATTCGATAGTTGTCGACAACAACAGTTTTTTTAAACATTTGTATATATTAATGGTTTGAAAACGCTAACGAAACATGCATGTGGTCATTTTAATTTTTACTCAATTTTATTACCTTTTTACTATTCTACTACATCAGCGTTGTTTATTAACCAATTTTAAAAAGAAAAACTGTCCACCATTTTTTTTGTAGTAAGGTCAATTGTGCAGGTAAAAATCCCAGATTGAGGAGCCAATCAGATTGCTTGAAAAGCATTATTTACTTCCGAGGCATCAGGGTATATGGTAATTAATTTTATTAACAATTCTTGTAACTTACCATAGTAAATACTGTAATGTGAAGAGGTGCCTCGATGTTGCTCTCTAATACAAGTATAACATCCATATGGAGGATAAATGCCGCATAATTTATACGACTTAAAGGAATCCAAAATTTTGCACTGAGGATATTCCTTGCCAAACCTATATCGCAAAATGAAAAATATATCAATAAATACTTGTTTTACTTGAATCTAAATTCGAGATCTTTTCAAGTTCATCATGCGGCAGGCACGGTTCCTCCCTACCCCGCCTCCATCACTCTTTCCCTCAACGTAAAAGAGCTTATTATATGCATGACAAAATTACTACATTCTGATTGGTTGAGAGGAGGACAATTATTTTATTAATTGTACAGCAGTAATTAACAAAAATAGTGAAGGACCTGGGAAAGATGTTGACAATAAAATTCAAAATGGCGGGAAATTCTGCAATGGAAAGTTTTCACATTTCCAACGACTTGCGGTACACTATGAACTAAAAATTAGATGTAAATATTTTGAAATGAGTACAGAGAACACCCAGAGTGAAAACGTTTCTTGTCAAGTAATGAAAGAAGATGTTTTTGAAGGCATGAGTTACTACGAAGCGTACGTGTCGTACTTTTGTCATGCATATAATAAATGAAAAATCATATGATTTTGCTCGTACTATTAGGGATTTACACCACTTGTGATATTTCAAAATTATGCCAATTATGGTGCAATTTTGGCAAAAATTTTCAAATGGCTTTACGGCTTTACTCTTTGATCATTTGAGATGAGAAATATGATTTGGAAGCTTCTGAGTGAAACCAAAACCGCCATTATCTCTTGGCGCAAAATCCGCTATTATCTAAAAAGCATCTCGTAGCAATTGCAGTTTTTAAAAGTGTAGAATTTTTGTCAAAGTCTTAGCTTCAGCAGTGACTTATCATTGTGCATGCCAATTTTGAGAGACAAAATTAAAAAAAGGTACGTAACGCGTAGATGTGACTACCGCTGTTAAGCACAGAAAGAGATATAAATTTAAGAAGCAATGAATGACAATTCTTGAATAGCACATAGACACGCACACACACACACACACACACACACACACACACACGCACACACGCACACACAAAATGATAGTTCAGTATTTTAAATCATTTTATACATGCATTGCTAATTTGAACATGGCACATACTATACATACATCTTTACTGGCTGTTTCCAAAACATAGCATATAGTAGCATCATAAACATGCCCCCAAGTTTTACATGAAGTGAACTTGTAAAATTCAGATTTTTGTACAAAACCTGGATAGCCCATCTGGTGGATAAATGCTAGCTAGAGAACCACTCTAGTGGTGCTTTGAGCAACCCAATTTAACTTTTATCCACTGAACAGCACTATCAGGTACATAACTATTCAGTGGATAAAATTTTATATTAGGTTGTTCAACGCATGATTAGTGCTGTTCTTTAGCTAGAACTTATAAACTAGATAAGCTATCTCGGCTTTGTACAACTCACCCCAGATCATATACATGTAGATTATTTTTGTGGAAACACCACGTAAAATATTTCTGCTAGTATTTTAAATAAGACAGTACAACAATACTCAGTATTATAATTTCAACAGATATATTTCTTCATTTCAAGGCTTTCAACATATTCAATGGTTTAAGTTTCCCAACAGTTCACCAGTGGCGCAACTACCTATTGGGAAGGGTGGTTAAACCCCACGGGCCCCGAGCAAAAGGAAATAATTAGGGCCCCCGAGCATTTTGTGACGAGATCCGTAGGTTCCATAGAATACCCCTTTCTGATGGTTATAACTGCCCTAAGAATGAAGTAAATAGCGTTTCAGAGCATTAGAAAATCAAAAATTTCCTGGGGTAGCATTTTCCCGGACCCTTCTACTGGCTTGTCGCACTTTCTGGACACGCCACATTGTCTGTTTGTCTTGAGTGTTACACTGAAAATCTTCTCTTGGTGGGTGGGGGGATGCTTTGACATCCCTACGCAGGGGCGGCGCGACTGGGGGGGGTAGGGGGTATTTACCCCCAAAAAACTTTTGGCAAGAGGTGCCCTCATAGCATGTGCAGTGTGCAGTGTGCACTGACCTTTTACCCAATCCGCAGAGATAAAATGGCGCGCAGGCTATGTGGAATGGGATGAATGCAGTTATGAATCTATTCAAATAATCTGCCCACTTTAACAGATTTTGAATCGGCGTGAATGTGAGTGATTAGATTTTGCTCAAAATTGCCCTCAAAGTGCAGGAAATGCCACTTCAGAGACCCTAGATTCAAAAATTTTCCGGGGGAGCATGCCCCCGAGAAATGCGGTCACTAAATTGGAAAGGCCCCCTCCAAAGTAATCAATCACACGGCCCCCAAGATGCCTAGTTACGCCACTGCAGTTCACAATAGCTTTTCAACAACTTATCAAAATATACAATTGGTGGCACTTAGACACCAGATTATGGAATGTTTTAGTACTTTCACGAGAGTCAGACTTCTGGTGTATCTACTATTCTGTAGTCAGACCATTGTAGCAGCTCTGGTGTGCACAAACTTAGGTTTCTTGATTTCATTATACAAGCTATTGAACAACACCTAAAACAAGTAAACAAAGCACCAAGTCAAGGTTTTGTAATGTCTGTGTAACAGCCAACATATTTTGTCCGCATAAATTGCTTATATAATATACATGTGTATAGTGTAAATACAGGGCAGTGTGATATAAAAAAACGCATAGGAAAATCATAAGAGATATGTGATCAAACACTTGGATAGATTAATAAGCCAACTCTTACCTCAAACGTATCTTACATAAAATACTGATTCATTTGAGAACTGATTTATTTCGTGATTTGTTTGATCTTGAAACACTTGAAAGTTGTGTTTAATATAATATCAAAACACCTAGCTGTAAATGCACTGGTGTATGATATATACATGTACATGCAGTATAAACATGAGTCACTGACCAATGAGCACAACCAAAATTAAACTTAAGTTTAAATTATTATTATAAATCATTTATATCTAAGTCGTTGGCGTATATTGACAATTTATTTACAGATTTTGTAAACAACGTCTCAGTTTTGAAACTTTTTCTTACCTTGTATAAACTGATCAATGACAGAAACCGTTCCAAGATGAAAAGATTTGCAAAGTTCACGACAGAGCAACCAAAATGCGAAGATGAGTTTATTCCCCACGAAAACAACTCGAGTACTTCTCGAATATCTGGCGATCAATGACGACCTTCTCGACTATATGGCGATCGTGCCGAATATCTGGCGATAGCTGTCGAGTATGAGGTAGGCGAGGTCCAAGACAAGCAAGCAAGATCACGCAGACATTACGGCTACGGCTGACAAGCCAGCGGCAGTCACAAAAATTGAGTGCGCGGTGAGTATTTTGGTGAAATAAGATTCTATCATACATGATGTAAACTTAAATAACTTATAGATTCACCAAAACTTGATAATCCTAAATTTAGAGTTAGAGTTGAGGTTAACATCGAGTCGTCATTGAGAATTACTTATTTCTTGTTGTTGACCTTTACATTTAGCATATCATCAAAACCGATGATTCGCGGCATAAGTCAAGAAAAACATGTCTTGATTTTTGCCGTGAGGTCACTGACATATGATTACTCCATTTGTCACTTTTGAATTCTTTAGCTAAAAATATTTAAAAAGGCAAACGGATTCGTTAATGCTTTGGGCGGAAATCTGGACTTTTTTTTCCGCTTGATGCCGCACATCATTGGTTTTTGTAATAAAAATGTTATCGGATTTTTCGTTAAAGTTCGTATCCTTGTGTTTTGACGACTAGTCAGTCGGTCGGCAAACAATACAAACCAGGATTGAGGTTGCGTTTGTAAGAAATCTTCACATTCTCTTTCAAAGTCTTGAGTCTTAGTGTAGGTCTTTTTTTCCGAAGCAACCAAATCTACCCCAATGAGAGTTTTTTCGTCCAATCAAAAAAACACATGGCTGTCGATAACAACTTCATTACCATTTTGTCTTTTGTAAAATGCGTGTCAATAATACCAAGAATATGGACAGTAGTGAAACATGGTTTAGGAGCCCATAAATTTACAAGTTTCTATCACAAATCCATGAACTGATTTTATTGGCTATCGCAGGTGTTACTATCCACTGATGGAAACCTCTAGCGATAATGCAATGAAAAAGCCTTCTTTAACGAAATTGTCTAATTCCCAAATACATAGTATATCAGTATAGCCAGCGGTTGTTCTCTTAAGCAACAATATGGCGTCGAAATTATAATAGAGTGGGTAAAAGAGAGAAGAAATTGAACATTTACGCGAAACATTAATTGAACCCACGACCTTGCGTTTCGTTTCAAAAATTTGCATTTAATTTCCTTTTTTCTGCACTGTATTTCCTTAAGACTGCACCGCTCTTAGCCAATCAAAATTGAGAATTTTCCCCCATGTATATTATTAATATTAGAACAATTAGACAACTCGCCCTCCTTTTCTATGAGCGATAGTCAACTTCGCCTCGGTGACTATTCGCTCATAGCTAGAAAACTCGGACTCGTTGTCTAATTGTTAACTATAAAATAAATATCCCGTGTTAACGCACCTGCATAACCATATTGACACGCGAATATTACCCAGGAAACACACATGCTCCACAAGACCCATCTCAGACTTCCATAAATTACTTTTTCTCCTTTCGACCAAACATGTGGATCAGACTTCCATGCATTGTGAGGAGCGTACACGATAGATAGCGCTGTTCCAATTGCAACACACCAAATGAATGCAGTCCAAAGCTACAAAAAATAAGAACATGCCACAGTGAATTGTTGAATTTCAAAATTATATCTGAACTCCATTTTTTTCTGTATAATTTTACCCTTCTCGATAGCATAACTAAATAAGCTGCAGTAGGAAATCGAAGTACTGAAATTGACTCAAATATAATCGAAAGACCAGGAGATAATTCAGTTTAACATTAAAGAAGAAATCAAGATTTATATGAGCGCCAAGAACATAATTAAAATACCATTCTTCGTAAATTTCGTTAAGTTTTAAGCTAAACACAACTCAAAATATTAACTCTCAAGTAAACACACCCTAGACACTCTCTAGCTGTTCACCCCATTTCCGTTGACGGGTTTGTGTTTACAACCTTTAATCTCGCAGACGCGTATACCCTCTAATAACTTCCACACACGTTTATATGCATAAAAAGGAATAACCCTAATATCACTCTTCCAAGATTTGGTATATTTCTAAGCTATACTTTTTGAAATATTCGTGATTCCAAGTGCCCGGAAGTGCGCGGATAATTTTCAGACTTTAGAAACGTAATTTTAGCGCGCCGTGTGTCAACAATATTTTTCTGACGCTCACACCCTTCACATTGACTTTCACGCACATTTTTTTGCGTAACCAGAAAAAAAATTTAGTCAAAAGAAGATTTTAGCTTCGTAAATTTTTCGTGAAGTTCTAAGCTAAACTTTTCGAAATATTTGCTTTCGATTAAACAATTTTACACAATAGTTAGAAGTGATCAATGCTCCTATTTCATTGGATCTTCGTACACAAAGAGGAATTTAGGAGCCGCTAATGGAGGAATGAGTGATGATACTAAGAGCGGCTGCGATGAAGAATACAATTTTCCCAGCGTTTCTTTTAAAATTCGCTGTTTCCACATGCCGTTGTCAAAAACATTTGCATCCCCGTAGATCTCTGTTAAATTATTTTCTTCTGTGACAGGCGAAATAGGTAGGAAAATCTATCAATTTTAAATGACAGAATGTAAAAAAATAACTTTTTGGTCCGCGGTCCAAATTACCAATTATATGCAGCAATCAAATTGCAGGAAAGTCTAGGATTGCGCCCGCTCAGGACTAATGAAAAAATAAATAGACTTACCCAATTTATACGAATTTGTCTTCCCATGTGCTTATACAAAACGTACCCCAGTATCATACCAATAATATAAGATGGTATTCTGCAATATGGTTTTGTGTAGATATATTTTGTAGACCTTAGCAGACTTTCATAGTCTTCTCTAAAAGCAGAAAAACGTAAAGACAACGATTATGATTGATCATGCAGACGTTTGCACAGTATATGTTCTTAAATTTACGATTTCTAAATTTTGCCATAATGGGTTATACCCAAGAACGTGACGTTTTAATACTATGCTATAGTTTTGCTAAACATTACTTGCTTTGTGGAATTTGATAAGCTCTGTGTGCTAAATACTGTTCGTATATCTATTTTCCTTTATTGGTCGTTTTCAGCTGGTATAAAAAGCGTGATATAGTTTCAATAACGCCAAATATAACGTTGCCACAACCTTTCGCCTTAAACGTTCAACAATTCATTATCATTGCTCTTCTCAATCTCTCTCCTGTTTTTCAGGACCCATACGGTTGCGTATTCCGCAGGTCGTCTATGACACACGCAAAATCATGGTACCCCCACGTATCCATATGCGCTCCCCCACGCTCACCGTCTCCGCATATTTTTTCTCGCCATATTCCACCTTTTCCTCGAAAGTAAATATAGTTTTTCAGTTTTATTGATCAATCCTATACCAGCGTTATATAACTCGTCAAAGCGTGCATTTGAAAATTTTCAACAAGTTAACAGGAGTAGTGTTTCAAAATAATCGACCAAAATAATACATATGTGTAAATAAACACACTAATTCTTTGAATATTATACAATAATTCCAGCTAAGCTTGAACTAAATATTATTTTACCTCGTTACCCCATAAACAGGGGTGCAATTCTTGTCTGCAAATATGCTTGCTGTTGTTATCATACTAGCCAGTACAATAAAACTTGCAAAGGCTAAAAATGGTTTAAATCCATACCTGTATAATGTTGTTAATAACTCATGTTAATAACTGAATTGCTTGACTTTGAATAAAGCCACTTATACGTACAACCCCTCAGTGTTCATCAGAATTTTCAATAAAAGTTTACATATGTTTAGATGTTTGAACATTTTAATTTAGTTTAGAAAAAGGAAGACGTCTTTGCAGAGCCATGCAAATTTACCTTCTTACTCTGTCTAACACCCAGCGATTTTATTCGTCAGAAGGAGACGTTTTGTGAAGCCATGCACGAAAGGGTTAAACGATGGAAAAATTTAAAAAAATATTAAGTTTCAACGAGTTTATTTTTAAAATAAATAAGATATCTAAGTTTCCTGGTATACCATTTTTAATCACTTTTCATCTGACTGCAGATGATGATGGTCGCTTAGACCAAAAGCTCAGCTTATCGTTTATTTTAATAAAACAACTGGTTGAAACTTAATAATTTTTTTCATGTTTATACCCAGTTACAAACATATCCTTAACATAAATAAAAAAATTTTCCAATAAACATTATGGAGGGGAAAAGACAAACGAATAAGGATTTTTTCTTAAACTGTGCAAACCTTCAGATAATTTACCAATTCAGAATTTTGAACTTACAGGATGATTTATGCAATAATTCGAAGTAAATGCATGGCATGGCATGAAGGGTTAGTAGTGACTATAAGGGAGTGATTATACATGGACCGGGTTAGCCGCGTCCTATAAAAATTGTATGCGTTTTCAAGTTTCGATTACATCGCAAGCGGTAGCAGGGTTGCCGGGGACTAGCCCGGTTAACTTGTAACTGGGATGAAAATGTCCATGTATAATAGTTTCGTAGGACGAAGCGGGCTGAAAAACTGTTTAACTCGTTCCGACACGTGCTCGTTTACTTGACTGTGTAAATATAGGACTGAAAAGAACTGAAATAGAGCATCAAAATGTTGTTTCGTAATTATAACAAAGACTTATAATAAATTATAAAACAATCTTCGTGAAGACGCTCTCGCAGGTTAGCTAACTATCGAAGACAATAACATTTTTTTATTAACGACGGGCTTGTAAAACATAGCGTCAACATAAATAATAGAGTAAATATAGTGTAAAACTGAAGTTAACTAGTGTATAACTTTGCCGTTATTTACTTGATAATTGCAAATTTTGACAAGAAGCCATCCACGTCAATTCAAAACTTACCCGTGCTTACCAGGCTAGCCCGTTCCATGTAATCGCAATTAAAAGTATCCTGGTTAACATGCAGGGCCCGTCCAGTCCATGTAATTGCCCTCTAAATATCCCCGAAACCTAGCAATTGATTATAATGCGTTTGTAAAAATATCATGCATAAATGTCATGCGTAAATGTCATGCACTTGCTTCGTAATTACACGGTCACCGAGGAAAAGAACAAAAAAATGGACGCTCTAGGGGGCCTTTATACGAGCCCGGGTTGAGAGGCAGCCCGGGTCAGCACGCTAACCGGGTTACTCTTTTTTCATGTATACATGAACCGTGTTGGAGGCTTTTTTTCCCAACCCGGTCTGCTTTTTCCTACCCTGGTGGCTCTCAACGCGGTCTCGTGTAAAGGCCCCCTTAATTAGTTTGGGACAATTTATATGTCGAATTAGTTCAATGAATCTGTATAGGTGTATTTTGTTTGAAAATACACGATACTTTTTTTCAGTTAAAGATTTTCATAATGTTTGAATGCCGCTTTTCCTTTATCACAGATTAAAAAAAGTCGCTGAAACAAGGGACAACAGAGTTCCTCTAATATCAATAAGTAAAACAATAGAATATTTTTAATATATTTATGTGGAAATCACGTAGTTCTTTGACACATGCACAAACACAAATTCTTATTCCATAACTTTGCAGATTCAGTTTTGTAACAATCGTAACAGGGCTGTTCAGAACAGCATATTTTAATACCTTACCTTAATGCAATAAGGATGAATATTGGTGATATTACAAAAAACTGCATATCGTTGGCTAGATACCATGTTTGGACGATGCAGGACTACAAAGATATTATACACAATATAAACTGTTTATATAATTTAACAAGTAATGACAGGAGCATTAAATTATTAATTGCCCGGCTACTTGTAATAGCAGTGGCGTAGGAACGAGTTTGAATTAGTCAGTAATGTCGCAGGGAAGTCTCTTCATCCTATATACGCTCACATGTAATGCTTACACACGTTCACGCCGATCGCGGTAGACAACATTATAAATGATGACGAGCGATTTCGAGTCAGTGCCAAAAGCATCTAAATGCCAAACCTACAAACCTAAGCACGAATTTAAACTTGAATTACTACGTGAAAAATCTTGTTTAATGTCATTGCATGAGCAATACTGTAATAGAGGCACAAAGGGCGTCGATGATGCGAACTTAATGCAAGTGGCACCGATAAGTAAACATGATGCTGTTGTTATTTAAATCATGTAAAATATATTTTTTATACTCGAAAACAGTCGGCATATGAAAGCTGAATAGAAATACGTTAAATACAAGAGATCGGGCTTTGTATATTAAAGATCGTGGCATGTCTCGCGGCGCTCTCTCTCCCAAAACGGAACACCTGCTCTGTCTCGTTCTCTCCTTACGATTCGTCTAGTATACAATAATAAATATATTGCATGCCTTGGATATGTCATCAAAAGGAATTAAATTAGTCAAATTGCGATTAAACATAAATTAGAAATACGTAAATGCAAGAACCTCTCGTATGTATCGTATGTATCACTTTTGAAAGAACAGAAATAAATCAACGCCTACACATAAAGCAAAATAACGTCTTGAGGAGAAGGAAACCCGTCAAGCCGAAACTCTAAAGGCGGAGAAAGCAATAGTAAAACTTGAAAATCAACGAAGAAATAAAGATCGGCGAAAAGTTTACGGTAAAAATATAGAGCATTAAAAAAAAAATGCAAAACTGTTCAAGTTTCCCTGTTTACATCCCATCACTCTTAATTTTGTTTTCTTTTTTGTGTGTCCTTAAAGTGTTTTAAACGTATCCATTGCATATCAGTTTGGTTGCCTGTTGTATTTATCTGTGGCTGCCGTTTTAATATCTTCGTTTAAATGGTTTTCTTATTGTAAAACCACTTGTGACTTAACGTAGCTTGTCCGTATAATTTGGCATAAAACTCGGAAAAGGGGAAATTTTTCTTCTGTAAAACGTACAAATGCTCTGGAAATATTTATTAACAATGCAGGTGAAAACAGTTTCATCACTTCGGATTTCGAATTAAAAAAATATTTTTGTTTAATAATAGCTTAAAGGGATTTGAAATGCCATCAATCAATATAGCCGTGGCAGCCAGCCAAGTAGTTGTTTGAGTAATTTTCAATCAATGCAATGTTTTTGAAAAATGTTTTCAGATGCTGTAGCGATGCTTTTTTGTAAACGTAGAATAAAAGAATTGTAAAATATATATATGTTATTTACCGGCTGGGAGGTCCGTATAGAGAAATATTTCCCGAGGTTTCAAAAACTGCCCGAGGCCGGAGGCCGAGGGTCGTTTTTGAGACCGAGGGAAATATTTCTCTATACGGACCGCCCAAAACGGTAAATAACATATTTATTTTTTTTTATTAATCGTACGATTTATAATTTACATAATTAAGTAAATTAACATAATTTAATTGCGTAATCGAGATGACATTCACGTGATATTCAAAAGTCCAAAGTTTATCGTTCGACAGTAAACAACTGCCGACATGCAGTCTGACAGGGAAGTTTGGAACGTCTTTTCACTCTTGTGTGATAAAAAAACAGTCAAAACTTGAAGATCTAGTGTTTTTAAAGTTTAGTTGATAAAGATTCTTCGTCGTTCTTCTTCGTCGCTTGCTCGTTTTTGGCTGTTCGTTTGGAAAATCGCTTTCAATACTCGGCTGACTGCATGGAAATTGAAAGTGGGTCGTTCGAGTTTGAAGACGAAAATGCTTGTAGGAAGCCATTTGAAACTTTTTTCAAAGACATGACACGATACGAGGTTGGCATGTGGAAAATATTTGACTAAAGGGTAAAGACTTGTAGCGGTTTTGTTGTTGGACAACAGAAGAATGACAGTTTAGTATCAAAAGGTTTCAGCTTTTCTGTCCTCTCGTGGTATGTTTTTTTTAATATAAACTTCTATATAGTTTCATTTAGTGATTCAAAATACTGTGTTCACAAGTTTATGTATGTTTTGCCTATTGTTTTAAACTGTTTTCATACGTCGTTGAGCAATAATACTTTAAAACTTTATAAATGTCGCTGGCTGAAATTTTCCTTTTTCACGGCATTCTCGCTTTCTTTTAAAATTCGCTGTTTTCACACGAAGTTGTCAAAGCCATTTGGATAATAAAACTCATTTGTATCCCCGTAGCCCTCTGTTGAATATATTTTTTCTGTGGCAAGCGAAATAGTTATGAAAATCGACCAATTTTACGGCCTATAAAACACATTAAAAAAATTATCTCGAGCGGTCCGTACGGGCTCATACGGACCGCTCGTTAACCAATCAGAAAGCAGGATTTGGTAGGATACGGACCGGAAAAAAATATAACCTTAATATTTTGACAAAATTTTTACCCCTGCCTCAGTAGCCTATTTCCCAGCCCCCAATAGAAAAGAGGGCAAGGGAGGTTGCATTAATGTTTTCGAGTCAGGGGGTAATTACAAAAATTTATGTAGAACTGCGGGCGAGGGGTTATTGCATTTATGTATTTCTAGTATATATTATGGCCTGGGAATAGCCACTGCTCTCCGATTCAAATATAGTTTTAAATGATGTAGAATATTTAAATTTCAAAACTGTTTATTTTAATCTTTTAAAAAAGTACTGAAAAACAAAGGGAAAACAACGCAAAAAATTTCGGACAACATTCGGTAAAAAGATTTTCGATGAAAAAGTTGCATGTCGCTGCCTGGATTTGATCCACTGACTGTCTTCGCGTGACAACCAGTGACGTTACCACCTGGCCACTGGAGAAGATATCAAAAATTCGGTAAAATTCCGTATTAAATTTTTTACAGTACGTTTTCTTTTTCTACGTTAACAAAAACAGCATGCAAGCTGAAATTAATATGTATAAATACTTTGTTGCTGAAGTATTTTAAAAACACTTGCAATTTTTAGATGTATTAAAAACAACGAGACGCCTGCTCAGGCGTTCACTCGGGCGACTGATTTCCGCATTGGCACCAGGGCGCTTATATACGCCCTGATTGGCACCCTTCGGACATCTAGAAAACCCGCGGAACAGCGTGCGCATAATAAGTGTTTGTTAAAAAGTATAAAACTCTCAGAAGCAATCATTAAGCAATGTAGTCAGGTAGAACCTCTCTGAAACTTTGTGGTTGTACAGTTCGATAACTCTGATTAGTTGTTGGTGAGTGTTAAATTTTCGACGGTAGTACAGTGATTACGCAAATCTAACAAGGCCTTCTCTATACGTGGCCTTATATGAAGTACTTCATTCCATGAAGCGATTACCGAATAATTAAACGATCTTAATACTTTCAGTAGACAAAACCTATAGTGCTATTTCGGGAGATTCAAGCGATGGTTTCGATATAGAATTCATGAAAATCGTACAACAGAAAATTTTTAAACATGTTTTGAAACACCTTTCCAAAGGTAATACGACACCTACATGATATAGACGAACAGATCTAAACGATTTACAGACACATCTATTACTAAACATATTTCGTTTTGCATTATTCGATTCTTATGATACTTTTAGTTGTTGGACCAAGCAGCAAGCCTTTACTTCGTAAACAGTACGTAAATGTTCTTTGATATAGTGTGGCTCTTTCTTGTAGTCCTCACTCCTCAAGTCAAACTTCCTGATTTGTCAATACGCATGCTTTCGTGTCTGCAATAAATTCATTCGTCTATTCTGTCTTCATGGACAAACCTTGTCAGCAATATTACTGATCAACTACTTATGAATTCGCCAATACCGTCGGAAAACACCTCAACTCAACTCGATCAAAGCCAAAGCTGTGTCGAAAAGAAAGAACTCGAAAAATCGCAAGCATTACAGTTTCGCAAGGCCTGATGGGATGATGCAATAATGCAATTTCGTGACACTCCCCCCCCCAAAAAAAAAAAAAAAAAAAAAAAAAAAAAAAAAAAAAAGAAAAAAAAGCTGAAACCTAAACTCGGCCGAGGTCGCCTGAGTAATTACTCAAATCACTGTCTGCTTGTCACTTGTCAGAGATATAGTATAAAAACAATGTTTATTCATTCTGAAATCTCAAATGTTGTAACTGTTTTTAACTTTTGTACGTTTTACAGACCAAAAATTACTTCTTTTCCTATCTTTTATTTCAAATTATAAACAAACTATATAAACAAGCACCATGAGTGGTTTACCGTAAGAAAGTTATTTTATAAAAAAACATTAGACGACGACAGTCAGCAGCTAAAAGCAAATATAACGGGCAAGCAAAAACATCCAATAAAAATAGAAAACAGCTTAACAGAATTATAAACAGTGACACGATATAAACAGAGAAACCTAAGCAGAGTTGCTACTAAATGTTTGTGACTACTGAGCCCTATGTTTTTACTTAACTTTTCGGTCTTTTTCTTGTCGGTTTTTTGTCAGTATTGTTTTTCCCCATTTCGAGTTTACGGTTTCCTTTAATTCAATACATTATTCTTCTTTATATACGTAAAAGTTGATTACGTGTATGTTCTTTTAAAAGCGATGTATTTTAACTTTAATATATCTATTCGCAAGTCGCAAAAGCTGCTTTTCCGAGTATTTTTCTACTTTGATTTGCTTCATCGTTACCAGTGCCAAACAATCCTAACCGCGCAAGTGGACCGAAGTTCATATATATATACATTTCTGTTCAAATCATCTCGCATGGCTTTTCAAACACGCGTGTAAGTTGGTTCCACGCGTGTCGAGATTAGCACCCTCAACGGGCTCGAGGAATACTTGGCGTAGTGTTGTTCGAATTCCTTGTTGTATTACAGTCTCATTTCTCGTATTTTTTAACATCATTGGTGGCTTTACTGCAAGCTCGTCTCAGACTTGCCAGGAAAATTAGAGTTATTGAATTCTTTGGAAGTCTGGGGAAAGTATAACGCAGAGTCAGTAACGCCCCCGCTTCTCCAAGGTTTACAAGTCCCTTGTTTCCTCCCGCGCCTGGGTCCAGCGTTGGCATGCGCGCGTGTACCGATAAACAAGGGACTTGCAACAGGTCTAGTGGCTTACTGCATAGTGTCATGGTCAAACGCGTACCTAACAATTCGCCAAGGCGATGACTGGCGTGTCAAGGCACCATAGTATAAAGCAGCTGCCTGACGATCTAGAAATTGTGTTAACTTGCCAAACCGCTTCGCTTTACCGAGATCGTCAGTTAAAAAGCGGCCAAAATCTTCGCGTTAAAAAAATCGTTTCCGTTCTCCATGCGACAATGCCAGTGCCTATGACGTTTGTGTGGCTGTAGCTATCAATTCTGCACAAATTTACAAGCAAAATTATATATACAGCTGATTGACGAGCTAGCTGCTATAGCGCGTCAGAGAACCACAGTTATATCTAGCCGCGGAATGTTCAATGCTTATCTTCACAAATACGATGTCGTCAAAAACCCGCCAAAATTCTTAACATCAAAAACATCGTCCACGTTTTTGTATCCGTGGCTTACGGGTGCCACAAAAAAGTGACAGCGGAATATGCCGCTCAGCGGCTACTCGTTAGGGCATCGCAATTTAAATTTTGGCCAAATTTATTGACTATTGGTTTTATATAACTGTGAAAGTCAACATGTAATTATTTAATAGAAAACGTTCATTTCGATTACGAAACTGAACTAATACTACATCAATCACTATATCACTAACCCATCTAACTATATATGTACAGAATCTTATATACTAGTCGTCAAGAATATGAAACTTAACGTCCTGCACCAAATGTTAATGCAGTTGACATTTAGACCTTTATGCCAATTTTAATTTAAAAAGGGGACGGATCGGAGCGCCACAACAGTGACTTGAGAATGTAGAAAGTGGCGCAGATGTTGAAACGTTTTGTCTAAGATGGTGCCTTACAATTCACACCAGCATCAACACAAAACGAAGAAGAACAACTGAAAAAAGTTTTTCTCTACCCTCAAAAGTACTGTAATCAAGTTAGTTGGTTACGTGGAAATACTATTAAACCAATTAGAAAACTCGCCCACAGAAATTATTAAACATGCAGTTGATAATTTCTACAACAAAAGAGAAGAACATGTCCTAGAGTGCAATAAACCCGCCAATACCTCAAAGAGTAACTTTGGATGGAAATTGTTAATATATAACAAGTTTGTCCACCAGTAATCAGAGCATCTGGAAGTGTCAGCTGCGTTGTACCAGAGCGGTCCATCACCGAAAAATGGTCGGAGTTTAGTTAAGAATAGAATGGCAAACATATACGATGGTGTCAACCTAAAACAACAAAAATAGTAATCATGCAATAAATGAAACTTTGCTTTTAGACATTTACCATTATATGCTACACTAATCAAACCTTTTATTTAAAATATTTTTGCTAGTTTATCTAAATAACAAACAATTAACTGCAGTTCACATAAAAAATGTACCATGCAGTTGATCTCCTTGCCCGGACGGAGTTCCCAAGACCCCGAGCCTTCTAATCTCGACTCATTGCCAGAAATTTGGGACAAGATGGTGGCGCGCGGGCGCCTTAGCGACCACAATAATGGAAATTGTCAACAGTAAATAATAAAAGGATACAATAATTCAAATTTTGTTTAAACGGTGATATATTTCTTCTTTCTCCAGATCCATCTGACTTCAGCATGGACTAAGCAACAGTTGTAACAAAAAAACTTTTTCTTAGCTCGACGACAAAGTACTTCCCTAGCTTGTCTTATTTTTGCACTAAAAGCGCCACTAGCCATAGTAATCTTTGTAAGTAGATGCTAGAAATTGGCCAATTTGACAAACTACGTTACGGGCGATGCGAAGTCTCAAGATCGCAATGCATTCGGCTTGAGTCAATCTACTTCCTGAGAAAATAAAGATGCTGATTTGTCCCAAGCATAGTACTTCCAAAATTGTTTGAACTTGCTTGATTTCACAGTTCTTATAGCCGTTTACAGGTTGTTTATATATATAAATACATGCACGATTTAGGCAAATTCTAAACAACTCAGTGACTGAATAAGGAGCTAGCATACAACCGAATCAAACGCATTAGAATACATAATTATACTATATTATTAGGCGACAGATAGCAGCGGCACAAATGACCAAAATTTCTGGTGATGTTGTGTATATAGGTTCCACTTATACACGATAATTACACGCGAGTTAAAAAACCGAGAACTATTTTGACAAAATAGTTTCTATATCAGTTTCCCGCTTCAAATCGCACATTTGGCGTGGTTGGGCTTTCAGTTATTGGTAACAAATATTTAAAGTTATTGCAAAATAGATTTTCTAATCATGACAAAAAGTACATGATAAAAGTGTTTTGGGGATATGTATATCCCTTCCAAAAAAACAAAAACAAATCAACGTTTACGTATAAAGCAGAACACTCAACATTGAGTTGAGGGTGAAGAAACCCGAAACTCGAATGGAGGAAATAAAAAGCAATAGAAAAAAAAAATCGGCGGAGAAAAGGCCGAAAAATTTAAGCTTACGGTAAAAAAAATAGAGCAGTCGCTCTCAGTAGAATGTCAAACACTTTATAACAATACTGTTCGACTTTCTCGTCTTAGATCTTGTCACTACTGTTAATTTTGTTTTCTATTTTGTCCTTAATTTTTTATTTGCTTATTTCTTTTTTTTTCTTGTTGTTTTTTTACCCGTTTTATCTATATTTAAATATTTTTCTTAATGTGAAACCACTTGTGACTATAATAGCGTATCTTGTTTATAATTTAGGATGAAAATTGGAAGCAGTTTTTCTTCTGTAATGCTTCAGTGTTGAAATATTGAAGAGCGAGTGAAAACAATTTTTGCTTTTCAGATTTCCAAATGAAAAAACGTTTTTATTACTTTAATTTTAATTTTAATGAATTTGAAATGCCATAAATGAATATCTGGCAGTCGTACTTCAGTTGCTTAAGAATGCTTTTCAAGCAATTCAATGCTTATGGAAAATGCAAATATGTTTGATGCTCAAGCAGTGTTTTTTTTTTAAACATTAGAAGAAAAACCTGTAAAAAATAACCCCAATATTTTGATAAGTTTTTTAAGCCTGCTTCAGTACCCTATTGATAATATCGTCAGTTGGCTTGCAAAGGTCGTCAAGTTCAAAAGTTGGATGGAACGTGCAATTTTGATTATCTCAATCTTAAAAGTTCTTTGTTTCTCGTTACCTATTTTGAAAATATTAGAGTTAAACATTTTTTTCATTTCAAACATTCCACTAATTTATCGTTTCAGTAAAAAAAGAGCTAGTTAACTTATTTATTTAAGGCAAATCTTTATTTAACGAAATTTTCACAAGTCACGTCAGTTTGTAAAGAAAAAGAAAAAGAAGGACAATTTTTCCAGTAGTGATATGACCTTGACTGTTGCCAAGCTCGCGGCAATACTAAACGGAATCCAGCATATCGAGTATCCAATTGCCATTGCCACTACCTGTTTCTTCAGACTGACCTCTTTTACGGATTTAGTCCTACTAAGAACTTGTTTCGTCTCCTATCGGTGTTGCTTAAGTTTGGAATAAATTGCCCAACGAGAGCGCCTGATTACTTCTGCATGGAACATAATCCAAATTGTCGTTAAGATTACCATGGCGTAGTTTTCGGCAATTTGAGAAGGGATTTTTTTTCGGTTTCTTTGTGTACAGGAGACGTGGCCTTGAGCATATTGGACATAGGAGCCAGGTTGTGCGGTCGGAATTAATAGTACAGCCAATGCCCATGCGCCAATCACGATCGTTGTCGATTTTCGAAAACTTAATCTTTGTTGCCCTGGAAACTTGGTGAAGTTTTCGTTCCGGTCATAACACAATGCGACCATAGAGGTGAGATAAACAAGGATATGTGATTCGTCAGGCTTAAGACATGCAACACTATAGTTTTGTATGAGGTAGTATTTCTTGTCGACCGAGGATATATCTCCCAACGTTCCTCCCAATAGAAAAATAAAAATTGCAACGATTATGTTTAGCAGAAATAGCTTTACGCCGTTAATTTTTTAAAGGTAAAATACAACAGCAGTAGCCTAAGTTGCTGATCACTCCAACAGCCAACACAATGCAACCAATGACAGCTATGGAGCTTGCAGCATCACATCTTTCAGAATTATATATTCTGCTTCGTACTGTTTTTTTTGTGGACATGGCTATAACTTTTCAACTATGGAGTTTTTTTGTAGCTTGTAACTTGGCTTAAAAATGTTGATCTTTAAAAGCAAACGAAATTGGAATTTTAAAATAAAAAAGAACTTGTAAATAATAATAGAGGTCGTAGAATTGTTAACATAATTTAAATTTCATTGCTATATTAATTTTTTTTGTCGCAGCCCCAAATGCTCCTAAAAGGATTGTAGATTCTATAAGCTACACAACAATTTTTTACGAGTATTTGGAATATTGAAAGGGAGTGCGCGAATTCGCCCAGCATACGTGCCACAAGCATGGTTCCACTATGGGCGAATAAATGAAATACGTAATAAAGAATGAACGCCAGAGAAGTATGGTGGCCCAGATTTTCACGACCATCCAACTTGTAGGAAGGGATTCTTAAGGTCTTCTTTAAGGTTTGCAAGGTAAAGCGCTTTAAATTAATTCGTCAAAAATAAAATGGATATCGTTAGAAAGATATTAATTTGTAGAATACAATATTGTCTCTGATTTTTCGAAAAACGGAAACCAATAATAGTTGCTAAATTTTCAATAATAGTTGCTAAATTTTCAATTAAAACCAGAGGGCTTCACTAGACGCGAGCGTTTCTTTGCAGTCGAGATAAATTCCCAGCAAAAACTTTCAGCGTTTTTTGATATGTCGAGTTTTGCTGAATTTAGTTGACAACCAAATTTGAAAATGCTTTTTTGCGAGCAACATTCCGACAGAATAAGTCATAAAATCGAAACCAGGCAATAAATAGTGAAACACCAACACTACTTTGGTGGAAAGTCTATCTCGGAATCAAACAGCGAAATTTTGTTTGAACTCAATGAAACGCTTAATTCTCCGTTCCCAATTCCGACGCTACATGGGCTACATAATTTACTGACTTTTTCGGTCAAGTCCGTGCTCAATATGAAAATGTGTAACTTGTGGCGACTTTAATTTTCCTAAAATTAATTGGGTGTCTATAGAAAACACAGTTGGGGCTGAAGAAGTTAATTTAATTGAAACTTACTTTGAACAAATTTTTCTTATTTCAGCTAACGATTTCATCAACCCGTACACTAATGTGCTTGATCTCTTCAACACGAGTACGCCAGATCGCAAAGCAATCCGAGAGATACTGTCGCCAGAAGAGGCTGGCACTGTTTGACTTCACAGCGAAAATCAAATCTTCGGCCGTGACCCGCGGACTTCGCTTAGCGACTGGAAATTATAACTTGTCTGCCCAAATCGACACATCTTCAGTTAGACATTAACGAATACTGGACAAGATGGAAAAATACTTTTAAAGCAATCGTTTCCGATTTTGTTCCCATCAGACAGTTGAAAATAAAAAAAACGGTCTACCTTGGATCACAAGCGAAATCATGCACGCCATCCACCAAAAAAAGTTTCTGCGGAAAAATCTAAAACGTTTTCACGACAAGTACATATATGAAAAGCTTAAAAATTTTATATCTACTGTCAAACAAATTATCTCTTCTGCCCGCGAGAACTTTTTCAACTGTCTATCAACAGATCTAAAACAAAATCCTAAACGCTTCTGTTCGGTTTTCAAGCTTACTTGGGAAAAAAAGTAGTCTACGACAAACTCAATGGCCAACAGCACCAGTCATCAAAAGAGAATCGTGGCTTCTCAAACCCACACCTATCGCAGAGAAATTTAATCAATACTTTCCTGCAGTGTTCCACACAGAAACAACTCCATTTTTTATACGACTCAAGTCCTTGATGAAAATGCCTAGGTCAATATCGAAATCACAGTTGATCACAAGAGATCCTAGTTCTTCTGAAATCCTTAGATGTGCATAAAGCTACGGGCCCTGATGGCATACCCAACAGATCACTAAAAGAAACAACTGCATGATCAAATTGATTTATCGTTGTGTTCATTATTCAACATGTCCTTGCAAACCGGAACCCTTCCTAATGAATGTAAAATTGGTAACATCGTCCCAGTTTATGAAAAAGAAGACAAACATTGCCCAGAAAGTTATCGGTCAATATCCCTGCTCTCGAATATACCTAACTTTTGGAACGCTGTGTCCTGTTCAAGATAAGAGATCATCTCTTGCAGTACATCAATTCAGAACAACATGAGTTTATTCTTGGAAAGTCTTGTACTACTCAGTTAGTTCAGGTTCTTTAGTATATTGGTCATCAACTGGACAATGGTAAACAAGCATACGAAATTTCCCTCGACTTCAGCAAAGCCTTTGATAAAGTGCGACACTCCGTATTACTTGAAAAATTGCCTGATATCAATATATTAACGGAAACTTACATACCTTGGTATTGTTCATACTTGTTAGGGCGTAAACAGCGCGTTATCATCCCCGAGCACGCTCATCAACTCTTCCCATTACTTCAGCCGTTCCGCTGGGATCCATTTTGGACCGATGCTTTCTTTACTCTATACAAACAAGCTACCAGATTCGCAGATGAGACAAAGTTGTTCAAAACAATCAACTTTTGCTCGGATGCCAAACTCCTCCAACAAGACCTTGACAGTTTGGAAAAATGGATAAAATCTTCGGAACTCTGCTTCAATGAAAATAGAAAAAATCTCAGTATATTATCCGTAAAAAGCCCCAATCAAACATCAGTATTCCATCTCAAAGATAAAGGGATCGGAAGCCTTAAACATGAACGAGATCTTGGTATTTGGATGACGTAATATTTGAACTTGGTCAAAACAGGTTGCAGTCCAAACCACAGCTGCAAACAGAGTGCTTGGTTTGGTACGTCGTTCCTTAAGAGAGATCACAGATTCATGTGTCCGTCGTACAATCTACCTTGCAATCGTATGTCCGAATCTCGGGTATGCAACTCAGGTATGGCTCCCGCAATATGCGGAACTTCTCAGATGCGTGGAATGGGTTCAAGGGCGCGCTATGAAAATAATTCTAATCTTCCATTGCAATCATCAGTAACGACAGTAACGACAGCTCAGTAAACCTACTTCCAGTAGTTTCTTACCAGAACGAATACCTGGACTTAAACTTCTTTCTTCAAAATTATTAATTAGAAATACATGAACGCGACAACCCCTTGCCCGCTTTACATGCATTTTTTAACCCCACTCCACCACTCCCTCTCCTAATTTCTGTTTTTTGTTGTATTAACTACACGCAGATCAGAAAACATCCCAGAAAACTAGTTAGCAAGGTTCATCTGTAATCATGTATTGACACACCGAAAGAACATGCAAAGTCAATATTAAAAAAAAAAAGAAATGAACCAAATGACAAATTTTAATTCCAAAATATATATAAATAGTGGCCAAGAAAAGATACAATGTCAACGTCCTAGCGTTCAAAGACAGTTCTAGAGAATATATTATTTATATTAATTTTCATTTTCATGATTTCTTCAGTTTTAACTCAACTGTACTGGTAAATACGAATCTCCTACCGTTACAATTTCTTCTGCTTTTGTCACCACAAACACTGCCAATTCAGTCTAGTCTTTTCGGATTGTTTTTCTCGTTCGCAGTTTCTTAATTTTTTCGTTGTTGACACATAACTTAAGTTAAATATGACAAGGCATCATTCATGAAGCTCTCTTCATGATCTAAAAAGCCGTTTATTTCAAAATTTCTTCATCGTTCCCTCTCGAGTTATGTAGAATACACCAGGACAAAATTCTTTTCCGGCTTTGAACAGTTTCAGGACACATCCTTCTTCTTTCAGTTACATTTCGGTCGGCATCATTTTCGATCTTTATCGTATTAATATTTAGGCTTTTTTTCAGTGACTGTTTTAACTCGTATTTATTGTTGTCTTTTTCTTTCTGCCACATCTCTCCTTAACCTTCTTTCTTTGGTCTTTTTCCATAGTAATATTAATGTACATTTTATCTGAAACCATATTACATATATATATATATATATATATATATATATATATATACAAACAGGTTTCAGAATTGCTTTCAGCTTTTCATCTCGCGTGTAAAGTGGACTCCACGCACGTCGAGATTAGCAGCCTCACCGGACTCGGCGGTAACATGACTATAATCGATCCCGAAATCTTACCTGCCCCGTACATTCTTATGAGAAGAACAACAAGCTCGACTCCTGACATCTTACAGTTTGCCCGCGAAAATGTAAAACTCCTACTTTCCAACGCTTCTAAATTACACGAATGTGTAGAACTTGAAATTACGTGTAAAAGGGACCACTTCCTCCAGTTTTCAAAGCAACCTCCTGTCCTATTACAAAGCAGCAGTACTTCAAATTTACAACCCTGAAGACCCCATGCAGAGCATGGGAATCGATTTGTAAAAAATGCAACTCAACCCGATGTCTCAACGAAGCTATCCGTTGCTGCATCTAATGTCTGAAACTTATAATATTATTTACTTATTTACTATGTTTACCTTGGACAGCAGTAATTGGCATTAAGCTGTTGTGAGCACCGGCCACATAAATGTAAATTTGTTATTGTGATTTAATTGTAAGTTTACTCATTTATTATTTTATTTTTAACTTTACTCAGACCTAATTTTACTATCCCGCATTCTGATTGGTTAATTCAACTGCAAATTAGTGAGTGCAAACAATTTTCTGCTGAAAGCAAAACTGGTGCCAATAAAAGGAAAGTTTTAAGAGTGGCGATCTCTAAGTTCAGGCGTTTCAAATTTTGAACTATTCCCCTCCACTTCGGTGGATAATTGTTAATTTAGAAATTTATTATTAATAAATTTAGGTTAATGCGAGGGAGTAAGAGATAATGTATCTCCTGCCTCAAAGCGATCATTAAGTGTAGTTCAGATGCAAAAGCCAGATAAATAAAGTGCATAAAAACATGTGCCAAAATGGATAAAGCCGAACCCAAACCTTTATCTAAAGATTCCCCCTTATCAAAACAAAATTCCTCCTTGAGGCAATGATATAAATGAATGCGGCAAAGGGTGACGGTGGTCATTCTATCACGGACTCACAGTCAGAGAGCTCACTCAAATCGTTCTGTAAAATAGCAGTCTAAGGTTTTCGGGGATTTTTATCATTCATCATCTGACTTGCATGGTCCCCGGCTTAATGAAATCCAATCGCCTGTCACTTTCAAGCAAACCATTACAACTGAAGCTCTGGTATGCAACCACAAGACCCGCATCAGCGAAAAGTATTTGTGAGTATGTTCCTTGCTTCCCGTCCCTAGCATATATATACTTGTGTCTTTACATCGCGTGAGGTTTGGGATTTCTTCCTTAAATTTCTTCCTTTATAATACTAGACCTCGAGAATAACTCAAATGACTCGGCCGGCTTAATAATGCTTGTCGACGTCAGTCTCGGTCAGTCGACGATAAATGTAAGGATACAAAAAGAAAGAAAAGAATAGTATATATTTAAATAATGAGGCAATCTCACAATTGTTCGAAACCTTCGATATCCTTCAATAGTTCTTAACTAACGCGTTAATTTCTGACACTATAAACACTTCAACGTATGATCATGAACGGCATGACTGCCTCATTCGAGGTCTTATTGTCATTTCATTACCCTCGGCTACAAGCCCAGATACAACAAACCAAACATAATCTGTTTCTCAAAATATCCAGCAGTTCAAACCCGTGACCGACGAAGGAATATCACTAAGACCGTCGAAAGTCCTGCTAAAGGAAATTATCGAAAAGTACGTCTGTTGTTTGACGTAATTCAAGATATGATACGGAACGGCACAGTGACAGTGCCGCTTCACAATTTTAAAGAAATTTCCGTGCGCGCGCCTTGATAATATTTATACCTTGGCGATCGGCGACAGCATGCCTTTCTGAAGAGATTATTAACAATCCGTTTCGGCCCACGCATATTGGCGTATTGTGGCTTGTTATGAAAACCTGTTTTCTTCCAAATTAATATTTCAGCCAAAAGTCATTGCAGAGTCCCAGCCTATTAGTTTCTTTCTGTTTCACCCTCTTACGATCTGTTATTGCACAACCCTTCCCTTTGTTTTGTTTTTGCGTGTTTTTCCTGCGGTTTGCTCTGCTTTGCTTTGTCCCCTTTTTCTTGTTTATACCAATATTAGATGACAGTTCATATTAAAAGCCAAGACGGAAGGCCCGTTGCCACGGCGACACACAGAGATTAAAGCAAAGACTCTCCTGAGACACTCACGCAAGTTCAGAACATAACCGCAATTGACGCAAAACGCACGGCGTTATTTTTGTTCAGTTCCGCAATAGCCTATTCTATTTTATCCAACATCGTTGATCGATCGTCACCCCTAGACAGTACTCAACGAACCATGTGTAAAAGTTACAAATCCAATAATAATGACAATAATCAAGAACCAATTTCCTACGTGATGCATGCCAACTATAGCTTGAGCTTGGCGTTGTTTCGCAAGATATTGACACTCGGCACAAAATTTGTAACATAATTGCTTGATGGAGAAGCTGCTGGTTTCGTCTTGGCTCCACCCAACTTTTTCCTGTCATTGGCTTTTCCCACAGGGTTTTTACCAGCGTCAGGTTTTTTCTGGCCTCCCTGACATTCCAGCATGTAAGCTTTGAGTGTCGGTATTTGCCTAACAGCACCCCGTTTCACACATCAGTAGTACAACTATAGCGTCAACTGCGCTACTTTCTAATTATTCGTACATTAAAATAATATACTTTTACTACTATACAAATCCAAAACATTCAGTGGGGGAATTATCACTGCGTTCAATTCGTGGCAGGAAGTGCTGTCATCCTTATCACTTCACAGAAGTGCTGTGCCTCACACACTTCACCCACGTGAAGGATTTGGATGCGGTGAGGCATTTTTTGACCTTACAAGTGCTGAGCACCCCTCAGACTTCGTCAATGTCTCTAAAATGGGCGCTCCCCATTTTAGGCCGCCGGACAGGACACCCTCCTCCCGGTTCAGTTACTTCCTCGCTATCTCCTTTTGCCACAATTCATTACAATCAATGCCTCTGTCTCAGTTTGTATAATTAAAATACGACCGTGTTCATTAATTTAGAAATTTATTATTAATAAATTTAGGTTAATGCGAGGGAGTAAGAGATAATGTATCTCCTGCCTCAACGCGATCATTAAGTGTAGTTCAGATGCAAAAGCCAGATAAATAAAGTGCATAAAAACATGTGCCAAAATGGATAAAGCCGAACCCAAACCTTAATCTAAAGATTCCCCCTTATCAAAACAAAATTCCTCCTTGAGGCAATGATATAAATGAATGCGGCAAAGGGTGACGGTGGTCATTCTATCACGGACTCACAGTCAGAGAGCTCACTCAAATCGTTCTGTAAAATAGCAGTCTAAGGTTTTCGGGGATTTTTATCCCACCCAACACAACCCCTTTTGTAACAACATATAAATAGTCTACTCTATACTTAGAAATTATAATAGTAAAAAAAAAAAAATGTAATAATTTATTTATCTAATAAATGAGCGGCAGGAAGTGCTGTCATCCTTATCACTTCACAGAAGTGCTGTGCCTCACACACTTCACCCACGTGAAGGATTTGGATGCGGTGAGGCGTTTTTTGACCTTACAAGTGCTGAGCACCCCTCAGACTTCGTCAATGTCTCTAAAATGGGCGCTCCCCATTTTAGGCCGCCGGACAGGACACCCTCCTCCCGGTTCAGTTACTTCCTCGCTATCTCCTTTTGCCACAATTCATTACAATCAATGCCTCTGTCTCAGTTTGTATAATTAAAATACGACCGCGTTCATTAAATAATATATTGTATTTAAACAATTCTGATGATAATGAAAAATGCAACAAAACGTTAGCAAACATGTTTTTAAAAGATTTTGACTTATTCTCTCTCTTACTATGGCAGTGTTAAAGTGCCTATGAAACGATTAAGATTAAGATTAATTATTATATGGCACAAGTTACTTCCGTTGAAATCGTGTGTTCTCATTGGTCGAGACGTGCCACGTGCCGGTCGATTATTTTCCGTAATCGACCGGTCGATTACGGATATTTTCAGCCATGTTGTTTGCAACTAAACAACGAAAGAAAACCGCAAGAATTTTGTGAATTCAACAACCTGAGGACTAAATTATGTATGATTGGGACGAGAGCAATCTAGGGAGCAATTTAGGGGGGCGCGGATGGCGTGTGCTGTTAGGGCGCTGCCTCTCACCAATAGTTAAGCCCGGTTAGACTGGGTTAGTACTTGGATGGGTGACCGTCTGGGAACAACCCCGTTCTCGAGCTTGGGACTCATGTGAGTAGAGTTTAGTTGGTCTCTCCTGTGCTCCGAGGGTTCTTCGCCGGTTTCTCCGGTTTTCCTCCCTCCGTAAAATCAACACCTAGGGCTTAGCTGGGATCGGTGGTCTGAGTGTCGTATGGCGGCTGCTTAAAGCGCCTTTGATATGCCTCGACACGGCCACATTGAAAAAATCCTTAGAATTTGAATTTGTAACGAAAGATTTGCATTTAATCATTGTGAATAAAGAGAATTAGAATCTGGAAGCGAGTTTAGGAGTCCGAAAGCGATGACAACAATAGCAACAACATTGAAAACGATGAGTTTATGTCACACGCTCGAGGTCTCACTAAACTGACTAAAGTACGTATCATGACAAGGTATAAATGTAAGGTTTGTTGTTTCAAAATGCCATATAATAAACTTTTTATTAACCTCGCTTGCTCGGTCTTGACAGAGAAATATCGGACCTCGGTCTTTGTGTACAAACCTCGCCCTACGGGCTCGGTCTGTACCAAAAAGGCCTCGGTCCGATATTTCTCTGTAAACACCTCGCGTTCGGTTAATAAGATGTTAGTATAATTTGAATGAACACTAAAACATCTTTCGAAGGTTTTCGTTTCCTTGCTTCGTTCTTGAGATATTTCAGTTCGTTTGATCTGCAAATTAAACATTTTAACATCACATGTACATAATGATTTGTTGAAAAAATTTATATATCCTTGCTATTACCAAGCCAAAATAATTCGAGTGAGGCATGTGCGTGTGTTTCGCCCAGAACACTAACTAAACAGATAGATTTTCGAATGATTATAGTTTACAATAGCAAAGATATATAACGTTTTTCGTAACTCATTGTGCACATGTGGCGTCGCAACATGCGACATTTACATGCAGACAAACTGAAATATCTTAAGAACGAAGGAAGGAAACGAAAAACTGGAAAATATGTGAAATATGTTACTCTATCATTTTATGTGTTCCTTCAAATAAGACGAACTTAATTTTCGTTCCATAGGCACTTTAAGCATTTTGAGCTGGGTCCTTATCTTTTTTTACGATGAGATGCAAGTGTTTTATTTATTTCATCAATATTTGGTTCTAGCCTTAAATCTGATGAAACACTGCTGGCGTCGTTTTAGACATTGCACTGAAATACAAATATTCTGAAATCTGTTAAAATAGAGAGATATTTTCTAATTAATGAAAATTTTGATTAATTTTTGACATAATGACCCTACCTCCAAAAGCGATGGAAATAATATCTAAACCAGCTAATCTTTCCACCGTTCTTATTCATCTTGTTCATGTTTGTATAAATCACAAGAAGACCACTTAAAACAAATATAAACAATGGAAAATTATGCATTACTTAATGGTAGGCCCTCTGTAAAAATAAAGAAGAGCAAAATATATTAAAACGAGTGAGGATTATAATTTATTATTATATGGCGCAAGTTACTTCCGTTGAAATCGTGTGTTCTCATTGGCCGAGACGTGTCACGTGCCGGTCGATTATTTTCCGTAATCGACCGGTGGATTACGGATATTGTCAGCCGTGTTGTTTGCAACTAAACAACGAAAGAAAACCGCAAGAATTTTATGAATTCAACAACCTGAGGACTAAATTATGTATGATTGGGACGAGAGCAATCTGGAAACGAGTTTAGGATTCCGAAAGCGATGACAACAAAAGCAACAACATTGAAAACGATGAGTTTATGTCACACGCTCGAGGTCACACTAAACTGACTAAAGCACGTATCATGACAAGGTATAAATGTAAGGTTTGTTGTTTCAAAATGCCATATAATAAACTTTTTATTAACCTCGCTTGTTCGGTCTTTACAGGGAAATATCAGATCTCGGTCTTTGTGTACAAACCTCGCCCTACGGGCTCGGTCTGTACCAAAACGACCTCGGTCCGATATTTCTCTGTAAAGACCTCGCGTTCGGTTAATAAGAAGTTAATATATCTCAAGTAAATAAGAATTCCACAAAGCATTTACCATTAAGTAATCTTTACCAGAAATCGATGACAAAATGGCCGCTGCTTAAGGGCTACTTTATGTATATGTCATTATTCAATGGTGAGCCACAGCGCGTGGTCATAACTTATTTTGTAAATTTACAAATTAAAACAGAATTATACCACAACATTAGGCCATAATACATCACTAAGATTGTTTTTACGTCAGCTATTCAGATTTTAGGCTATTTTGAATGGCATTATTTGACTCCTGTTTGCCATTACATCACTGCCAAGTTTAGGGAAAAATTTCGGAAAATGGCAGATTGGCCGAGTGGTTTTCCTCAAATTTTACAAATTATTGCTAATCTACGAAATAATTACAACAGACAAATATTTAGGTGTTGTTGGAGCCTAAATTTTCGATGGTTTCGTTTATTTATGGGCTTTATTAAGGTCCTCGTTTTACAGGGCCATTTCTGTAAAGATCTCTCAATTCGTCAGAATTTATTATATGGTTTCGCGATAAACGCAAACCGTTAATAGTTGTAAATTTTTCAATTAAAACCAGTGGGCTTCATTCGGGGCGACTAAGAACGAGCGTTTCATCTTGTTCAAAAATTTTTTTCGCAGTGCGATTCCGAGATAAATGCCCAGCAAAACGGCGTCAGTGTTGTTTTTTTTATTTATTGCCTGGTTTCGAATTTATAACTTATTTTGTCCAAATGTTGTTCGAAAAACAGCATTTTTAACTTTGTTCGTCAATAAAAATCGGCAAAACTCGACATATCGAAAAACGCTGAAACCGTTTTGCTGGAAATTTACCTCGGAATCAAACTGCAAAAAAAGATTTTGAACAAAATAAAACGCTTTTTACTCGAGTCGCCCCGGGTGAAGCCCTCGGTTTGTGTTTATCGCGAAACCAAAGAAATCATCGTATTCGACAAATGAAGAGCTTTTTCTAACGACATTTATTTTATTTCTGTGGCATAAATTCTGACGAATTGAGAGCGCTTTACAGAAATGACCCTGAAAGCCTATACGAAGACCTTAAGGTTTGTGACGTCATTTCGGTAAAGCACTTTGAATTCATCAGAATTTATTACAAAAAAATAAAATATATATCGTTAGAAAGCTATTACTTTGTGGAATAATACATATAAACACAGATTCAACACCTTGAGCTTTACATTCACTATTTCTTTAAGGTGATTTCTCAGTCGCATCAATGCAATACTTTCGTGCCATTTCGTACAGCAGCGGGTATTAGGTAGCCACTTGTTCTTGGACTATATTGCTTATTTTTAAGACGGCAACTTTTTAATAACATTCACCATGAAAGGAGCCACAAGTTCATGTTGTCAACTGTTATTTATTAGCCTCGATGTCAAAAAGTTGCCTATCAGTATTGCGTATTGTTAACATTTTGCAGTATTATTATATCGCGCGCTGAACGCCGTTCTAGCTTGTTCAATGTTTTTCGTGTCACTGTATTACCAGCGCGAACGTTGCCGTTCTGTTTGCTAAATTATGGAAAGCAATTCGTTATATAACGATTTACACGTAAATTACTATTTCAAAAATTTAATCAAGAGGCCTTCAAGTTTAGAACGTCGACTTCCGCTTCTACGGTACAGTTATAGAGTATCGCCCAACACTGAGGAAACCGACGTGAATAAACATCGATTAATTTCGGCATGCAGTCAGGCTTTCTTGAAAAGTATTGTCTTTGCGTGATTCACTTTAGCCAAGTTTCTAAATAACCCACGCGTATCCCCAGTTAGTTATATTTTTGACCTCAAAACACGTGACCAGATTTTCGCAGTGGCGAGCGGAGATAAGACCCTGGGCACGAGGTTGGCACTTTAATAGTTTTTATCCTTCTATCAAATTTCAGGTCAATCCGACATTGTACTACTGAAAAACCTCAGAGGGTTATTGAAATTTTAAAACAAGGATTTAAAAAAAAATTCCATTCTAGGGTATTCTGTAAACTTAATTGGTACGCCGGAAAATGTCCCAGGAAATAATGTATGGCTATAACTAGCAAGTAAAAATTGGAATAGAAAGTTATATAGGATTATGGAAATTGTCATCGAATAAACCAAACTCGATAGCTGCAACAAACATATTATATATAGTATAATTTCATAACAGGCAGTGTAATGAAAAATAGAGATATTTATTAATGATATTATTACCTTAGTACAAAGAACGTATCTACAGCCATAGGTCCATTAACTATAACCGAGAATGAACTTCTTCTAGCGTAGCGATTCACATCTTCGGGATTATCTGTTAAATTAAAAAAAAATTTACATAATATATTAATATTAGTCGCTGAAACCTTTGAAAAGAACTCATACAGCAAATTGAAAAATTTTTTAATATATAATGCGTCAAAAGTTTGCTGTTGTTTCGATAAACTTTATTTATTCTTAGATATCTATAAGTGAAATATTTTACAAACATTTAAATGTTGCTAATTTCTTTTAAATTTTTTTTTTGCAAACAAGACAATATCTTATAAATATTTAAAAAATATATTAAAGTTTATCTAGAAAATATCTATATGCTCTAAATATACCTTCTGGGAAAATTTTAGGCATAACCAAATTTATATCCATCTCCACATGAAATAAAATAATCCAAAAAAGAGAGATAACCCGAATACCATGCAAGTAAGTCAAGTCACTCTTTCCAACGTTGGTATTCAAAATGAAACTGGAGTTTCGAACAACGGAAAAACAGTGAATTGTTTCAAATAATAGGGCTAAAAGGAAAGAATATATAGGAATCGTCAATAATTGTTAGAAGACATATTTAAATCAAAAATATTTTTTACAAATTATTCGTTAGAGCAAATACCGGTAAACAAACGGTTCCTTCAATGGCAACTGGATAATGGCAACAATTTCCGAACTTTCTATAATTTCCTAAATGTGAACTTAATATATTTTACTTGTCAAAACAAATTAAAAATTATTTATTGTTGGAACAACTTAAATACTAAAGTAATCAGTTAATCAGCTCTCAATCCGCCTTCTTCCATTTCTTTCTCTTGCTTCAATTAGCCAAGTATGATATGCTTACTCATATTAATAAGGCAACGCATTCCAATCTGTTTTGGGAAATTCCAAAATTGTACTTTCTCCGCAAAACTCAAAGAAAAAAAGCGAAAAATAGTTAAATCATTCCTTCTCTTGGAAAAAAAAACAGTTTTAGCGAAGAACTTCTAAGACAACGTGATAGCGTGCACAAATTGTCTTCTATTGGAAAAGTAACATTAAAATATAGAAATAAGACACTGATTTGATCGAATACAATATTACACTTATAGAAACTGATTTACGCATGTATTGATGTAAGGTTGTCAGAGGAAATCTAACTACCATATACAACTTTCGTGTTGGTAATATCTTAATTTTCCTCGAAGAATCTACAGAATGTTCAATTGCTCCTGTAATATAGTATTTTTTTTAAAGTCTGAACAAACTATTATTATATTGTTATCAAATTGTTTGTATTTCGGTCAATGGAATAAATATATTAGGCCGAAATGAAAATAAAATACTGTATGCAGAACAAACAGATTAGCTAGAAACTTTATATATTTCGACAACAAATCTACTGAGGAATATTCTTAGTACAGTTTTCCCTAGTCAGTAACAAAGTTTATTATACGTAAAGCTTAGTGATCTGATTGGCTAACACAAGCCTTACTTGCCAGTCTATTACGTTCCGGAAATAGAAAAGTCCGATTTCCGGGTTCGTGAGTCATTTTGTTTACAAAAAAAAAAACACATCAAAATAAATTTAATAAATCCAGTAACCTAAGCATTAAATCACGTAAGAGTCAGACGATCAGCAACCTGAAAGTGAGTCAACGATCTCGGAAGCTAAAACCAAAGAACAACATTAGAGAAACACTGAAAATAACGAATCTGCATGTTACGGCGCAGGTAGTCACACTATACGTGAGGTATATTTTTAAAATAGCCGTATAATAACCGTCATACTAAGATCGCCCGCTCATTACCAAAAATATCAATTAAGGCGGGTTATTTTATGTCAAGACCTGGCCCTTAGGCTCTAAGACAGATATTTACCTATAATGGCTGCACTAGCGGTTAATAAAAAGCTATTATTGCTCCCGACTCACTAGCCATTTTGCTTATTTACAATACATGCGAAAAGGATTATTTAATTATAAATTCAGCGCATAATCAAGGCTATAAAATTGCCCAGGTTTGCAGGCGGTATAAACTTTGTTACTGACTAGTGTTGAGGTTTCTTATTCGGGTTACGCGATTACGTAAATTATGCCATATTTTCATATGTATAGGTTTTCTTCTCATTTTGTCATGAAATCATCAGGCATTATCCCCGTCGTATCAAAACTAAAATTTTAATATATTTTCACAATAGTAACCAATATTGCTCATAGACATAATTTTGGATAAACCAATTGCATCAACATATACTAGTCTGACCAGGGTCGATTACGGGTTTTGCCAACCATTTAATGTTGTTTGCAACTAAACAATGAAAGAAAAGCGCAATTGTTTTGTGAATTCAATAACCTGAGGCCTAAATTATGTATGAGTGGAACGATGAGCAATCTGGGAGTTAGAGCAATCAAGATTCTGAAAGCAATAACAAAAAGAGCAACAACATTGAAAGGATGTGTCACACGGTCGAGGTTTAGATATAAATACGTATCATGCAAGGTAATGTAATTAAGATGTGTTGTTTCAAAAAGCCAGATAACAAGCTTCTTATTAACCTCGACTGCTTGATCATTACGGAAAATATAAGCCCTTGGTCTTTATTTACGTACATCGCTCTACGAGCTCGATCCGTACTGTCAAGACCACCTCGGTCGGATATTTTTCCGTAATGACCGCACTGATCACTCCTTTCCGTTAATAAGAAGTTATTAAAGAAACTCAACAAAAAATGAACAAAATTATATACATTTTGACGAATTTGTTGTCTTTTCCTTTGGAGGTTCCTGCCTGAGTAGCGGCGTCCGTTCATTCGACACCTTGTCCATTGAGAAATCGCCAGATTTTTCTTTTGTTAATTTGTCACTACTGTTGTAGGCGTCCGATATAATTTCCAGAATGGTGGCAAAAACACACAATCCAACCAATATTCCAAAAAAGACACTAAAATGTAAGACACACAATAAATAGGATTGTTAAAGCTTCTCTATAAAGCAGCTGCTGGCCAAGATGTTGCGCTTAAGATTTTTGAAATAGGGGCTAATTAGTCCCCGACAAGGGAACGTAACAGAAGGGGTTCCCTGAGGAGAATTTTGCAATTAAAAGATTTGAAGTGCATGGTATTTCCATTGCTATTAGCGCTAAACATTACAGTTGTAAGACTACATTACTTTGCATTGTATACATGCAGATATTAGATGTTGTTTAGATAAATCTTAATTTAGTCAAATGGCCAAACAATTTACTGTCAGTCAAATTTAACGCCTATATAACATTACGAATACTAGTTGTTTACCTCTAAAGAATCATCTCACTGATAGATGTCAAAGAGTTAAATTAGATCATCGCACGAGTTATCAAACGGCCTCCTACTCAAGAATCATTGCTTGGTCCCTTTTTCTTTAAAGTGCTTATATATGACACAAAAATTTAGTTTGCCTCAATCAAGAAAACATTCAAAATAGGAAAATAACATCTTTTTCAGTTTTTAGTGTCCTTGCTTTGTCTTTGAGATATTTTTGTTTGTTCGGTATGTAAATGTCACATGTTGTGACGTACACTTACATGATGACTTATCGAAAAAAGTTATATATTTTATACTATTATCAAACCAAACTTAAATCGAAGGAAGAACGAGCATTTCTTCCATCTCCAACACCAAACAAGTAGAATTTTAAATGACTTAGTTCAATAATATCAAAAGATATATAACAGGCTTCTCTGATAACTCATTATTCGCGTGTAGGTCACAACTAGTGACATTCGTACATTAAACAAACTGAAGTAACTCAGAAACGTAGCGAGGAAACAAAAAAACCCTGCAAAATATGTTACTCTGTCATTTCAAATGCCCTTTCAAATATATATATATATATATATATATATATATATATATATATATATATATATATATATATATATATATATATATTATCAAATCGACAACTTGTGCTTTTCTAATAGCAGGGTACTGGTAACTAACCTGTTAAATTCTTCAAATTATTTAAATTTACGTTAGCGAATTATAATTTATAAGTTCGGTTGGATTACGAAATAAATTTTCAACGATCATGACGAAAGAAATCTTTGCCAGAAAAAATGGTTTCAGCTAAAATGTACATTGATTACTATAAAAAAGACCAAAGAAAGAAGGCTAACAAGAGATGAGGCAGCGAGAAAAAGACAAAACCACCGGAAAAAGCCTAAAAATTAATACGATAATAAGACCGAAAACGATGCCGACCGAAATGTAGCTGAAAGAAGAAGGATGTGTCCTGAAACTGCTCAAAGCCGGTAAAGAATTTTTCTCTGGTGTATTCTAGATAACACGAGAGGGAACGATGAAGAAATTTTGAAACAAACCGCTTTTTTGATCATGATGAGAACTGAATGATGGCTTGTCATATTTATGTGTCAACAACGAAAAAAGTAAGAAACTGCGAACGAGAAAAACAACCCGGAAAGAGTAGACTGAATTGGCAGTGTTTGTGTTTACAAAAGCAGAAGAAAGTTTAACGGTAGGAGATTCGTATTTAACAGTTTAGCTGAGTTAAAACGGAAGAAATCTTGAAAATTAAAATGAAAATTAATATAAATAATATATTGTCCAGAATTGTCTTTCAACACTAGGACGTTGACATTGTGTGATTTGAGTCTTTCTTAGCCACTGTTTATATATATTTTTGAATGAAAATTTGTCATTTGGTTCATCTCGTTGTTTTTTTTTGTTTGTTTTTTTATATTGACATTGCATGTTCTTTCGGTGTGTTAATACACGACTACAGATGAACCTTGCTAACTAATTTTCTGGATGTTTTCTGATCTGTGTTCATTAATACAACAAAAAACAGAAATTAGGGGGAAATTACCTAATTTTGCATAAAGATTTAAATTCAATAATCGAATCGAAATACAGGTCAATCAAGAGCTTTTAGTTGGGACATTGATCGCTAGATTAAATTAAGCTATATATATATATATACATATATATATATATATACTTATTATCTGCTTGTTATATTGTTGTTCTGTAATATGGCACCATTACATGTAGGCAGCGTCGCACGGATTTTCTTATATTTTTCTTATATTAGTATATAAGTCTTTGCGCGAACTTGTCCCTATATATATATATATATATATTTAACAATTATTCACCGAAGTGGAGGTGAATAGTGCTGGATATTCACCGAGCCGCTTCGGCGAGGTGAATATCCACACTATTCGCCGACACTGAGGTGAATAATTGTTTTAGCATATACCTCATAAATGAAATAACAAGTTTAACATTGTTAACTCATATTTTTCGGTATTTTATACAAGACACGACCGCTAGCAACTTCAACTTGGACACTTGGCGTACTCGATATTTGTCGTCAAAACAGTTTTTTAATACAACTTTTGAATATATTAATGGCTAGAAAATTGTAAAGAAACAAACCTGTGGACACTCTTCTACGTAATTTTGTTGGCTTTTCTCGTTATTCTACTACATCACCCTTGTTTATCAACAAAATCTCCTGCCTCGGTAAACAAAGTAAAACTGACCGCCATCTTGTTTTGCCCGCAGGTGAATAGTGCAGGATATCCCGAGCTAGAGGAGCCAATCAGGTTGCGCGAAAAGCACTATTCACCTGCGAGGCATATGCTAAATATATATATATATATATATATATATATATCTTAAAATACTCCGAGTATTTGATGTTAATATGAGCTGATATATAACCACTAGTGGTTGTATTAAATGATACAACCACGCGTGGTTTGTATCAATCAGATATACAACCTCCTTCACGGTCATGATTTCTTTTGTGTTTTCTTTATGAATTATTAATGAGTATTTTAAATATATATATAGTAATCTTTTCAGTTATTCAGGACTTGTAGTTTAAATTACATGGCGAGTATTCAATTTCTATCCAGCAATGTCTCAGCACAATTTCTGTCAGCACGGCCATTGCTGTAAACTTTGCAAACTGTTTCAAAAGCTATTAAAGTGGTTCTCTTATGAAAATATTGTTGGTAATGTTTTCGCATAATCTTAAATATTATAGTAGTTGGTTATAATTGTGCAAATTTCATTTCGAAATTCTCAAAGTTATATTTTACGCGCGAAGTTTGCATTATGGAGCGCCGCTATTAAATTGGTCGTATTTGCGAAGAATGAGTTGAGGACAACTTATGACGTCATAGACTCAACGAGAATAAAAGATCATTGTTGTTGTCAACAAAAGGGTCATTGTTGTTATTGAGTCTATGACGTCATAAACTTCTTTGACTCATCCTTCTCAAGCTCGGCGATTTTAGAGGCGGCGCTCCAAAACACAAACTGCGCACGTAAAATAAACTTTGTTTTTGAGAATTTTGAAACCGAACTTTGCACAATAATTAATTCCAATATCCTCTTTTAGATTATGCAAAAACATTGCAAAAAATATTTTAATCAGAGAACCACTTTAGAGCATGTACACCTTATACCATAAGACATCAGTTCTTGTAAATTTGCTGTGAGTAACCTACGGACCTGTTTGACACAGATATACGATGTTGTTTAACCCTATCCAGACTGGGCTTTTTTTTGTCTTCTGGGACTGGGGGGGGGGGGGGGGGGGGGGGAGCGGAAAGTGCCCGCGGTCAATATCTCCTGAACCATTTGGTGTATTCCGACGAAACTTTTACAGGTGGATGGTATGCCTTGTTCAAGTATGTGGTACACTTATGTTGCCATGGCGACAAATTATGACGTCATTATGACGTCAGTAATTGAAAAAACCCAGGATTACTAGAATTTCCCATTGTTTTGTTAACATAAAAAAGGTAGTATATCAAAAAATTAGTTTCTCTTTATTAAAAAGTGCTTACTTTTATTGTAACTATTATAAAAGCAAACATAATAAAAATTGTTGGCTGAAATTTTGTGTTGGTAGGTGTTCACGACTCCGCTGTAACTTTTTTTTGGCGTGATATTTTTTCACCAAATTTTCCACACATAAAGCCGATACATATTTAGGAAAAGTCATAAAATTTCAGAACCATACCTTTACTGGTTTAGGAGATATTAACTTTTAAATTCAGCGCGGGCACTTTCCGCCGCCCCCCCCCCCCCCCCCCAGTCTGGATAGGGCTAAGACACAGTTTCAAAATATTATAAACAGTGAGTATCATAGCCTTTATATATTATAGATTTTTGCTTCATATTCTTATATATATAGGATTTGTCTTTGTTTATTTTTGTAATTCTTATAGACAAGTGTAAATTATTCTATTTCGTATAGTTTTAGTATCAAGTTATATTATATAATGTAAATATCAAATATTTTGGATAATTGTAAGATACGTAATTCAGCCTTTGGCTGCGACGTATATTTTTATTGTTATTAATTTACTATTATTATTTTTATTATTATTATTAATTTATTTTAATCTGACTATTTTTTCTTCTAGATATTAATAAATTCTGTTTACGAAAATATAACTAATTATGGTGTAGGCGATGACGATGTAATTGCTTATGGCACTCACATTGTAAGAACAACTCCTGTTGTATAATGAGGACTTTCAGCACAATGCACTTCAATAGTTGACGTATTTGAATGAAACAATTGAACTGGTAACATTGAAACTAAGAAAAAATATAGCAAAAGTATTTACTCTCGTATTTTTAATAAACGTACAGGGTAAAAAAGTAGTATAGAGCAAGGGCGGACCAGGCGATTTTAATTACTGGATCACAACATCACTTGCAGTACAATTGAACAATTAGAACAATACCTGAATTAGACGATAACCACTACAGCTTTGTCTAATAATTCGCTTTAAATTCTTTCTTATAATAAGCCGACTTTTCAATTGTAACTTTACAGTTTGTCTGATGACGTTAAGGAAATTTCACCCTGTTGCTTACAGATAACATTAATGCTTACTCCGAATTTACTTTAATGATGGAAAACGAAACATTTAAAAGGGTACCCAAATGAATGTGGCCAACCAAGTGAACTCTATATTAAGACTGGAATGCTACCTTCACTTGATCTTTGAAGCCTTTAAAACACTGTCAGTTCGTATTTTTGTATTATTTTATATTTTGACTGTTCGGAAAGTTTAATATTTATGGTTTTTATAGATCATGTCATCATCCATATGCTTGACAGATTATTGCCACTACATTTCAGTAGGCTTTAAGGACTTGATTAATGCAATCTTTATTTGATTCGAGATAGTTTATTTCAACCAATTCCATAGCTTTATTTCTTGACGTTTGATACCATTAACTCGAGACTGGATCTCCCATACAAAAAATAAAGAGATCCTTTCCGACTCAAATTGTGTTTGATTTCTTTGGCAAATATTCAAGCTACGTTTTTGTAGTACATTATTAAGTACATGTAGATGCTTCCATACACAAGGCATCATCTACTAATTACAATTTCCAATTTATTGAACATACTGTTTTTCAGCAAGAACTCTATTCCGTCGGCTACGTTTTCCTTGCTGCACGTGTCTGGCGTACACACTCCCCATTGTAATGGAACTATAGCCTATAAATGAGAAAAAGAAATTATAAATAGAAAGTTTTTCACTCTTATTATAGCCGTTCCTTTTTAGACATGTAATAAAGATAAATATTCTGAGCGAAATAATCGCAACTGACACCCTCGATATATACATATAGTATAATTTCAGAGGTGAATATAAAGATTCCGGATATGTGATTGGTTGAAAATTTCTTCATAATCATTATATTCACTGCACCAGGCGGTGAATAGCCTATAACATCACAAAATAACATAATTAGAAAGATCTTAGCGTTTTTCTTTTGTGTACTTCCCTTGATAAATGTCGAAATTATTCTGCGAAACTCAAGCTATATAACAAAACACTTAATGTCTGATCCCTCCGGAAACAGTAAGTTTTGTTTTCCCTCAAGTCTCGATGTTTCCCTCGACTTCGTCTCAAGGAAATATCAAGACCCTCGGGAAAACAAAACTAACTGTTTCCCTCGGGAGCAGATATTAAGTGTATATTATTTGCTATTGACGTAATCAACCATCTCAGCACATATAGATTGTGTATTTCAACATTGGTTGTAAAAAGCTATTTAGTCATTGTTTATCTGAATATTTGAAAAACAAAAGTGTAGCCTATTAATCGCAAATATTTTATATTTTATGTCGCTGCTACTGGATAATTTGCTTTGTAACAGTGGCAAGGTGGAAGCAAACGTGAATCGTTATACGTGTTGCAGTGTTGTTGCGTAAACGAATCTATTGTATTACATTTCCACAATGGGTTCTTTCAGTCCTGACATTCAATGTCATTGGATAGAGCATTGCAGTATGGCGTTTTCATGGTCATAGTATACCCATATAGTAAATAATATCGAATAAATACATTTTACAAACCTTTGATTGGTTTTGTCCCAAATCAACAAACGCACTGAACATTGTCAGACAATAACGAGCATTAGACATTTTTTTACACTCGCTAAATGATCCAAACCAAAGTGCATTTCCTCCATATATCCCACTCCCTGGTCTACCACTTGCGTCAATATCTATAACAGATGAGTTTATGACCGTAAAATGAGTTATAAACTAAACTAAACTAAACTAAACTAAACTAAACTAAACTAAACTGAACTGAACTGAACTGAACTGAACTGAACTGAACTGAACTGAACTGAACTGAACTGAACTGAACTGAACTGAACTGAACTGAACTGAACTGAACTGAACTGAACTGAACTGAACTGAACTGAACTGAACTGAACTGAACTGAACTGAACTGAACTGAACTGAACTGAACTGAACTGAACTGAACTGAACTGAACTGAACTGAACTGAACTGAACTGAACTGAACTGAACTGAACTGAACTGAACTGAACTGAACTGAACTGAACTGAACTGAACTGAACTGAACTGAACTGAACTGAACTGAACTGAACTGAACTGAACTGAACTGAACTGAACTGAACTGAACTGAACTAAACTAAACTAAACTCAAACCTCAATCAGTGACAAAATTGTTGGGAAATTCAACATAAAGCATGGGCGGATCTACCTAAAATCCGACCCTGGTGCACAATCTAGGGGGTCCGGTCCGGAGGCATACCCCCAGAAGATTTTGAGAATTAGGGACCCTGTAAATGCATTTCCTGCATTTTGAGAGTGATATTATAGTATAATCATACTATAGGATCGTTTTGTACATGTTTTTCACCGACATCTTTGTATAAATTTTACTCAATTCAAAACTTTTCTTCTCTCTTTCAAGCCAAGATCTTCCAATTATTTAATAAAATGTTTTGGGGTAATTGATCCAATATGAATCGTATGTTTAACGAGTTTTGTGTGGCATGTAATCTAAGCAGTCAAGCAGCTATATCGGTTATATATCGTTTGGCCATTACTTAGAATTCTATTGAGTATTCTGTCTAATGCCGGCCAATTTTTACTTTCAAGAAAATTCAAACCAACCATGCTAGTGTAATAGTAATATTAACAATTTATATGTATCAGCTTGTCAGGAAATGGAGTTTCTTTACGTTTTATACTGAGTGTCTTTCCCTCGATAAAGCGAGAATATTAAAAGACAATGGAATTGACGAGAGCCAGAAGATGTAAACTGAGTTAGTAAATAACTCGTAAATATCGTCGCTCTATACAGTCTGTCAAACGATTAAGAGAGTGTTAAATCACGAGACTGGCAAGTCTTCGAGTCTTGCAGATAATATTTTAAAGCTGAACCATGATAGAAATGCTGTGTTTCAGTCGATGAGAATTATAAACAATGTAATGAGAGAGAGAGAGAGGTCGCCGCTCAGTTTGATATCATGCTTGTTCTTCAATTTGATCAATGCTTTAAAGATTTATATATTCTGAGTATAAAAACCACACAGTTTTATAGTAACTAGCGTCTCACGAATTCGGTTTTAGTAGAGAAGAGGAAATCAAGCTATAAATAAACAAAAACCAAAGAAACCAACATGTCTTCCTTAATTTTCTTGTGAACTATCATCTAGTATTTCGACTATCCGTCAGAGGCACAATCATTGTCCCTCTATACGCGCAGCCATTCTTTAATATCACTCTGAAGAACTCGGTCAACACACGGGTCAGGGCAGACTGACGTGCACTAACGGAGCCGACTATATTTGATTGCAATATTTCTCATAAAATTGTAACAAGACATGGCTAGTGTGGCTGACCGTGGCTCCCGCCAAATTCAGCCACTCTATTCTGGCTCCCTGATTGGTTTGCACACCCCTTAATAGTCCGCTGACTGTAGCTGAACTTAGCAGATATCGCGCTCATAACCGTGGCTGGGTTCTCCAATTTGATCAGCGATATTCGTACCACGTTCGGTAACTTTTCGGCTACTCTCGCCACGTTCTCGGACTTCTAACTACTTGAGGGCTGAGACTGATTGCGGTGCAACTGATTGTTAAGGATGCGAAAATTCAAAAGCTCCGCTGCTATTAATTTGACAATCGGTTTAGTATTTTTACGGTGGCTAATGTCGTTCTTACGTACTATTGTTTTGTTATTAACAATTTATTATTTATTTATGAAATATCAATAATATAATTTAATTTGGAATAATTAGGAAAATCTGACCGTGGCTCAAGCCACCTCGCACTGGGAAAGCCCTAGGACAGGAATAAGTTAAAGCTAAAAAATCTAAGGCAATGTTATAGTAAACTAAATAAACTGTTTCAATGCAATATTCAGTAAGGAAATATGATATTTAATAGTCAAATTGGCCCTCTGTTGTGCGGCCCACTGTTGTGCGGCCCTCTGTTATGCGGCCCTCTGTTGTGCGGCCGTCTGTTGTGCGGCTCTCTGTTGTGCGGCCCTCTGTTCTACAGCAATTGTTAAAATAATCATAGTTGATAGAGGGAGACGGTTAGGAAACCTGACAAAATTCAAATATATTGAACAAAGAACCCACTTGGAGGTTGAACGGGGTTTGACCATGCACAAATTTTTTTAAAGCTCATTTGATATGGACAAACGACTGAACACAAACGTTTCCTATTGGAAACACGGCTCGAAATATGTTATTATTTGTAATAAGTATTGGAATACCTCGAACCGAAGCCAAAACAAACACGTTGGTGCCCAATCTCTTTTACACTGCTTTCTTAGTTCGCAAAGGTAAAACAATAGTAAAACAATAGAATTTTCAACCATGATCGTGCACAAGGTACACAAACACCTATAGAACAATGGATTTTACGAATTTTCCTAACCGTCTCCCTCTATCAACTTGATATAATAAAAGGTCTCTGCTTCAAATAGCGTTATTGCTAATACGCGCAGAACCCGTTAAAGATTGCACAACTGCATGCATGGCTAACACAAACACGTTTTAATTCTCGTTTAACGCGACGCCCGTTAATTGAAGAGTGATACTACACAAGTGACACTCTACGCATACTTAAATAAATTAATGCGCAATAGACAGTAGGTATATTTTCTTTTCGGAAACGAGAATCGATCTTCACTTACAGGTGTTGTCCACTTCACTTACATTATATTTATAATCATATGTTCCTAAAATTTTACCTTGACTTGTCTACTTGTCTACCTTTGACGTAAATTTTATGCCCCCGCACACTGATTTTGCTAGGCTGGGATTGGGGCCCGTAAGTTTTCACAAAATATTATATTATTATTACTAATGCGAAGCCTGTAGTAAGCCAGAACCAGAAAGTTTCCCAGCAATAATTAACTTATCAAGGTTTTGCTGGACTCCATCAGTAAGTTTTTGATAATTGCATGTGGAAATCCAGCTTTAGGGTCTGTTTATATGGAGGAGAGTTACTTGGCCAGCCGAGTTACCAGTATTACATTCTGTTTATATGAAAGCGAGTTGCCTGGCAGGTTGTAATATTTGAGATAATCATCGAGTGACATAAACCAACGAATATGGAAAATTTATCCCGCTCTGCCAAGTTATACCCAGGGAAAAGTGTTTATATGGGGAAATATTTATACCGCCTTGCCGAGATCTGGTTGCCAGTGCCGAGTTCTCGCCAGGGCGATCTCCGATATAAACACTGCGGTGGGGAAAAACAGTCTGCTCTACCAACTGGGAATTCGTCTCGGGTGGCCGGGAAACTCTCCACCATATAAACAGGCCCTAAAACGTTGTGATATATGACGGATTATCTGAAAATTACGTCAGATCTTGCCATACAACAACTTTTCAGAAACGTCGTGACAACAACAAATAAAGATAGGTGTATTCGTTCGCAATTAAATATATATTTACTCGTAAAACTCACATCTTGAGGTCTCTTCAGTTGTTAATTCTCTATACGAGTTTTGGCATCTCGTAAGGCTCTTGTTGTCTTCACGAAATTCTTCCTGATCGGCTGTGGACTGACCACTAGTTATGCCGAGCGTATTCCAAAACAACAAAGTAATGCCAAGGACTTTCGCGATACTACTAAAATAGTACATCTGTAAGAAATACATAGTCAAGAACCAAGAACACTGTGAGATCTAAAGCAATAATCCTGATAGCTGTGGCGTGAAATGAGATTCAAAACAGCTTTGACATGCACTTGTTTAAGGAGCATCTTAATAAACATAATTACATGGCATCTCTCACCAAAGTCTGTCAATCGTATCCGAGTGAATGAATTATTCTTTAGTTCTACAAACGATTTTATGTATCTCTGCCTCTGAAGAATTAACTTTCGACGCAGTTTACGACAGTAATTGTCCCTATTTTTCATAGCTGACAAGACTTGAGGTGTCATCCACTCTGGTTGTCTTCACGACTTGACACGGTTTTCATTTATGGGGCATGTTCCTCAACAAGTTGATTAAACAAGTATTCAAAAGTGTGCAGAACCTCGTCTGGATTACAATCAACAGCGTTTAACTCTTGCCATGGTACTTGTTCAAGATCTTGTAAAAATCGACTTTTATTAAAGTTCTTATAACAGCTGTATTTGAGTTAAGGTATTTGTTGATTCTTAATTTTGCTCAATTTTTGCTCCACGCACTATGCAAACAGGTTAATGGTCTGATATCCCGATTTTTGGAACATGCACATGTACAACGTCGTTAGGATCTGTACACGAGATGTGATCTAGGCAGGTACCGCTGAATGGTCGAGTGATTTCGGTAATTAGCTGAGACATTGCCATGGTTTTTAATCCTTGAATCAGTTTGTGATATACAACCGAAGAATCAAGTAAATTGATGTTAAAATCACCTAACGCATAGCGTTCTCTGCCTTCGAAGTATCCTTGAGACAAGTTAGCTTCGATTTTAGCGTCACAACTAGGGCTAGTGTTAGGGGGGCGATAAATCCCAGCTGTCAAGATCGGTTTCATTTTAAAGTGGTTGACTTCGAGCCATAATATTTCTAATTCTTCACTCTCAAGATCATTTCTTCGTTGCACATTTAGTTCAGTTCGAGAATAAGTCACGATTCCTCCGTCATGTTTGTCAACGCGATCTTTACGATGCACGCGAAAACCTGGAATTTCAAATTAAACGTCACTGTATGATTCGTCAAGAAACGATGCCGGTACGCCAGAGTCTTTCAAAAGAAGATTTCGTAAAATATCTACTTTGTTAGTGAGATGTTGTACGTTAAAAGCTGCAATTGCGATCCCTTCCTGATGCAAGTCAAAGCCAACACAATCTTCAGTAAGTTCAATAAGTTGTGGAATTGACTCTTTGATTGTAGAACCCAGAGTTATAGTTCATTTTTTTGTTGTTGTTCTGAAATGCTTTAACTTGACAGTTTGGACCAGAATTTGATTCAATATCCCCAGACAAACAGATAAGAAAAAGCGACAAAGATGTATCCATAAAAATACGACATCAACGATGAATAGTGCTGAGTTTGTTAACGGTTGTGCCCCCAAAGGTTGGAAACCCATTTGAGTAATAAAACAATGTCATGACTTACATAAAAAAGTTTACAATTACTTATATATATATATATATATATATATATATATATATATATATATATATACATATACATATATATATATATATACATATACATATATATATATATATATATATATATATATATATATATATATATATATATAAACGTCGTGTTTTGTTTTTGTAAACCATCAAAAACCAAGTAAGTATAGAGGATAAGCCACAGGTTTCGGGAGCTCACAAATCCCCGACTAATCGCCATGATTGATGGCGTACATTCTAAATATCATTATTCCATGAATTAGTGGTGGCAGGAAACTCTCAGTGTGACTGGAATAAAATAAAGTTATAGGCGGATCTCAGACAATGGAATAAACTAAGGTTATTAGGGGATCTCAGACAATGAAATAAAATAAAGTTAATTTGTTCATTGCTAATACATCCAACCTATCAGGTGTATCAACCACGCTGGCCGACGTCGAAATACTAACCATGTGTAGTTTTTCCTTCCAGATGTCCAAAAATCACTATATTGCCATTGTGCGTTTCGGGGGGAGGGATACTTCGTCTATGGGGAATACACATTCTGTGTATTTTTGGGGATGAAGTGCTCCCAATGGTCACCTTCAAGCCCATAGACTCAGGTTATTTTATGTAAATATAATGATCAGTCGAATCGTAAGAACTGTCCAAGGGGATTATGACCCTTTGGTTCAGGTCGATGTCTTAGGGGGTCGCTACCCCTTTGGCAGGATATGTCCTATCGGGGATTATTACCCCTAGGGCATTAGCAGAGTCCTAATGGGGATTATATACCCCAGGACAACAATCTATGGCCATGTAATAATGAGTCGTTGGGATGATGTTTGACCACAATTTTGGACAATCGGAGTACTTCACCCCAAACCCCTTCTCCCACAAAACTTTGTGTGTGTGCCATTAGCTTGATTGTTCGGCCTTTCCTTTTAAAGAACCGCTTGAATCATAAACTGTCCTATAGTGCGTATACAATTTAATTCATTCTGGTTCGAAAGTTAAGGTGCTGTTACACGATGCGATTTTTCTTGCAACTTGCAACGAATCACTGAATGTTGTAAGTTGCATAAAAATCGCACCGTGTAACACCCCGTAGCAACTTGCGATTTTGTCATTTTTGCCGTGTTGCAAGTTGCAAGAAAAGTTGGATGGTTTTTTTTTCATATGTAAATTTGTTGCAAGTTGCAAGAAAAATCGCATCGTGTAACAGCACCTTAAATTCCTCAGAGGCAGAGATACATAAAATCGTTTGTCGGTAGCCAGAAGGCAGAACAAAAGATTAATGAATTTGGATATGGATAGGATTTAAATTACAGAGTTTGAGAGATCCCATATAATTTTGTTTATTAAGATGCTGCTTAAACAAGTGCATGTCAAAGCTGTTTTGAATCTCATTTCACGCCACAGCAATCACGATTATTGCTTTAGATCTCATAGTGTTCTTGGTTTTTGACTATGTATTTCTTGCAGATGTACTATTTTAGCAGTATCGCGAAGGTCCTCGGCATTACGTTGTTGTGTTGGAATATGCTTGGTATAACTTGTGGTCAATCCACAGACGATCAGGAAGAATTTCGTGAAGACAACAAGAGCCTTACGAGATGCCAAAACTCGTATAGAGAATTAACAACTGAAGAGACCTCAAGATGTGAGTTTTACGAGTGAATATATATTTAATTGTGAACGAATACACTTATCAATTTTATTGTTGTTGTCACGACGTTTTGACACATAATTGGTCTTATATCACAACGTTTTAAGACGGCCCGACATGTTTATATGTTGGCGAATTACCCGGCCAGCCGGTAGAGCAAACAATGTTTTTCCCCACCGCAGTGTTTATATGAGACAGGCGGTTTATTCGCCCTGGCGAGAACTAGGCACTGGCAGTCAGATCTCGGCAAGGCAGGATAAAGATTAATATTTCCACATATAAACACTTTTCCCTGGGTAACTCGGCATAGCGGGATTAGTTTTCTATATTCGTTGCTTTATGTCACCCGATGATAATCATCTCAAATATTACAACTTGCTAGGTAACTCGCTTTAATATAAACAGAAGGTAATGTTTATGCCAGCAAATCGAGTAACTCGGCTGACCAAGTAACTTTCCTCTAAATAGTGATCATGATGTTCGTGCAACGTGGCCAAAAGTAGCGTGCTGTGTAAACAGTGTTGAAACAGCAGTCGAAATATAGTAAGGTTAGATATACTCCCGAAACAGGGAACGTAGGGGTCTAACGTTCCGAGCGAAGGCCCTTCGTCAGAGAGAAACGTAAAGAGTGTAAACAAACAACGAGCTTATATAAGAAACATAATACCATGATTGTCTCGGATTCTTTTGTTCTCCGAGGGAATGTAAACCTTTGTATATCCCTCATCGCTCATGCGAGAGGAAATTTATCCTTTGTCTTCTAATTTTCCGGTGCATGTTGATGAGGGAAAATTAGAAGACAGAAATCCTTTCTCTTCTTCTAAATTTCCCCCTTGTATATATTTTCCCTCATCAACATGCACGTGAAAATTAGATGCAACTTCTCTGAACAACCGTGTAAATTTCCTGTCGGTAAGATGCTCAAAGTTTCCTCGGCGATCATAATATTACAAAGTAATAACATGACTATTCGGGAAATTAGTGATTAAATTTCCCCTTTGCCGAGGGATGATTTGTGAAAGTCCGAGGGCCGCAGGTCCAAGGACTTTTACAAATCTTCCCGAGGGGAAATTTAATTGCTAATTTCCCTCAAGTCATGTTATTACTTATAAAAATCATGTGATCAAAAATAAGTCAATCAAAGCAAAATAACAATAACAAATCAATAACTAGATGCGAAATACATTTGCTATTCCTACCGTCGATGAGCAAAAAAGGAGAGGGTGTAAAAAGGATGAGCGAGAGTAAAAATAGATAAATAAATAAATAAAGTGAAAACACTGTTTATTTTCGCCCTTGTTAAACAGAAACAGGGCCCTCAGAAGTTTTAAATAAAAGAAAAACGTTCGTTGAGTCCGTGTGGACGAATGGTTTCAATTTTGAGAATGAGACGCTTTTCTTGTCTTTTGCAGCTGTCGTTGCCACCAGAAATGGGTGAGATGGCACAAACTTTCATGTCCGAAATACAATGATTGGCACTAAAAAATGTCGGGCAGCAGGCATGTCAACATCATTGTTCCTCACGGAATTGTTTCCCAGCGAGGATTTTTGGGCACTGGTAACTTATTGAGCAAAATCTTTTCACCAAGAATGTGTTTTGGGTGAAAAAAGCTACATAAGCAAACTTTAACGGGATGCGTTGAGGGAAAGTCGAAAAGATTGAGAAAACGTACAGAACTGTCACAACGGCAACGAAACAGCGTAAGATAAGAAAGTTATTTGCTTAGCAAAGAAAAGGGAAGCTAACAAACTGAGGCAGTGAGAAAAACGGTAAACATGTATACTACAGACAGAAGGCAACGGGAAAGTGTACATGTAGTGCACGATTATAGCGAGAGATACGGCAAGGTTTAAAACAGCTGTTTTCTTAAAAGCTAAAACGTGAGTTTAAAATACGTGGCATTTATACAAGCGTTTTTCCGGTTTTCTCATCAATATTTTCAAATAAGTTGGGTTTTTTCCACCTTGACAGTGATGTCCGATTAATACTGTTTGTTTTTACTTTGTTTCAATTGCTGGTTTTAAAGTTATTACAGTTTATTTTGCCGACGTGTCTTGCTGAAGACGCCAGTCTAGATCGAGTTTTTTCTATAGGACGTGGCATATTTTCTTGATTATTTTTATTTATTTCCAAATCAAGATCTGCATTTTGCTTCATTTCGCTGGTCCAATTAGACTGTGGTTTCTTTTCATCTATATTAAATTTTGTTGTTGGGCTATTAATTTTCAGATTACGTTGCTTCAGTTCTGTCGTTTTAATAAACAGCATGCATGGAAACCTCTTAAAAACTTGCAAGATTGTTGACATTGTCATTGCTTTTTTTCCATAAAAAAAAATGCACATGGAAGCCATTTAAAGGCTTACTAAACAAAACCCTTTCAAAACCTCGAGAAAACAAAATGTGTTTTATAACTAGACTATCCTCTGCTGCCAGAGTTTATTTAAAGGAGCAGTGTCACTCGCAAAGCCCATGCAATAATCACGCGCCAACTTGAAAAACTACAGCCTGTAGGTTTTCAAGTTTGTTGATCCAAGATGGCGGCCGCACTTGGCGGAGCGTATGGTGGAAGATGCGATAATGCAGGCCGAAAGAGAAAATACGAGGGATAAAATAGTTCACAGAAAGCCTGGAATAGTCAGCACAAACGTGTTTACTTATCACTGACTATATTTGAGTCATGGAAAGATGCTAGCTGGATATGGTTCATGTAGCGATAGCGATTTCGCATCCCATCTGCTCTCATTGGAATACCGTAGAAGGTAAATATTATTTGATTCATTTCTCTGGTTTCTTGTCCGATTTAGAGCTATTTCCAACATTTTCCGAAGTTATTTCTATGTGCGCAAAAATGATGCGCAAATGGTGACACTGCTCCTTTAAGTACTCTTTTCTTCAACCACTATTGCATGATTATTTTCGACTGAAAATTTTCCTTTGGCTTTGAACATCGGGGAGGGGGAGTTACAAATAAAACACGTCAAAGCGGGTGAGGGGTTGTTGCGTTTATGTATTTCTAGTAAGTGTATATTTACCATAGCAAGTTGTGCAAACATCGTTTCCAGTTTCGTAACATCGTTTTAAATTTCCTGTCCAGTTCCCCTTCCATTATCTATGGTCAAACGGAGTTGGTTGTTTATTAAATGAGAAAGTTAAGTCTACACTTTTTTGGGTGAACCTGGAAAAAGCTTTCCTTTGACCAATCTGAGATGTATTGAAGAGATTCTTGAAATGTACTTCTTCCATTTGATGGGACAACTTCAGAAGTCGTGGTTTCGTTAGAAATTTCCATATCGATACGGGAGATGATCCGGGATAGTTAGCTTGTTTATCATGGCAAGAAAAAAACATGGCCCAAGCCTAGTCCATTGGGGCACTCCAGCTGGTAATGTCAATCTATCAACCTACTATTTAATTATATAAATTAAATAAAAGTACCGAAAATATAAGTATTTTACCGCCGAGTATTTTTTCACAATTATTCACCGCATAGTGCAGAGTAATGCAAAATACTTCTTTCAATAAAAAATAATACAACAATTTAATCTAAAATGATTATACTAAAAATTTTCTTAATTGGACTTTAAAACAAATGTTTTTTGAAAATTTTTGATCGCAATACGCACGACTCGCGAAGCAATTCTGGATCACCACACACAGAGTTTTAGAAACTTTGTTTCAGAAATAGTGTCTTGCGGTATATGAGCATATGGCGTGCTTATCAGGTAAATTTGAGCGTGAACTTGAGGGGGGACAAATTTCAGAAGGGAGGGGGGGGGGGGGGGGCGGGAATTTCTTGGGAAATACGTCACTGGAGCAAATTTCCTGTGACACTGGCCGGGTTACGGATTCGTTAGCAACTTTGTTAACAAAATAACAACGAAAGAAGCACAAATAAATATTTGAAAATCCGAATAAATTTAACGAGAACAGACTAGTAACCTAAACGCTAAATAACGTATCGGGTGAGTCAGACGACGGTGAGCCATCTGAAAGTGAGTTTTACGATCCCCCCAAAATTATGCAACTGACGAACAACTATATTGAAAATGACGAGTCTATGTCATGTCATGACATTTACGTTATAGGTATACAGTATATATTTAAAGTACGTTGTTTAAAACAGCCATGCATCCCGCCTTCCAAGCGACCCCAAGCTCTGAAGACATCCCAGACTAACGGAAAGAAAGCTTAGTAAGCAATAATATATATATATATATATATATATATATATATATATATATATATATATATGAATGAATGAAAATATTCACAGTGCCTATCATTATTAATTAAAATTGACTTCATGCAAGGCTTTTAGGAACATATGATTATACAAATGTAATGTAAGTGAAGTGGACAACACCTGTAAGTGAAGATTCATCTTAGTTTCCGAAAAGAAGTTAGAGTTTAGTTTAACTTATAGCTCAACTTACGGCCATAAACTCATCTGTTATAGATATTGACGCAAGTGGTAGACGAGGGAGTGGAATATATGGAGGAAATGCACGTTGGTTTGGATCATTTAGCGAATGTAAAAAAATATCTGAAGCTCGTTATTGTTTGACAATGTTCAATGCGTTTGTTGATTTGGGAAAAAACATATCAAAGGTTTGTAAAATGTATTTATTTGATATATTTTTTACCTTTACGAGTATACTATGACTAGGGAAACGTTATACTGCATTGCTCTATCCAAGATATTGAATGTCATATTGAATGGCATGTTTTCGTAAATATTTGTTCACTAGCTCGTCGTCAAATGTTATGTAGGTGTTAAAAAAATTAATAAAATTATTTTGCTAATTGAGGTACCAAAATGTTGTAAAATATGACTTTCGAAACTATGATTGTCACAACATGTTATAGAATAGCTATGACCTTTAAAAATATGATTCTCGACTTTCGAAAAGCTAAAAACTACCCACCTAGTGACTCGTTTTTTTTTGTTTACAAGATTTTCTCAAGTCTTGCAAAATCATGCACGTTTGGATGACAGTATCCAGTATTATCTAGCACAAATACCACCTTTAACATAGTTCACTTCAGTAAACGCTCTTCCTCATATATATATATATATATATATATATATATATATATATATATATATATATATATATTATATATATATATATATATATATATATATATATATATATATATATATATATTTATATATATATTATATATTTATATAAATATATATATATATATATATATATATATATATATATATATATATATATATATATTTATATATATATTTTCATATATATATATATATATATATATATATATTTATATATATATTATATATTTATATAAATATATATATATATATATATATATATATATATATATATATATATATATATATATATATATATATATATATATATATATATATATATATATATATATATATATATATATATATATATATATATATAGGTAAGTGTTCTCCGTATGTAAGGTTCTCGATTATATGTTTAAAGTTTTGAGCTTTCAACTCGGTTCTTCGAGTCTTCTTCAGAAAAGTTTAACGGTTTATTTGAATGTTCGCGTTGTTCCTCACGTAATTGTATTCGACGAGAGCGTCTGATTGGTGCGATGCTAGGAATAGGTGGCGTTTGATTGGTTGTGATGGGACGCGTTGCTAACCAGGTCTGTGTATAGTTGATGGTGGTCGTGGAGTGTCCAGTGTTCGACGGGTGGATTTCTTCGGAAGGAACGGAGGGTGTGTGTGAATCAGGATCGTTATGTGAACGTTTTAATTGAAGGTAGGTTGTAGGTATGTCGATGTATCGGTTTAATGTACGTTTGTCTATGCTGTGCCACGCTTCTTTAAATTCGCGCGCGTGTTTGGTAGTCGCCTGTCCTAGTATTTTCGTTCGTGACCAGTCAAAAGTGTGTCCGTTGTCGTCAGCGTGTTTGGCAGGAAGTGAATTATGGTCATGTCGGTTTATAGCGTTCCGATGTTCTGTTAGTCGTGTCTCAATCTTTTTGGATGTTTGTCCAATGTATTGTTGTGCGCAGTTACGGCAAGGAAACATGTAAATAGCGTTGTGTCTATCGCTTGTAATTGTCTTGTCTTTGTGTTTCGTGAAATTAGATCTAAGTTTATGCGTTGGTTTGTGTGCTATGTCAATGTTGAATGGTCGGAGAAGTCTAGCTGTCATTTCTGACGTAGTGTGGATGTATGGTAAAGTGATCCTAGTCCTTTCAGGAGCAGGTTGGTCGGGTGTGATGTTCGTTGGTGTTCGTTCTTTGCGCGTTAGGACTTTGTTGATGAAGTTCCTAGGGTAGTTGTTCATACGGAATGTCGAGAAAAGGTATCTACGTTCGTCTGTTTTGGATTGTTCTGTGTTACAGTGCGTGTCAATTCGGTTGAATAATGTTTTTTTCCTTCCGAAGAAATCCACCCGTCGAACACTGGACACTCCACGACCACCATCAACTATACACAGACCTGGTTAGCAACGCGTTCTATCACAACCAATCAAACGCCACCTATTCCTAGCATCGCACCAATCAGACGCTCTCGTCGAATACAATTACGTGAGGAACAGCGCGAACATTCAAATAAACCGTTAAACTTTTCTGAAGAAGACTCGAAGAACCGAGTTGAAAGCTCAAAACTTTAAACATATAATCCGGAGAACACTTACCTACTACATTATGCCTGGATTACAAATCTTCAAATTCATAAGACAGACGTATGGGATAGCTACTCTCAAAAACGCCAGAAAATGGGAATTCTTCGCGCGCAAAGAGTCATCGACCTTTGAACAACTACACTTCCTACACAATTGCAAACGACTCGATATCCTACCGAACAGCATTAACTACCAACCACCTATAAAAACTGAACTTGCTCAACGCACAGCTAAAGCCAATGGCCACCGTATGCTGAAGACACTCATCGCTGACGCTCACAATCGCCTTCGCATTTACCAACAGAAATTACACGGACACCATAACGCAGTTCTACTCGAGACCAGCCAGACTGACGCACAAGCACTGGGTAACGCCATCAAACTTACAACTAACGAGTATAAAACAAGACGACGCACTGTATTGGAACAAAAAGTTAAAAATTCAAGATGTTACAAACAACACCATAGCAACGCAGACGCCTGGGTTAAGAATATCAGCCACAAACAACTCACCGAACAAGAGACACAAGTGCTAACGAAAGGGTTGAATTACAACACAACAGACGCCAACAAAATAGATTTCATCGCCGACCTAGAATCAACACTTAAGAAAACAGATCTAACAGAAGACACAAAAAACCAAATCCGCCACCAAGTAACGAACAATCTACTACACCAAAAACGTCCAGTTGACCTCAACAAACAAGAACGAGAAGCCCTGAAAGATCTAAAGAACGACGACGAGATTATGGTACTACCAGCTGACAAAGGACGCACAACTGTCATCATGGACAAATCCAATTACATCGATAAAGCCAACGCATTACTCAAGGACGCAATCACATATCAACCACTTCACTCTGACCCCAGTAAAACAACAGTAAACCGCATCAACAAAAAACTCAAAACTCTCAAAGACCAAGAAAAAGTAAACCAAAATACGTACAACCGAGTTATACCCAAGAACACAACAATCGCTAGATTTTATGGCCCACCGAAAATCCATAAAGAAAATACTCCTCTCCGACCAATTGTCTCCCTCCCTGGATCACCGACTTACAACCTATCTAAATATCTTGCTGAAATACTCAAACCTCTGGTCAAAACATCACCTCATTCCATCGACAACGTCAACACTTTCCTGACCAATATTAAAGACGTAAAAGTTGAACCTGATGAAACCATGGTATCCTTCGACGTAGTTTCTCTATTTACTTCCATACCACTAGACACAGCACGACGAATCACTGAACAACTACTTACTGACGATAAATCATGGCAAACAAGAACCTCACTCGACAAAGAAGACATACTTGAACTCCTTGACCTATGCCTTTCAACGGAATTCTGCTTCCAAAACACTTTCTACCGACAAGTATCCGGTACCCCTATGGGACACCTCTTTCCAGTTTCCTTGCTGAAGCAGTGATGCAGGAACTAGAAAAGAGAACCGTGACTAACAACAACGACATTAGAACATGGGACAGATACGTAGACGACGTGTTTGCAATAGTCAAGAAAGACAAAACTGACAAAATATTACAAACAATCAACAACACTACGGAAAATATTAAATTTACTAAAGAAGAATAACAGCAAAACCAACTCTCTTTTCTCGACGTATTACTGACTAAAACTAATGACGGCACCTTGCACACCCAAGTTTACCGAAAGAAAACACACACTGACCAAATACTGAATTACAACAGCAACCCCCCTACTCAACACAAAATCAGTTGTATTAAAACATTATTCAACCGAATTGACACGCACTGTAACACAGAACAATCCAAAACAGACGAACGTAGATACCTTTTCTCGACATTCCGTATGAACAACTACCCTAGGAACTTCATCAACAAAGTCCTAACGCGCAAAGAACGAACACCAACGAACATCACACCTGACCAACCTGCTCCTGAAAGGACTAGGATCACTTTACCATACATCCACACTACGTCAGAAATGACAGCTAGACTTCTCCGACCATTCAACATTGACATAGCACACAAACCAACACATAAACTTAGATCTAATTTCACGAAACACAAAGACAAGACAATTACAAGTGATAGACACAACGCTATTTACATGTTTCCTTGCCGTAACTGCGCACAACAATACATTGGACAAACATCCAAAAAGATTGAGACACGACGAACAGAACATCGGAACCAACCTCGTACCCAGGGCCTTCTGAAAATGGCGGGGCGGAGAGAAGACCCTGGCAAAGGCTGGTCACGTGACACCAATAATTTTGGAATATTTTGATGAGTGACTCACACTGTACCGGGGGGCGCGGTACAGTCACTGATAAACAAGTATAGTTGGCTTGTTATTCAGCGAACTATTTAAGCAACCAAGAATAACAAAAACCGTACAAATAACAAGACATTCTCTTAACAAATTTATAAAATCAGTTAATGACCATCTTTAGTAAGAAGCGTGACGCTTCTCAAGCGTCTATACTAAAACATATTTGCTTTATACTGAATGCAAGCAAGAAGTGTTTATTTCTTTCTGGACTATCCGAATCTAATTTAAAAAGTTTAGAAATCTACAAAGCCAAAGTTCAATGCTAATCTATAATGTTCGTCAATCGTAGTATTGTTGTTGATCGAATATTTGTATTAAAGTACATGAACCTCAAAGTCAACGAGGACAGCAGACTCGAATATGCCGTTTGAGTATAAATCGACAGATAAACAATTAAATTAACACAAATCCCAAACGTGTGGACAAGAAACATAAATGTGCTATACTGGACGGTAAATAAACTTCCAACAATCAACAGCATTCGAATATTTTAAGTGTATGTAGCAGTACCTGTATTAAACCGCAGTAGTTCTATTGAAAGCGGGTTTCTGTTTATCAGTTTATGATCGTTCATCACCTTCGGCTTCATTTCTAGCGATTGACAGCAACAAATATGAATTATCGAGCAAATGTCGTAAATTTTGAAGTATATCTCATTTATTTACCGCTCGAATTAATTTAACGTTACAGGACTTGCAACAACCTTCTGCATTTATGAGAACCGAATCAACCGCTCCCACCAGGACGGGCGAAGCTCAAATTATCCACGTGACCAAATACTCCAAGAATCTTGGAGTATTTTGGAATCACGTGACCAGCCTTTGCCAGGGTCTTCTCATCTCGCCATTTTGAAAGCAGATAAGACCCTGGGTACGAGGTTGCATCGGAACGCTATAAACCGACATGACCATAATTCACTTCCTGCCAAACACGCTGAGGACAACGGACACACTTTTGACTGGTCACGAACGAAAATACTAGGACAGGCGACTACCAAACACGCGCGCGAATTTAAAGAAGCGTGGCACAGCATAGACAAACGTACATTAAACCGATACATCGACATACCTACAACCTACCTTCAATTAAAACGTTCACATAACGATCCTGATTCACACACACCCTCCGTTCCTTCCGAAGAAATCCACCCGTCGAACACTGGACACTCCACGACCACCATCAACTATACACAGACCTGGTTAGCAACGCGTCCCATCACAACCAATCAAACGCCACCTATTCCTAGCATCGCACCAATCAAACGCTCTCGTCGAATACAATTACGTGAGGAACAACGCGAACATTCAAATAAACCGTTAAACTTTTCTGAAGAAGACTCGAAGAACCGAGTTGAAAGCTCAAAACTTTAAACATATAATCCGGAGAACACTTACCTACTATATATATATATATATATATATATATATATATATATATATATATATATATATATATATATGTTTTCGCTTACCTCAATAGTCGCAACAGGCTGTTTCATCTAAAAAAGAATCTTCAGGCAGATGACAATTTTCGAAAACAGGGGGTGCTTATATCCTTCTTGCCGGAACGTGAGAGTGTGTGGGCGAAACAATACATGCATTCATGGCTTTTGTTGCGCTGTTTGCGCGGAATTTGTTTCGATGACGACATTGACTTTTGTTGAGTAAACAATTTTATAAGAAAATACATGCATTCATGGCTTTTGTTGCGCTGTTTGCGCGGAATTTGTTTCGATGACGACATTGATTTTTGTTGAGTAAACAATTTTATAAGAAAACAATTTTTGTAAGAAAAATTTTATATTTTGAAAAAAATAAAATTTTACATTTAAAAAAAAAAAAAGAAAAAAAAAAGTATTTTGAAAGATAAAAACAAGAATTGTTTACTCAACAAAAGAGCAGAAATTATCAGTCGATGTCGTCATCGAAACAAATTCCGCGCAAACAGCGCAACAAAAGCCATGAATGCATGTATTGTTTCGCCCCCACACTCCCACGTTCCGGCAAGAAGGATATAAGCACCCCCTGTTTTCGAAAATTGTCATCTGCCTGAAGATTCTTTTTTAGATGAAACAGCCTGTTGCAGATTTTTGAGGTAAGCGAAAATCTATATTTGCTCTAACTATATGTTATCGAGCACTCTTTGCGTTTCGTAGACCAAAACCCACACGTATATATATATATATATATATATATATATATATATATATATATATATATATATCGGTTGAGTAGGTTATAAAGTGCTCAATGGATACCCAAAGCAGATTCAACATATTGAGATAGAACGACTCAACAAATTTGACTAAGCATATTTATTACTATTTAGTTTAGTACTACGAGATGTGGCACCACGAGAGTATATATATATATATATATATATATATATATATATATATATATATATATATGTTCTAAGGATTTTGGGTGAAGGAAAATTCGAGTGTAGAATATATACATTTGGGGACCAAACCGGGACCAGTTACGAAAAATGCAACTACACGGGCCTTCCGGCAGGAATTGAACCCACGACCTTGCGATTCTAGTGCAATGCTCTGACCACTGAGCCACGGAGGCCGTTGCCGAGAGCTTGATCGTGAGCCCTGTATATACAATAAGGTGGTAATGCCAGGAGAGAATTGGGTATATTATAAGTAATATTGGGCATTTCACCCGATTACATAGCATGTTCTAATACATATATATATATATATATACATATATATATATATATATATATATATATATATATATATGTATATATATATATGTACATATATATATATATATATATATATATATATATATATATATATATATATATAATTTACAGAATGAGGGCCGTTTTGTATCGGGATATACAGACACGAGGAGACGCCGAGTTGCCGTGACTTTGCGCAGGATATTTATGTTTGTTACATTTCTAAAAAGGAAAGGATATAATCAGAGTAAAAAATGTCTATTTAAAGTTTCTTTTTTCTTTTTTATAGGCTATATTTCCACTACAATGGGGAGTGTGTACGCCAGACACGTGCAGCAGTGTAAACGTAGCCGACGGAATAGAGTTCTTGCTGAAAAACAGTATGTCAAATAAATTGGAAATTATAATTAGAAGATTATGCCTAGTGTATGCAAGCATATACATGTTCCTAATAATGTACTATAATTACTACACCTCGTTTGGTGATTGCCTAGCAAAAATAGCTACCGTACTATCATAGCTTTAATACGCTAAATCGAGAATTAAAGTTACCTCTAGTCGTACAATCAAACTGTCTCTGTGTGGAGGTAAATATTATACACTTAATGTCGGCTACCGACGGGGAAATAGTTAGTTTTGTTTTCCCGAGAGTCTTGATATTCCCCGAGACGAAGTCGAGGGAAACAAAAACTAACTGTTTCCCGAGGGATCAGACATTAAGTGTTTTGTTATATAGCTTGAGTTTCGCAGAATAATTTCGACGTTTATCAAGGGAAAGTACACAAAAGACAAACGCTGTTGACTTACCAAAACTTTTCGCCTGGCTCCGTAATTTCACTTCAACCAAACAAATATGAGTCTCAGAACAAAAGAAGAGCAATACATTTCTCCAGTTAATCTTCACACATTGCTTTGAAGACCTATAGATATTCTTTTTTCGTACCAAACAAGCTTTTGTTTATAGGATGCCGGGAAGAGTTAAAAGTTCTAGCGGGCAATAATTGAAAACTTATTGACCGAGCAGGCAATAAATTCTCAATTATTTCTCGCTCGGTAGACATTGAAATTTAGCTAAGGTCATGTGACAACAAACCAACCCAATGACAGTCATCGTTGTATCCAGCGAAACTCTAGCTATATAACAATGCTGGATATTCACCAAGCGGCAAAGTGGGCAGGGGCGGATCTAGCCTAAAATCTGACCGTGGCCCACAATCTAGGGGGGTCCGGGGACATGCCCCCCCGGAAAATTTTGAAAATTAGAGTCTCTGAAAACGCATTTCCTGCATTTTGAGAGAGATCTAGAGTCATATTGTAGGATCGTTTTATACATGTTTTTCACCGAGATCTTTGTATAAATTTTACTCAAATCAAAATTTTTCTTTTCTCTTAAGTTCAAGCCAAGATCTTCTAATTATTCAATAAAATGTTTAGGAGTAATTGATCAAATATGAATCGTAATGTATGTTTAACGAGTTTTGTGTGACATATAAACTAACCAGTCAAGCAGCTGGGTATCCTTTGGCCATTATTTAGAATTCTATTGAGTATTCTGTCTAATGCCAGCCAATTTTTACTTGAAACAAGAATAATCAAAGCAACCCTGCTAGTGTAATATTAATATTAACAATTTATAGGTATCAGCTAGCAGCCAGAAGATGTAAACTGAGTTAGTACATAGATTCGTAAATATCGTCGCTCTATACAGTCTGTAAGCTAATAATATAAATAATAGTTCGAAACGTCAAACGATTAAGAGAGTGTTAAGTCCCGCGACTGACAAGTCTCCGAGTCTTGCAGATAATATTTCAAAGTTGAACCATGATAGAAATGCTGTGTTTCAGTCGATGAGAATTATATTAATAAATAATGTAATGAGAGAGAGAGAGGTCGCGGCTCTCGGTTTGATCTCATGCTTGTTCTTCAAATTGATCAATGCTTTAAAGATTTATGTAGTCTGAGTATAAACACCACAGTCTTGTTAATATAGTAACTAGCGTCTAGCGTCTGACGATCAACAATTTTGGTAGAGAGGAACTCGTACTATAAATAAAGAAACCAAACAAACCAACATCTCTTCCTTAATTTTCTTGTAAACTTTCCATCTAGTATTTCGACTATCTGTCACAGGCACAATCATTGTCCCTCCATACGCGCAGCCATTATTTAACATCATTCTGAAGAACTCCGGTCAAGACAGACTGACGTGCACTACCGACTACCGAAGCCGACGATTTGATTACATTATTTGGCAATAAAATTGTAACAAGATATGGCAAGGGTGGCTGTCCGTGGCTCCCGCCAAATTCAGCCACTCTATTCTGGCTCTCTGATTGGTTTGCACCCCTTAATAGTCCGCTGACCGTGGCTGAATTTAGCAGATCGCTCCGCTGACCGCGGCTGAATTTAGCAGAAGTGTTCTCCAATTTCTTCAGCGAATTCGTAGCACGTTCGGTAACTTTTTCGGCCACTCTCGCCACATTCTCGGACTTCTAACTGCCTGAGACCGATTGCGGTACAACTGATTGTCAAAGATACGAAAATCCGCTGCTATTTTGATAATTGGTTTAGTATTTTTACGGTGGCTAATGTCGTTCTTACGTCAACTATCCTTTTGTTATTAATAGTCTTTTATTTTTGAAATATCAATTATATTATTTAATTTGGAATAATTAGGAAAATCTGACCGTGGCTCAAGCCACGCTCGCACCCCTCTAGATCCGCCCCTGGTGGGAAGCAAAATTTTAAATCCGGATGTAAAACCACTTTGTTCCTCGTACTTTTTCTACTATCCGAAAGAAAACCGGATGTAAAACTACTCGGTCCCAGACCTTTCTTACTGTCCGAGAGCTCTTCGGACAGCAGGAATATTAGTGGGAGAAAACAGTTTTATATCCGGATGTGCAAATTTGCCACCCAACTGATCCAAGATGGCAGTCTTCAAATAGTTACCCTGTTTTGGCCCCAATGCCTCCTGTAGTTTTGTTTATGGCCTCTACGGTCTGGGAGCTCTATTTGCCAACGCGAACATCTGGAAAATCAGTTCTGGCTGAAAGAAAAATTCTGTCTTCGCGATGTTTCTACTAGTATTCCACCTTATACTATTATTTATTGCTATAGACTTTTTCACTCTATTCCAGGGATAGATTGACAGGCGGGGCTTACCCAGCAAAAGCCCACTTAGCCTAGTGAACTCTATATAAGGACTGGGTCGATACATACAAACTCAATTTTTAAATCACCATGGGACCTGACATGTAGGTCACCCCCAGTCCTCTTTATTTGAAAGAAAATCGTTATTTTTTCAAGTCATATTTTGTTATAAACCAACTACAAAAAAATGCAAGCATGCTACAGTAATAGATATTTATTCTAAAATCTTTTATCAGCAAAAACGAAGCTTGAAAATTTGACACAATTTTGAGTCCGAAACGGTGCGGATGTTTTGATTTTTTTGTATGGCAGCTCCACCCTCGATTAATATTATCAAAAGTCACGAAAATGCCTATAGAATTGGTTGCAATAAACTATCTTGAACCAAATAAAGATATATATATATATATATATATATATATATATATATATATATATACGTGTGGATTTTGGTCTACGAAACGCAAAGAGTGCTCGATAACATATAGTTAGAGCAAATATAGATTTTCGCTTACCTGAAAAGTCTGCTACAGGCTGTTTCATCTAAAAAAGAATATTCAGGCAGATGACAATTTTCGAAAACAGGGGGTGCTTATATCCTTCTTGTCGGAACGTGGGAGTGTGGGGGCGAAACAATACATGCATTCATGGCTTTTGTTGCGCTGTTTGCGCGGAATTTGTTTCGATGACGACATTGACTGATAATTTCTGCTCTTTTGTTGAGTAAACAGTTCTTGTTTTTATCTTTCAAAATATAAAATTTTTCTTCTAAACATAAATTACATCGTTTTGAACCTCCCGTGTACGAAATAGAATGTTTTAAAATTTGCCAATCTATACTAAAATCCTTATTGTTTTCTTTCAATGCCCAAATATATTTCGAAAGTTCGGCGTCGTTTGCATGCTTTTTATGCTGAAAAGATTTAGTGTGGTTGGCCAATCGCTCTTTGAATGTGGTTGAAGTCATGCCAATGTAATTCTTGATCGTGTTTGTATTGTTTGCCGTGACTGTTCCTTTGTATACTATGTCCCTAGTCATGCATTGTTTTCTAAGTGGACAATTCGTGTTTTTCGTACAATTGCAACTGCTAGTGTCCTTATCCTGTGGCATGTTATTCCTAGATATGTGTGCATTGTGTTTAGTGATTATTGACTTAACATTGTTCATGCAGCTGTAACTTACTTTGACTGTGTTTCTGTTAAAAATCTTATGGAGCTTGTGTTGTGGTGGGAAGTGCTTGTCAATTAGGTTTAGGAATCGATCCGCTTTACATAAATAAGCACTCTAACCACCCACTAAGCATCACAAGACAGGTACCTGCATCAATCAACAAGCGCATTGCACTTCTCTCATCAGATGAACAAGTTTTTCAGGAATCTGTACCCATATATCAGAACGCACTTAGGCACAGCAACTTTGATCATGATCTTAGCTACACTCAACACACAGCACAGCAACCACACAGGAATAGGCAACGCAACATCACTTGGTTCAACCCACCTTTTAGCAAGAGTGTAAGCACAAACATAGGACGTAATTTCCTAAACCTAATTGACAAGCACTTCCCACCACACCACAAGCTCCATAAGATTTTTAACAGAAACACAGTCAAAGTAATTTACAGCTGCATGAACAATGTTAAGTCAATAATCACTAAACACAATGCACACATATCTAGGAATAACTTGCCACAGGATAAGGATACTAGCAGTTGCAATTGTAAGAAAAACACGAATTGTCCACTTAGAAAACAATGCATGACTAGGGACATAGTATACAAAGCAACAGTCACAGTAAACAACACAAACACGATCAAGAATTACATTGGCATGACTTCAACCACATTCAAAGAGCGATTGGCCAACCACACTAAATCTTTTCAGCATAAAAAGCATGCAAACGACACCGAACTTTCGAAATATATTTGGGCATTGAAAGAAAACAATAAGGATTTTAGTATTGATTGGCAAATTTTAAAACATTCTATTTCGTACACGGGAGGTTCAAAACGATGTAATTTATGTTTAGAAGAAAAATTTTATATTTTGAAAGATAAAAACAAGAATTGTTAACTCAACAAAAGAGCAGAAATTATCAGTCAATGTCGTCATCGAAACAAATTCCGCGCAAACAGCGCAACAAAGCCATGAATGCATGTATTGTTTCGCCCCCACACTCCCACGTTCCGACAAGAAGGATATAAGCACCCCCTGTTTTCGAAAATTGTCATCTGCCTGAAGATTCTTTTTTAGATGAAACAGCCTGTAGCAGACTTTTGAGGTAAGCGAATATATATATATATATAGCACTAATCAAGTCCATAAAGCCTATTGAAATCTAGTGGCAACAATCTGTCGAGCATATGGATGCTGACATGATCAATAAGAGCTATAAATATTAAACTTTCTGAACAGTCAAAAAATCAGACAAATTATACAGGAATACGAACTGACAGCGTTTTAAAGGATTCAAAGATAAAAAAATATACGTGAAAAATATACGTAGACTCATAATGATTCAAAAGTTATGAGGATATTATTCATAAGAGCAAAAGCACTGCTTGACAGGGTTGCAATAATTCATAAAATAAAGACGAATAAATTACTAAAAAAACCCTGAATTTTCGTCAGGAGTTTCCAACAATCCAAGCAAAATTTTGCTTTTGTTTGTCAAGATATTTCCTCCGTCAATCTATTTTTTCCAGCAAACATTCCTCAGACAGAAACGACAATCATTCTAATATATTTAGGCTTCGTTATATCAATTCGAAAGTAGTTCAACTACAAAAAAATTAAAAATTCTCGCTGGCCATTGTTCTGTTTTCTACAGCACCTACGTTGGTCAGACGTTAAACTTTGTTCGAAGTTTGGCTTCACCCAATCATAAGGCTGGCCTTATGAATGTAGCGCTCCAGTCTTTATATAGATTTCTCTTGGTTAGCCCACTTCATTTGGGCCCCTTTTAAAGGTTTCGTTTTCTATAATTAAATAAATTCGGAGTAAACACTAATTTTATCTGTAAGCAAGAGGGTAAAATACTAACTTTCTTTCCTTCACGTCATCAGACAAACTGTAAAGTTACAATTGAAAAGTCGGCTTATTATAAGAAATAATTTAAAGTGAATTATTAGACAAAGTTGGGGTGCCTGTAGTCTAATTCAGGTATTGTTTGAAATATGATTAATTGTACTGCAAGTATGTTTTTTTATTGGTGCATGACATAAAACCTTTCATGCACTTAGAGCTCGTCCCCATGCACCCATCCACTAAAATACTCCTACTGCTAGTGATTCCCCACTTAAAAAGACAATTTTTACTTTGGATAATGGAATTGCAGCGCAGATTGAAATTAAGAGTCTAAATATTAGAAAAGAAACCGATATTTTTTGGTGTAGGGCCCTCCAGTTACTAAAATCGCCCGATCCGCCCTTGCTCTATACTACATTTTTTTTAGGAATATGAGAGTAAATACTAGTGCTATATTTTTTTGTAGTTTCAATGTTACCAGTTCAGTTATATCATTCAAATACTTCAACTATTGAAGTGCATTGTGCTGAAAGTCCAGATTATACAACAGGAGTTGTTCTTACAATGTGAGTACTATAAGCAATTACATCTTCACCGCCTAGCTAATTTTATACAATCTTTCCATAACTTAAATACATTTATCCTACACAACTACAATCATTGACAAAATTGGTTGAAACGATTCGAGTGAATCATGCCATGTCAATTGCTAGGCCTTTTTTTTGCATAAATTGCTATCCCCCCGTCCCCCCTTTTCAATGTTGATACTCTGAACATTTAAATGTAATGGCAGGTGACTGAGTGCAAATTGCACATGTTTTGAGTCCCACAACATTGAAGTCGGGGGAAGGGGGGGCATGAAACCATCTCATGTTAGCTTTGTTTCAAGAATTTTGTCAATGATTGTCTGAGAACAAAATGGACGCAAACGCAACAGATTTAATTCATAAAAATCCATTTTCTCTAATGAAATGACCATTAATGTTTTAAAATATGATAAAGATTAATATGGGGTTAGTTTAAATGCATATTCCATTGTCGAACGGGATTGCAATAATTTTTTTGCAAGCATTTGAAGTTAAAGTTTTATGCATTCAACAAGCGATTAATTACAGTTGTAGCCATTTAACAGAAGTTGCGCATGCCATAGCCCACAAGCATAATGACCTCTGTGACAAAACCATGGCGAGAAAAGTCGGACATTGCGCCGGCGGTACAGCAGCGTTATCTCATAAAAGAGAAACAACTACACAGCAAAAACAATATAAGGGTTTATAAAGAGAGCGTACAAACAATGACACAATGACCTGAAACAACATACTTTATCCAATTTGCCACGATAGTTTCTAATTCTAGATCTCTTACTGCTCATGATAACACAAAAATATTTTCTGGAAGTGATCGTTAACTTGTTCCATTCAGTAGCTGGTTATGGCAAGATCGCGCTCCATTCAGGCCTTGTAAATATTCTCAAATGAAGCGCTGAACGCAATATTTGATGGCAGATTACATAAATCGAATAGATCATTTCGAATTTGCCACGACGGAGTCGTGTGGCACGATCTTACCTTTTCCAAGTCAAAGTTTTTTTTCGTTTGAGCGATACAAAGAAGTTGTTCCAAAATCCAGTTAAAATCTCTAACTTGCAAGCTTTTCGTTAGCTAAAACGTTGTTACGAGCTTCAAATTCAGGAATACACGCACATTATTTTCCGTCAAAAACACGACCAGAATAACCCACATTGTGGCAACATTTGGTATCAAAATAATCGTAGAAATATGGGCTTTCAGAGTCTGTTATTATTGAGGTCAGCAGCTTTATTTTGCTCCAGCTATAGGTCGGGAGAAATTGGGTATGATTGAAAAGACCAACGAGATGGCCGGAGAACCCGCGCGCGAAATATGAAAATGTGTAAACTGATACAGTCCAACATTTGGGCTCATGGCTACAAAACTCATGAATAATTTATATGATTTTGCCAAATTTATATTTTGTTTGCTGTGCGCCCATTGTTGATGGTGACGCTGCGCAAGGCCAAATCTTATTTTTGCGCATGCATCCGCTGATTGCTTTGTGGGCTCACATGTCGAAAATTTCTGGCCATGAAATCGAAGAAATCACTCTAGTCAAGAAATTACCAAGTTATTTAGAAAAAGATTAGTGCGTATCTATAGTTTGATAAAGGAACTGTCGTCCTATTCAATTTCTGTAGAACTGTGGCGAAGTCGAGTGGGTCATGTGCCGCTGGTTGCTCAATTACTTCGAATGAACATTTTTCGATAGAACTTAGTGGGATAACAGGAATTATTCGTAAATAAATGCAATCGATCGTATACGATTACGTTCAACCGGAGAAATGAGCCAGATGTCTTTTTTTTTTAACAAATCTCCCCGGCATGGGGTCTATCGCAACATGGCGCCCTGCTGCTTAACATTCGCTTTACTTGTGAATGAAATTGGACAAATAAATAGTGATAAAGAATTATTTCGAGTGAAATTAACTGTTTATAGTACTTTCTTAGCTACATCGTTTTGTATCAATTCAGTTTACCATATCAATTCTGTATTTTGCCACACTTTACCACACTTTACCACACTTTACCATGCTTATTTTAATAAATTAGATTATGATTCATTTATATATGCAGATTGTGGTAAAGTGTGGTAAAGTGTACTAAATTTTAGTGTAAGTATATGGTAAAGTGGGATCAAATGCAACAATTATGTCCACTTAATGCTCAAGTACAGCTAAAGTTTAAAACATCTTTGTGTATGGAATATTTCAGTTGAAATTGCACTGAATATTATGCGAATTTTGTGGTAAATTGTGGTAAACTGAGCTTAATTTTAGGACTCTCGTACATAGCAAAGTGCAATGATATCATAGAAGTATATATGTGTTGTCAACTATTTGTAATGGTAAAAGTATATGGGAGAAATGTTTGGGTATCAATTATTTTTCTTGAAATCGAGCTGAACTCCTCGATTCATTGTTTATTTATGTTCCGCCTTGACGTAACTTGAGATGAATTCGAAGCCTTGGGTAATTATTTTATTGACAAGTTTTCAATGAATGCAACTGGTGAAAGAATCTTTTCCCCCTTGCTACAAACAATTTGTTCAGTTCTTTTAGGCATTAACTTAAGACAATTTCTTCCCGACTTTTCTCTTTATATCAGCATGAATGGTCAAATATTTTAATGATTTGCGCAAGTGCAGGGTATATACATTATTCTTCATGATATGTCTGCGATAAAGTTATCGGTAGATTTTAATTTTACGTGTAGGTTTTGTGTCAGAATAATAAATTCATCTTGGAAATACAGAGAGCGTGCGCAGCTTTTTAACCGACAATAATTTTGAACCTGATTTCCGCGTTGTGACAGTTAACATTACGACGTCATGGTGACGTCATGTAATTAACCTTTAAAATTATCGTTTGTTGTTAGTGATCAATATATCTGTTAAATGTATGTGAGATCACTTGCGCAGTCGTGGGTAAAATATGCGGTTTATCTGCAACGAAAGATGTACGGAGAGATATTAACGTAAATTCAGACAATCATTGACAAAATTAGTTGAAGCGACTCGAGTGAATCATGCCATGTTAATTGCTAGGCCTTATTTTTGCATAAATTGCTATCCCCCCGTCCCCCCTTTTCAATGTTGAAACTCTGAACATTTAAATGTAATGGCAGGTGACTGAGTGCAAATTGCACACGTTTTGAGTTACACAACATTGAAGTGGGGGGAAGGGGGGACATGAAACCATTTCATGTTAGCTTTGTTTCAAGAATTTTGTCAATTACTGTAGTTATATTTTCCCTAAAAAAAACTTATTAATATTTAGATGAAAAAATAGTCAAATAGTTAATATAATAGTAATAATAATAATAATAATAATAATAATAATAATAATAATAATAATAAAGTTGGTAGTAATGGCAAGTTTACTACTTCAGGACGTGTCGACCCAGCCTACGCGAGAATGCGAGATCCGGATTCAACTGGCTCCGGCTGATAGTACCCGGTAAGGGCCCCTGCCCAGGGATAAAGGTATTTGGGTATGTAGAATTCGTTAGTTTTGTTCATCAGTCTACCTAGGAGAAGGCGCACTCCGATTACAAAAACCTGGGTAGACGAGCCCTTTATCCTTGGTTGGGAACCTTCTAGATGTAGTGTCTTGAGAAAAACACTGGTGGTTGTGCAACCTTATAATCACAGTCCTGTTATGAGTGTATAATGGCTGAAAATTTAGAATCGGATAACGGCGTGAATGGGGCTGGAGTGTTGAATGAAGGTCCCTCGCCCGGTCGTCATCATGCTACTGCCTTGAGAATGAGGAGAAAATGGACTCAAGAGGACAACAGGACAGTATATAATGGAGTGTTACTACCGTAGAGAACCTAAAAAGTACGGTTATAGGAAGAGGATGCTGTAGTTTTGGTCAGAAATGGAAAAGTTTAATGTCACTGAACAGCGACTTGTGGATCAGGTTAACCAGATTCGTAAGAGAAAATGGTTAAGTGACCTTGAACTAGAAGAGATCAGAAGAGGAATTGAGGATGGTACTTATGGACAGGAAGAAATTGAAGAAAGAGAGGAATCATTGATCGAACAGGAACATGTGGAACCAAAACAGAAGCATGAACTTCGGCAAGATGGCCAATTACGAATAATTGATGGCTGTCAAGTATCTACCGAAGAAATGGAAATGATCTCAAAGATTGAGGATATAATGAAAGCTGAAAGGGAAAGACTAGCATCATTGAGGAGAGTAGAATGCAAGCGGCCGAAAGTAGAAGTACAGAAGGTGGATACAGTTCTAGGGGAAAGGGGAGAGTGAGGTCAATGACATAACAACAATCAACAATCTATTATATGCAGGTGCTCTGATTGTGAACGAAATAATTGGAGTAAAAAAAAGATACAGGAGCAAAGAAACGGGAACCGTGGTGGAAAAGACGTTTGGAGCGGAAATTAAAAAAATTAAACAGGGAGCTTGGGAGAGTGAATGTGCTGATGGAAAAAAGAAAAGTCATATTGATGATTCCTAAAGAAAGTAGAAAATTAGACAGAAGAGATTAAGTATTGTAAGAGGAGACATCAGGGAAGGCAACCGGATCAGGCAGTACAACCAGAACAAAACATTCCAAAACAACTAAAAGCGATTTTACCAACAACTGAACAACGAAGAACAACAAACCAGTGAAGCATCAGATGCAGAAAAAACAGAGGAGTTTTGGTCAGAGATCTGGGGGAAACAGACAGAGCATTATAAACACGCAGAATGGCTATCAAGGTTTAAAGATGATTTATTGTACATTAGACAGAATGGTTTTGAGGGAAGTTAGGCTGAGGAAACGAAACTTGGCCATGGGATGGATTGACTACCGTAAAGCTTACGATATGATTCCACACTCATGGATTTTGGAGTGCTTGAAAATGATGGGAATAAACAAGGAAGTACGAACATTGCTCGAACAAAGTATGAAATCTTGGAGAGTAGAGTTGGTAAGTGGAGAAGATTCACTCGGAGAAGTGAATATAAAAAGAGGGATCTTCCAGGGAGACTCTCCATCGCCTTTGCTATTTGTAATAGCGCTCTTTCCATTGACTAGTGTTTTGAGAAATGCAAAACCTGGATACGAGTTTGTTAACGGAGTGAAGATCAATCATTTGTTATTTATGGATGACTTTAAGATGCACTGTAAAAATGAAAAAGAACTGGATTCATTAATACAAACTGTAAGGGTATTTAGCAGAGATATTTAAATGGAATTTGGCATTGAGAAGTGTGCAGTATTAATTATGAAGAGAGGAAAGATGGTCAAATCAGATGGAAGTAAGCTACCAGATGAAAAGTTATGAGATCTTTGAAAGAAGGAGAGGGATATAAGTATTTGAGGAGTTTAGAGACTGATAAAATAAAAAGGGAAGAGATGAAGGAAAAAGTAGCCCGTGAATACAAGAGGAGAGTTAGAAAGATTCTAGAAAGTAAACTCAATGGTGGTAGTCTAATAAAAGGAATTGATACATGGGCTGTATCATTGATTAGATACTCTACTGCCTTTCTTGATTAGACCAAAGAAGAAATTAAAGAACTAGATAGAAGAACAAGAAAGTTGATGACAATGCACAGAGGTTTTCATCCGAAACGTAATATTGACCGAATGTATACCACAAGAAATGAAGGTGGCCGAGGACTCCTTAGTGTAAAGGATACTATTGTATTTGGCAGTCCTGGGACTTGAAAGATATGTGGGAAGTAGTGAAGAAATACTGATTAGTTCTGCTAGAGTCGCAAGATGAAACCACCTTCTCTGTCCTGATAAGGATAAAATAATATGAGACAAGTGCTTGTCATACCTATGCATGCCTAAAATACGTTTATACTATAATAATTTGAAAATTATGCCCACAGAGATAAATACATGGTGTTTTATAAAATCTGTGCAAGGGGTCTGGGTACAACAGTGTTACCTTGACAACAACAAGATTTGTGATATTATCAACAGTTTCATCTTGCACTATATGTGTGCAAAGGTTCGTTTGAATCTGACACATAGTAACTGAGCTATAGTTCATTTAAACATTCACCAAATTAACATGCAAACAACATCACGTCACAATTTGTGCTGAATCAGCAATTTGTTTGTGCCATATTTTTTATTCATTTTGACATCTTTAAATCTTTATAACTCTGGAACTATAAAAGATATCAAGGAACGGTAAACTGCATATTGTCCTACTTTTTGATGCTCTTTCAAATGAAGCAATAAAAAAATTCACTTCATAGGCACTTTAAATACGCCCCACCACTCGCTTCACTTTCCAATTAAAATAAGCACTCCTGGTTACCCTGGGTGCCAGAGGTTTTTCGACGCTCGTGGGGGATAACGGGGACACGCGAGGACGCCAGGCGGTAAAGTGGGAGGGGCCAACCCGGAAAGCGAGCGCGAAAAACCTCTGGAACACCGAGCCGTGTTTTACCGTTTTGATTTGAAATTTGAAACCGCCGTACCCGAGGGCCGTACGGGTAAATGATATTATATTTTAACAATGAATCCAGAGTCAAGTCAATTTTGTATTTCTCAAACAAGTAATAATGCTATCGTCTCGACAGTCTTCTATACATTAGACCACTAAAAATTGCTCAAATTTAATAAAACTGGTTTGATTTTAGTTCGGGCGACGTTACAACTATAAACTTTCAAATCCGCCGTCTAGCTGTTACTTGTCATGCAGACACTCAGACAGTTATAACTTCCAAACTATGCATTGTTGAACGATATCTTGTACGTATGTTGTTATAAACTTCCCTTTGATGTATGGCTGATGTTTCTGGGTTATATGGAACTTTTTCAAATGTCCAAAATGTTCACTGAATAATAAATACATATTTATTTACACATGAAGTCGATTATAGAATTTCGGATGTTTCATTATATTAAACGCAGGAACTTGAACGACTTGAACTACACTTCAAATGAAAGCTTATAGGTTTCTAACAACATACTTACAGGATATATTTCAACGAATCGATGCTATCTTGTTGTTTGTTATATATATTTTCAATGACGAAGACGTCTCGTCGCGGAATGAAGCTAAAGTAAACAGGTAGTCGCTTTGATGCTCGTTGAGCTCGTAACGAGTCGAGACTTTTCCCACGCAATCAAGAGCAAAGGCAATCCAAAAAAATGTGAGTTGTATATCAACGTGGAGCGAAAGTATAGGCTCCAAAAGGACCAAAACCGAGACAGAATATATATAGAAGGAAATCACTGCAGATGACTTCACCTTCTATTCCAGACAAAGTTTAATATTATACTCATGTTATTATTATTCAAGATGTGCGATAGCCAATGAAACTTATTGTTAACAAAAAGATCCTTCGCTTGACCAATCAACGTCTTACGTCCAGATTTTGGAACGTACTGACCCAGACAACCTTTTCATTGGCTCGGCGCGATCAGAGAAACGGCTCGGTGTTCCAGAGGTTCTTCCCGCTCGCCCTGCGAATTTACCGCCTGGCGTCCTCCCGTATCCCCAATTGTCCCTACGAGCGTGGAAGAACCTCTGGCACCCAGGGTAACTCCTGGTATACAGCAAAAACAAATGATAATCCTCAGGATAATTACAGAATTTATGATTAGGATGACAATATCAAAGGAAAACTTACAGATTTCGTATTAAACACTGGTTGTAAAAATATATTGTTTTTAGCCATTTAGGAGGTTTTTAAAGGAATTACTTTTATGTTTTGCAAAGGCAGGATTAAAAGTTAACAGCTCAAAAACTACATTTACATAATAGGAGATAAAAACAACAGACATGCTAATTTCAGTACGTATAATACAGCTTGGACAAAAGAAAATGGACAAAGCCTATGAGTATTTATGATATAAAGTGCTTGCAATTAAGTCAATGAAAAACATCACATCCACAGTAGCAAAGGGAAAGCACGAAAACGTGAACCTGTATACTGCTTAATGGGCAAAAACTTGAAAACAACATGTTAAAAGACAAGGACCAAGGTATAAAACTTTATATGATACTGTAGTTGCTAGATTAAGTTTGCAGTAACTGACGAGTGTCTAAAAGGGTTCTATTTAAACGTCTTAGCTACCGTTCTTGGCGCTTACAGAATATATTAATGAATAAATGCTGATTACAATCAGCAATATAAATAAATACAAATGCCCTACCGCCAACTTTAAAATGATTTTGAGATCACTCAGTGATCTGTGACCACAAACACTACAATTCAGATCGAGTTTTTGTTTACAATACGGTGTTTTGTTTCTTCAGGTTTTCTGGCTTCTCTTCAAGATATATTAAACCGGCTGCTTGTATCCTTCTTTTATTCGTTGTTCTGCTTCTTTCCGTTTAAAACGAAACCATTTTGTTTCGCAAAATATGGAAATTGTATAACTACATCAGTATAAGTTTGCTTCAAATCTAGTCACCAGTGCCCAATTATTTTTACCGCGTGACACCCTACGACGTATATATATATATATATATATATATATATATATATATATATATATATATATATATATATATATATATATATATATATATATTATGTTCTAGGGATTTTAGGTGAAAGGAAACTCGAGTGTAGAATATATACACCTCAAGACCAAACCTGGACCAGTTGCGAAAGATGCAACTACACAGGCCTTCCGGCAGGAATTGAACCCACGACCTTGCGATTCTAGTGCAATGCTCTGACCACTGAGGCCGTGTAGATTATGTGTTTGAAGGGAGAACAGTGTAGATTATGCATTAAAAATATTTATTGAAAATCTGATCTAGTGTAAAATATATAGAAATTTTTAAAAATATTTACAAAACGTTAAAACTATTCGACGTGGTGCCTTTATAATTAACGTTCGCTATTGATGCATGCCTTGTGGGAATTAAGTAAAGGAATGAAATTTCTTGGGAATTCTCGGAGTCTCGGAACTCGGAGTCTCGGAGTCTTGGAACGAATAAAACGGACACTACAACGATCAAACATCAAAACTGCCTTCAGACCACTCAAACCACTATCGAAAATCTTGAAGAAGCCAAAAGATTATATTGAAGAGTTTAAAGTTCCAGGCATTTTTACAAGGTCAAATGTAAGGATTGTTGTTTTACATATATCGGAGAGAGAAAACGGTCATGGGATTCTAGAGGAAAGGTACACAATCCAGGTAGAAGAAGAAATTACGAGTCGGCGATCAAACAACACGCAGAGACAACAGGACATAACAGACACCCGAAATATGCCGAGATTCTAGAACGAGGAATAAATAATTACGAACAAAGAATATTTTTAGAGTCGTGGCACTCAACTTTAGATGGTAAAGCAGTAAACGAGCGGAAAGAATTCCAAAGAAATTACATTCCTTTACTTAATTCCCACAAGGCATGCATCAATAGCGAACATTAATTATAAAGGCACCACGTCGAATAGTTTTAACGTTTTGTAAATATTTTAGTAGCTGATGAAGGCTGACAGTCTGCAGCCGAAAATTTCTATATATTTTACACTTGATCAGATTTTTAATAAAATATTTTTAATACACCCTGATTAAAATAAGCACTGATGTACAGCCAAATTGAATATATAAAAACAAACAGATATAAAAACAAATGATAATCATGAAGATAATTCTATAATTTATGGATAAGGTGACTGAACTGTTTAACATAGATTTCATTATTAAATTCTGGTTGTACGTTTTAGGAGGTTTCAAAAGGGGTTATTTTAACAAGCTTTAAATGGCTTCCCTATACACATACATGCATGTTTTGCAAAGGCAGAATTAAAAGTCAACAGCTCAAAAATTACATTTAAAATAGAGTCCAAGATAAAAACAATTCGGTAGAATCAGATTCTAGAAAGAAATATTAAACAGACAACGTTTCAGCCGAAAATTTGGAAATACAGCCAAAAAGATCGCCAAAGCCCATGAGTATTTAATAATAAAAGGTGCAATGCAATGCCAATGAGAAAAACATCACGTCTGCATTTAAACTTTATATAAAGGTAGTGTTTTACTTTTAAGTTAGCTTTAGTTAAGCTGATTTATGGTTTGGACGAGCAAAGGGAAAGCTCGAAAACGTGAAGCTGTATATTGTTTAGGTTAATAAGCAAAAACATGAAAACAACAAAAATCTTACCGTTAACTTTAAAATTATTTGACATTTTGACCACGGAGGTACTAAAAAAACTGCAATTCAGATCGAGTTTTTGCTTACCATACGGCGTTTGGTTTCTTCAAGTTCTCTGGTTTCTCTTCAAGATATATTAAACGTTTTTTTTGTATCCTTCTTTTCTTCGTGCTCCATTTCGTTTCGTTTAAATAAACGAAAGCAAACTATTTCCCAGATTTCATCTCCCTCGCTTTGTCTACACGTGTGTAAAATGGTCGAGATTAGCACCCTCACAGGCTCCGGGTCTTCGGCCCTATGCCCGGACTCGGGGATAAAAATAAATAAATAATAATAATAATAATAATAATAATAATAATAATAGTAATAATCGTAATAATAATAATAATATTAATAATAATAATAATAATAATAATAATAATAATAATAATAATAATAATAGTAATAATCGTAATAATAATAATAATAATATTAATAATAATAATAATAATAATAATAATAATAATAATAATAATAGTAATAATAATAATAATAATAATAATAATAATAATAATAATAATAATAATAATAATAATAATACTAATAATTTTATTTAGAATTTAAATACTTAGTACACTTTTTCAATAATGTCAATCAATTAATGTCAGTTAGTTCAATTAAAAATATATAAAATCCGTTCAAATATTAAATTAGTTAAAAATGTACATCCAAAGTTAAAAAATACAGTTTCATTCAGAAAAAAACAACTTAACTCACAATAATAACAGATATAGATTATAATTATAGATAATAATAATAGATAATAATTTTATAAATATTGATTAAAATATTTTTCTTTTCCAAATCTAATCTTTAAGAACTTCAACTAATGGATCCTTGCAACACCAGTCTCTATGTCTAAATCAATATCTGTAACATTACAATGTACTCTTCTTATCACTCTAGACCCTCTAAGACATAACAGGGCCGATCGAAGGATTGAAAAGGATATCTTTGCTCTTATCCACGCCATTGTCTTCGAATACATATCTCCTTTCTTATTAGCGAGTAGCTCAGCTAATCGACTGTGATATCTCAGACACTCTTCTCCCATTCCACCAGTTGTTGTAAATATCAGCGGTGTAAATGTTCCTTGTTCTATATCTGTGACCCGTCTGTTATACATACGTTTCTTCTCATTCTCATGCATGCGGTAGATCTGTTTAGGAGTTAGATCTATGTAAGATTCTGCATTTGGGTGACATACCCGGACATCGAAGAATGCAGATCTTTGTTTCTCCCAAAAACCACGTGCATGTACATCAAGTCGGGCGTCCGCTGATTTGTTTGATCCAGGGTTTAGGACTTCGGCATTGACTTCTTGCAACACTGGTTCGATCTGTACATCGTTGCAAACGGTATTCAGGAGTTCAGCTTCCAAATCTCGCAATTCATTGTGGCGTTGAATGATGAACCCTCCTCGTCTACATATCATTGCATGGTCTGTGCTAAAGGACTCTCCGCATACACACTTCGATGGGTTATCGTTGAAAGGCCAATCATATCTTAACTTCAATGCATCTCTGAACTCACGCTTGCTTAAAGTAAAGCCCATCTCTGAAATCGGAATAACTGTCAACCAGGTAGAGGCTCCTTTCTCTGAGGCAAATTCCAATATTCGCTTCACCTTTTGCGATGCTGAGCTGTTGATGACTTCAGCTTTTTCGTTTATAACCTCGTTTTTCTCTTTCCGTACCATCTGTTTCAGCGTTTGTATTCTGGAATCATCAGGTAGTTCATGCATTTGTGATTTGATTTGTTCCACCAATGGGGCTGTTATCTTTGTGGACGCTGCGTATTCTTCATCTGCTTCTTGGCATGGGTTTAATAATAATAATAATAATAATAATAATAATAATAATAATAATAATAATAATAATAATAATAATAATAATAGTAACAATAATAATAATAATAATGATGATAATATTGATAAAAGTAATAACAGTAATATAATAAAAATATATAAATTATTGATAAAAATAAGAATAATAGTAAATTAATAATAATAAAAATATACATCGCAGCCAGAGGCTGAATTGCGTATCTTACAATTATCCAGAAATTTGGATATTTACATTATATAACTTGATACTAAAGCTATATGAAATAATTTAAACTTATCTATAAAAATTACAAAGAATAAACAAAGAAAAAACCATATAGATATAGCTACATTGTTATTACAGGTCATAAATATATCAGTTAAAATGTTCGAGCGAGAGGGCGTAAAGGCGTTTTAGAGGGGCTTGGTTTACAACAATGATCTTTTATTTTAGTTGAGTCTATAACTTCATAAGTTGTCGTTAACCCATTCTTCTCAGACATGGCCAATTTAATGGTGGCGCTCCATAATACAAAGTCGCGCGTAAAATACAACTTTGTTTTTGAGAATTTCGAAAAGAAATTTGCATAATTATAACCAAATATCATAATACCAGCAATATTTTCATTAAAGTTAAGAACCACTTTAATAGCCTTTGAAAGATTTTTCAAAGTTTGCAGCAATGGCCGCGCTGACATGACGAATGGATAGAAATTGAATATTCACCACGTAAATTAATACTACGTTACAAGTCCAGCTGTATAAATGAAAAGATTACTAAATATATAAAGGGACAAGATCACGCAACGACTTGTATACTATAAAGATGGGGATTACAGTCTTTTAATTTTATCCAATTTCGTCGTGTTACGCTGCCAACAATGGTGCCATATTACAGAACAATAGAAAAAGGTTGTCCGTAAAATGTACAAAGGCTGAAAACAGTTACGACATTTGAGATTTTGGGATGCATAAACATAGATTTTGTCGAAATGCCCCGATTAAATTAAATATGACTATATATCTCGCAACTGCATGACAAGCAGCCAGTGATTTGAGATGTTTTTAATACATCTAAAAATTGCAAATATTTTTAAAATACTTCAGCAAAAAAGTATTGTTAAAATATTAATTTCAGCCGGCATGCTGTTTTCGAATGTTGTCCGAAATTTTTTGCGTTGTTTTCCCTTTGTTTTTTCAGTACTTTTTTTAAAAGACTAAAATAAACAGTTTTCTATTTGAAATATTCTACTTCTTTTACAGCTATACTTTGAGTTAGAGATCAGTGGCAATTCCCAATCCTTAATACATTTATAAAATCCCGAGGGGTTGTTGCATTTACGTATTTCAAGTTAACTACTTTTTACTGACTTTTATTTTGATTGCCGACTTTGAGTATATGATTTATTCCGCATGCTTATTGAATTTAGATCTTTATGCAGAATTAAACATATACAGTAATTTGATATCTTCAACGTAGATATTTTACCAATCTGGCAGTAGAGTGGCATTTGAAAGAACATTTCAAATGACAGAGTAACATCTTTTGCAGTTTTTCGTTTCCTCGCTACGTTTCTGAAATATTTCAGTTTGGTTGATATGTAAATGTCACTGGTTGTGACCTACACGCGAATAATGAGTTATCAGAGAAGGCTAGTTGTTATATATCTTTTGATATGATTGAAAGAAATCACTTAAAATTCTACTTGTTTGGTGTTGGAGATGGAAGAAATGCCCGTGCTTCTTTCGATTTAAGTTTGTTTTGATAATAGCAAAGATATATAACCTTTTCAGGGAAGCACGGGTGGCGTGTGCTGTTAGGGCGCTGCCTCTCACCGCTGTAGTTAAACCCAGTTGGACGGAGTTAGTATTTGGATGGGTGACCGTCTGGGAATAACCCCGTTCTCGAACTTGAATTTCATGTGATTAGAGTTTAGTTGGTCTCTCCTGTGCTTCGAGGGTTTTTCGCAAGGTTCTATGGTTTTCCTCCCTCCGTAAAATTAACACTAGATCTTAGATTATGTCGTGCACATTAATCACGAGCCTCCGGCTTGGATGATTGGGCGACCACATTCTGTGCTTACGACGTTAAATAAATCACTACTCACTACTCATTCCGCACGTGTATGTCACAAAATATGACATTTATTACATATCAAACAAACTGAAATATCTCAAAAACAAAGCAAGGAAACAAAACACTGCAAAAGATGATATTTTCCTATTTTTAATGTTTTCTTAATTGAAACAAACTTAATTTTTGTGTCATAAGCACTTTAAATTAAAAAGGGTCAAACAATGACTCTGGAGTCGAAGACCGTTTGAAAACTCATGCGATGATCTAATTAACTCTTTGACATCTATCAGTGAGATAATTCTTTAGAAGTGAACAACTAGTCAATTGGTAATATCATAAGGTTTAAATTTAACTAACAGTAAATTGTTTGACCATTTGACTAAAATTAAAGTTTATCTAAACCACATCTAATATCTGCATGTACAAAAGGTAATGCAATCTCGTACAACTGTAATGTTTACCACTAATAGCAATGGAAATACCACTTCTAATCTTTTAATTGCAAAATTCTCCTCAGGCAACCCCTTATAATTATTACCTGAGTCAAAAATCTTAAGCGCAACATCTTGGCCAGCAGCTGCTTTATAGAGAAGCTTTTACAATTCTATTTATTGCGTGTTTTATATTTTAGTGTCTTTTTTGGAATATTGGTTGGATTGTGTGTTTTTGCCACCATTCTGGAAATTATAATGGACGCCTACAACAGTAGTGACAAATTAACAAAAGAAAAATCTGGCGATTTCTCAATGGACAAGGTGTCGAATGAAAGGACACCGCTACTCAGTCAGGAATCTCCAAAGGAAGAGACAACAAATGCGTCGAAAAGTATATAATTTTGTTCGTCTTTTTATTGTATTTTTTTAATAACTTCTTATTAACCGAGAGTGCGGCCATGCATTACGGAAAAAAATATCAGACCGAGCTCGTACAGCGAGGTTCGTACTTAAAGGCCGAGGTCTGATATTTCCAGCACTGTCAAGCAGTCGAAGTTAACATGTAGTTGATTATATCAATATGGCTTTTTTAAACATCACATCTTACATTACCTAGACCCATCATTTTCAATGTTTTCGCTCTTGTTAACGCTTTCGGAATCTTAATACTCCCTTCCAGATTGCTCATCGTCCCACTCATACGTAATTTAGCTCTCAAGATTTTTACGGTTTTCTTTCATTGGTTAGTTCCATACAGAATGGTTGGCAAAACCCGAATTCGACCGCGGCCGATTACGGAAAATAATCTACCATTATAAGCTGATGCAATTGATTTATCCAAAATTATGTCTATTAAAAATATTGGTTACTATAGTGAAAATACAATAAAATTTTAGTTTTGATACGACGGGGATAAATAGATTATTGATTTTACCTATTTCGTTAGTGTGTTTTCTGTTTAAAGTAAAAAGTAACAAAGCTCGAGCAAAATGGAAAATCAACAGCCATTTTATGCATCTGTCAATGATATTTTGTAAACAACTGAATATTCAGTATTTCGAATTATATAAAAACTGTATTTTGATGGTTAAAAGAAACTTTTGCACATTCTTATAAATTTTAGTTAACAGATGTTAGATATAGTTGTCTCAAATTTTAACTAAACATGCAGAATGAGATGTTAGGTACTTGTCTCAAATTTTAATAAAAATAGGCAAAACTGGTACTCAGTTAGATAGGGTAGTCAGAAATTATGACAACCCTATAAATTAAACGTAACAATTTAGCGAGATATTTTCAACACTTTATTTGTGTAAGGTAGTCAGAAATTCTGACAACCCTTTAGATTCTTCGAGGGAAATTCAAGTAGTAGGATATTGCCAGCACGTCAGTTGTATAAGGTAGTCAGATTTTATGACAACCCTATATCAATTCATGCGAATAGTCAGCTTCTATAAGTTGTTTTTGATCGAATCATTGTGTTATTTTCTATATTTTAATGTTACTTTTAGAGAGTAAAAGACAATTTGTGCAAGCGATCACGTTGTCTTAGAAGTTCTTTGCAGAAAGATCGGCTTTTTTCCAACGGAACGAGTGATTTAACTTTTTTCGCTTTTTATTCTAATTTAAAATTCGCGGAGAAAATACAACTTTGCAATTTCCCAAAATAGTTTGGAAAACGTTTCTTATTAATATGAGTAATCATACATATATAAAAAGATTTAATTTGTTTTAAATTTGTTTTAGGAAAATATATTAAGTTCTTTTAGAGAATTAGGAACTTAATTGTTGCAAATTATCAGTTGCCATTGAAGAAACCGTTTAATTGTTTTCCGGTATTTGTTCTAACGAATAATTTGTAAAAAATTCCTTAACTAGTATTGTGTGAGTGAATATCATTGGCATATCAAATATATTGGTAATTACTGCCCTCTATGTTATGAGTAGATAAACATTAGAATATGTAAACGATAAATAGTTATCGCAGTCGAAATGCTCTGTAAAATAATTAAGGGTAAAACACTTTCTGTATTTTTTCCATATGAGACTGCAAAAACATTGACCTATTACAGTAGTGGGTTTCGTATTACTTTACTTTTTTTGTAAATGAGTTTTATAGGCACCATCCAAGGCTAATATTGCATATGAAATAATTATATGGATGAACAAGATTAATGTAGATTGAGCTGTAAATTGCTTGTTTTAATTGATTTGAATATGTCTTTTAACCATTATTATTGACGCTGCATTCATATTCTTTCCATTTTAGCTCTATTATTTGAAACAATTCACTGTTTTTCCGTTGTTCGAAACTCCAGTTTCATTTTGAATACCAACGTTGGAAAAAGTGACTTGACTTACTTGCATGGTATTCGGGTTATCTCTCTTTTTTGGATTATTCTACTTCATGTGGAAGCGGATATAAATTCCATACCAGCAGGTATATTTAGAGCATATAGGTATTTTTCTAAATAAATTTGAATGTATTTTATTAGATATTTATAAGATAATGTCTTTTTTGCAATAAAGAACTAGCGACAGTATTTAAATGTAAAATAATTTACTTATGAATATCTAAGAAAATAAACTAGAACTACATAAATGCAATAACGAAATAGCCCCTCGCCCTCTTTTACATGCATTTTTGTAAATTATGCACCCCCCCCTTGCGCTCTTTTTTGTTGGGGGTCTGGAAATAGTTAGCCACTCAAGTCGGAACGATAAACATATAGTTTTAATTCTGGCGGAATATTCGAAATAAAACAAAAACTCTAGCTATTTTTTTAAGAAAAAGGTAACAATTAGAAAAAATTAAGGATGATATTTGGAAAAAAAATATTGAGATGAACAAAAGAGCAAGTCGCATCCCAGGTTTGAACTCGATCTCACTTGCGTGCAAACCGACGATCAGGACGATGTTACCACCAGGCTACTGAAGCAGGCGTCAGAATTTATAATAATAATAATAATAATAATAATAATAATAATAATAGTAATAATAATAATAGTAATAATAATAATAGTAATAATAATAATAAAACGAATATTTATACAGGATGGACACTTCAACAGTTTTAAGACAGCTGTTATCGATGTGTGTCCTGTAGTCATGCAATAAGTAAAAGACAAATAAAATTGCAATATATTGCAATTTAAATTTAAAAATTATATCAATAATTAATGTTAAAAATTATACCAAAAGTTTAACATTCTCTGAAAGGCTCACTTAGCTGTTCCTCGAAATCATTACAGCGCTCAATTCTACAAACTTTAAGTGGCAGTTCGATATATCTTTGCTCCCATGAAAGAAAGGATTTACGTGCATACTCCGTTTTGATGCTTGGTAATCTTAAAATATATTCCTTGTTCCTTGTTTGCTTTTCATGATGTTGCAGAGTAAAATAGTTCCTAAAATGATCACAGATGTCATTGTTTAGACATTTATGTACTAGGTTGTAGGCCCTAATCTTATTTGCATTAATGGCTGGTGGTAGTTTTTGGTCTAATTTTCCGTTTGTGAGAACAACATTCAACGCTCGGGCATTATCTGAGTCTGTGTGAGCTTGAGATGTAAGATGCACGAGAGTAAAATCATAATATTTAATAAAGTCCTAACATTTCGTTGTTATTTTAGATGTTTAGATGTTGTGATAGTAACGACGAAACATTGGAAGTTTATTAAATATTATGATTTTACTCCAGTGTCCGACTCAATGGCTTTTATGAGGACATTATATATTTCTTAATTTTTCAATTTGCTGTATGACTTTTTGTTTCAGAGGTTTCAGCGGCTAATATTAATATTTTATCTAAAACTTTCTACCTTTACAGATAATCTCAAAGATGTGAATCGCTACTTTAGAAGAAGTTCATTCTCGGTTATAGCGAATGGAGCTATGGCCGTAGATACGTTCTTTGTACTAAGGTAATAACATCGATTAATACCGGGGTTTTTTTCATTACACTGTCTGTTGTGATATTATACTATACATCTAATCATGTTTGTTGTAGTTATCGAGTTTGATTTTTTCGACGACAATTTCCATAATCCTATATAACTTACCATTTTCTATTGTAATTTTACCGTCGACTTGTTGCATTTTTTTGAGTAACTTGATTGGCTAGCAATAGCCATATATACTTCCTGGCACATTTTCCTGCGTACCAATGGACATTTCCCTTTTGGCAAAAACCGCAATGCATTGTGGTAGTTGGGTATAAGTTCTCTTCCAGATGAAATGGCCGCCGCGAGACGAGCATTTCACAAAGAAGAATAATTGACCGATTTTCATAATTTTTTCGTTTGCGTGGAAGAAATCCAATGTAGTTTATAGGATAAGGGGCTATTTAACTACATTATATAGAAAGGGTGAAGAAATCAGAGCAGTGGTTGTCAACAAAATGGATTCACAACGACTGAAGTGGCGAAGACTCTTTGAACAAAAATGTTCTCTGAACAAGATGTTTCTTAATTTTAAAAGGTCAGCAGTAGCCTCGTAAAATGTTCCTGAAGAAAATATATTGCTTTGTACCTAGTCAACAGTAGCTGATATTCCTAGAGCGCGTGTTATTTGTGGTTGTGAGCATCTTTTTAATTTTTTTTTTGTGTTTTAAAATTGACATGCTGGCCAATTAACTTTTATCAGTTGTTCGATAAACATGGCTGTATTTTAAATCTGCTTTGGCACGAAAATAAACGGGTTAGACAAGTTTAAGCTCAAATATTGTGTACAAGATGTAACTCTCAAGTGCTGTTGTTTTCAGTCTGCACATCCTTTGTTGCTGTGAGTTTTCCTCCCATTTATAAACAAGTAGGTTATCGAATAAGTTTAATTTTTTAATCTGTAAATATTAAAAAAAAATTTTAGTGTACTTCACTATATAAATTAGCCTGTAAATTTTAAATTTAGTTAGCCATGGATATACAGTAGGTTTTTAATTATAATAATTATTATTAGTTAAATATAAAAAGGAAAGTAAACAATTTAGTATAAATATAATGTTTGTTAACCCTATCCAGACTGGGTGGGGGGGTGGGGGTGGGGGGGTTGGGTTAGGGGGTGGGGTGGGGGGGGGGGAGGTGGGGGGGGGGCGGAAATTGCCCGTGCTGATTTTAAAAGTTAATATCTCCTAAACCAGTGCAGGTATGGTTCTCAAATTTTATGACTTTTCCTAAATATGAATGAGCTTTATGTGTGGAAAATTTGGTGAAAATATATTACGCCAAAAAAATGTTACAGCGGAGTCGTGAACACCTGCCAACACTAAATTTCAGCAGACAATTTTTATTATGTTTACTTTTATAACAGTTACAATAAAAGTAAGCACTTTTTAATAAAGAGAAACTATTTTTTTGATATAGAACCTTTTTTATGTTAACAAAACAATAAAAAAAAGAATTTTGGAAATTCTAAAAATCCGGGTTTTTTGCATTTAATGACGTCATAACGACGTCATAATTTGTTGCCATGACAACATAAGTGTAACACATACTTGAACAAGGCATACCATCCACCTGTAAAAGTTTCGTCGGAATACAACAAATGGTTCATGAGATATTGACCGCGGGCACTTTCCGCCCCCCCCCCCCCTTTCCCAGAAGACAAAAAAAATCCCAGTCTGGATAGGGTTAAGTTTTGAATTGCAATAAATTGAATTGTAAAGTAAATTTGTACATAAACTTGTAAATAATTTTCTTAACACTTAAAATATGTTCAATAAATACAGTAGTTGGCAAATAGTAATAAATTTAATATTAAAAAATAAAATAATGGAGGACATACCTTGCAGTTCAAGGGATGCAGACAAATTAGCACAGCAAGTTGAATATAAAAAAATCAAAAAGTTGTACTGGTAGTTATGGAGGAAAAAAATTTTTGTGTTCCACAGTGCAAAAATAACAGCTTAAAAACCCCAGAACTTTCATTTCACAAGATACCGAAGAACTGTGCATTGAAAACAAAGTGGATAAAATTACTAAAAACTAAAGGTCTGTGTAGTATTAGCCCACATTATAAAGTGTGTTCAGTTCATTTTCCAGTGGGAAAGAAGACCTACACAAATAACATTCCTACACTACTAAAAATAAACCAAAGTCAGAAGCCAAGGAGAAGGATATCAAACAACAAATGTCCATTGCAAGCCACGCTACTGGAAAATGAATATAACATGACAAATCCACCTGCTGCAACAACAAGCAAAAGTGAAGAATCAAGTGAAAACCTAGCTGCCAAACTCAAAGAAGAAGTAGAAGCCCTACAATCACTTTGCCACTCTCTTGCGAAAAATATGAAGATATAAAAGCAACATAAAAATGTTTATTTAGAATAGAAAGATTTTTTGGCAGTGATAACAACTTTAGATTTTATAAAGGATTTCCTGATTACACTACATTCAAGCTTTATCACCGGCATGTAATAATCTCATTTACTATGATTCTAACACTGGTATTATAAGCTTTCCTAACCAAAAAAAGCACGGTAAAGAAAGATCTGTATCTCCAGAGCAAGAGCTATTTATTGTGTCTATGTTGCGATGTGGCTGCCTACAGCAAGACCTGCCCCATAGATATGGCATGTCATCTTCACATCTTTCACGTATTTGGATAACCTGGATAACTTTTGTTCACGAACAACTTCGTGTGCTGCGAATTTGGCCCATCCGAGAGTTCATTAATGAAAATATGCCAGCCTGTTTTAAGCATAGCTTTTCTAGTACCAGAGTTATCATTGGCTGCACAGAAATGTTAATAGAAATGCCATCATTTTGTAGAAGCCAGCCTGTAACATTCTCATCTTACAAGCATCACAACACTGCAAATGGGTTGCTTGGAATTTCACCATGTGGACACCCAAGCTTTGCCTCAATCCTTTATTCGTGTAGGACTAGTGACAAAAAAATTAGAAACGATTATAGAATTTTAAATTTTCTTGAACTCAAAATTTTCTTGAATCAAGTAATTTCTGACCGTGGATTTGACATTGAAAATGATTTTCGACCTGGTGTTACATTAAATATCCCCCCATTTTTGAGAGAAAAAGACCAGCTATCTATTGAAGAAAAAACCTCAGCAAGAAAGATAGCATCCGTCCGAGTTCATGTGGAATTGTGGAAAGGGCTACTGGTCGTATAAAAACCTTCCGCATCGTACATCAAGTTGTGCCAATTACGATTGAAAAAGAACTTGACAAAATATAGACCATTTGTTCATATGACATTATTTTTGCCCCCATTATTAGATGACAAATTCTAAACCAGAAGAATATTTTTTAGTTAATTATTGAACATTGATATGATTTACACTAGTTGTACATGTATGTATATGTAATAAATGTTAGCATTTTCTAGAATTTGGATTTATAGTTAGTAGCATTATTAGCTACATTAACATGGCAATTTCTCAATAATTATACTGCCATTATTATCATTATTTTATTTCAACAGTATTAATAAATGGCCAAATATTATGTAATATTGAATACATGTATTATAAGTATGTATTTTCAAGTTCTGTGTTTCAAAGTTTCAGATTCTGGTAACATTGTCCTTTCCCATAAATTATGATTCCCATAAATTATGATTAAAAAAAGTATCTCTACATGTAAATTTTTCTTGATATGAACTACAAAATCTGGCCACCTGCCAACTTGTCATCATGTCATGGACCCCTGTAGCTTGTAATAATATGCATGTTTAGTTCTTAATGATATCTTACTACGTGGATTTAGTGAGAAAAAACCTGGGATCTTCACAAGCTGCTTCTAAAATAGTATTAAATTCTCTTTTGGAATATGGGCATTTGACTTCTCCAAGGCCAAAAGGTGATGCCTCCTGCATCTCATAAACTGCAGTAGGAAATCAGGGCTATCAGCTAACCAAGGATAAGCTTGATTGATAATCAAACCACACGATGAACATTAGTGACATAATTGCATAATTATCGAACAAGTGAACAAATGATCAAAGTTAATTGGTCAGCATGTCAATTTCAAAAAAAAATTCACAAAAAAATTAAAAAAAGATGTTCACCACCACAAATAACATGCGATCTAGGAATATCAGCTAGTGTTGACTAGGTACAAAGCAATATTCAGGAACATTTTACACGGCTACTGGTCTTTTAAAATTAAGAAACATCTTGCTCAGAGAACGTTTTTGCTCGAAGAGTCTTCGCCTCTTCAGTCGTTGTGAATTCATTTTGTTAACAACCACTGCGCTGATTTCTTCGCCGTTTCTACATAACGTAGTTCAATAGCCCGGTATGTTGTTCGCTCGATTTCCGATTTTTCGAGTTCTTTCTTTTCAACAGCTTTGTCTTTGATCGAGTTGTGTTGAGGACTTTTCCGACTGTATTGATAAATTTGTCAGTAGTTGATCAGTAATGTTGCTGACAAGGTTTGTCCATGAACACAGAATTAATGCCGTGCTGACAACAGAACCTACAAAGTTTGACTTGAGGACTAGAGATACAAGAAAGTGCCATAGTATATATCAAAGAACATATTCGTACTGTTTAATTACCAAGGAAGAGCTTGCTGCTTCGTTGAACAACTACAAAAGGCAAGTAGCTAATAAGCAACGAATAACGAAAAAAAATATGTTTAGATATGTTTAGTCGTCGACATCGGATAAAACAATTTGCAGGACATTTGTTTTATTAAACGTACTAAAAACGTTAACAGTATAAGTTCAAAATTATACTTCGATAAATTCACCCTCATGCTTGAAACTCAGAAATTGTCTGCATCAAAGCCTATTTACTAGAAATACATTAATGCAAAGACCTCGTGTTCATTGTTTATTATTAGGCTATTAATGCACTCTGCATGCCTTCAATCCCAGGGGTGTACCACTGAACCCTTAAGTTACGTTGGTTACTCCAGACAAAGGAATTGGTTTCACACAAAATGACTAAAAATGGTACCCTGTTCCAAACTGAAAGAATGGAGTTCTTGTTTCTTTCTCTTGTCTTTCCCTTGAATACGTCTCAACATTTCTAGTTAGCTTATAAACATTTTTTCTTCTCCGAACTTTTGTAGTTTTGTACTCAATCTCGAACGAAAATGATGTTTTTTGAGGAAAGAGCCTGGGTCGGAAAGATGGCGGAGGTGTATTTCATCGCTCCAGACAAATAGTAATATTTTTGATAAATATTACTGCTTTTTGATAAATTTTCTCTGTATTTTTATGTTTATGTGTTGTTTGTTTGATCTACAATGACTAAATACTTAACAGCAGAGCAATTCAAGCTAATATTAGATGAAACACTGGACCAGAGATTATCACCATTGAACTCGAAAGTCTCTGATCAATTTTCAAGTTTCAAGTTTCAAAGTTTTATTGCACTATTTCATTATTTACAAATACACAGATTAAATAAATTTACAACAGTAGAATAATAAAGAAAGTTTTAATAATTTATTAAGTGTGCGCAGAGGTCAAAGTAGCCGAGGCTTTCGAGTTGACCACTGCAACATTTTTTGTTATATAAAGGAGGAGGTTAAGCTAGAAAGATAATTTATTAATAATAAAATAATCCGTTACTACTTAGTTGTATAGATATAGTATATTTAACCTGCGTGTAGACTAAGCAAGTAGTCCACCCGCAGGTTACTTATATTTGGCTGTTGAGAAGAACTGTTTTATATCTTCTCTTAAATAGAGCGATAGTTCACAGTTGTTTAATGTCTATATCAATTGATTCCCAAATTTTGGATGAAACAGATTTAAAAGTATGCATTCCATAATTAGTTCTAACTTTTGGTCTAACAAAGTTCATTTTGGCAGCATATCTAGTGTTGTAAGTATGCTGATTAGCGGCTGGTACAGCAAACTGCGAGAAGATCCGTGGGATATTTGACTGCATATTTATAATTTTATAACTAAATTCAGCTATTCGTAATTTAAATATATTATCAAGTCTTAAAATTCCAAGAATATTATAATATGGTGTAGCATTTTCTCTATGATGTGCAAAGCATATATTTCTAAAACATCTGTTTTGCTTAGTTCTTATCTTCGCCAACTTTGATGTATATGTATTTCCCCAACTCATGAGGCCATAATTAAGATATGGATATGCAAGTATATAGTAGAGTTGTTTTAACATATCAAAATCAAGGTAATACCTAAGTTTATATATAATTCCTATATTCTTAGCAATTTTGTTATTTATATGTTTTATTTGATATTCCCAATTAAGATGTTCATCCATGTAGATTCCTAAATATTTTATGTTATCTTTCTGTTCAATATTGGCAATCTTTATTCTAGATACTTTCTTATTAGCTGAGGTAATAACCATATAATGTGTTTTTTGTAAAATTAACTGATAATTTATTAACTGAACAATAACGAATAATAGTTTTAAACTCTTCATTCATTACAGTCTCTAAATCTTTTATATTATTGGATGAATAAAAAACATTCGTATCATCTGCAAAAATACGAAATGATAGTTTTTTTGAACAATTTGGCATATCATTTATATAAAGTAGGAATAGAAGTGGTCCAAGTGTAGAGCCTTGAGGAACTCCACATGTAATTTCAAGCATTTGAGATTCTGTATGTCCAATTTTAACATATTGTTTTCGATTTTGCAAATAATTACTAAACCAGGACAGTTGATTTCCCCGACCTCCATATTTGTCAAGCTTAGCAATAAGGATCTCATGATTAACAGTATCAAATGCTTTTGAAAAGTCTAAAAACAAACCACATGTTACTTGTTTACTATCAACAGCGTTTCTTAAATTATCTGTAATCTCAAGAATTGCCTGTTCAGTAGAATATCCTTTTCTAAAGCCAAGTTGGTGCTCAAAAAGAATATTCTTTTTTTCCAAAAACAAAATCAATTGGTCATATACAAGTCGTTCAAGAGTTTTACTAAAAGCTGATAAAATAGATATAGGTCTGTAGTTGCATGGATCGGTTATTGCGCCACTTTTATAAATAGGAGTAACCCTAGATATTTTAAACAAATCCGGTACAACACCTGTTTTAATAGATTCATTGAAAATATACGTAAAAGGTATCGTAAGTTGCTTACTAGCCATTTTGATCAATTTGTTAGGAACATCTAGTGAAGCTTTGTTATCCTTCATGTCAGAGAAAAGTTTATATACCTTTGACCAGTGAACTGGAGTCATAACAAAGCTTGAAGCCGGGGAATTTTGAATAAAACTAGTTGGACTTTCATTTGTGTTTTCAATTACATTTGCCAAACTTGGACCTACATTAACAAAATGTTGATTAAACTGATTTCCTATATCTAAAGGTGTTGCATACGTTTTGTTATTTCTCACTAGTCTTGTTGGACATAACTGCCCTTTTGTTTTTCGTTTAATTAAAGTCCCAATCAATTTCCATGTTGCTTTTATGTTGTCTTGACATCTTTCAAAATTAGTTTTGTAATACTGCATTTTACTTTGTGTTTTTATTTTATTCAGTTTATTTGCATATATTTTATACTGATTAACTTTTCTTATGTCATTAGAATGAAAGTGTGTGTAATACATTTTTTGCTTAGACTTTATTGATTTTAGTATTCCATTTGTTATCCACGGCTTTGTCAATTGTTTAATTTTACTCAGTGGTGTTAATTTATATGGAGCATGCTTATTTGCAATCACAGTTATTAAATTTATTACTTTAGACGTCAATTCATTGATATCATTGCTATCATCGGCTATGATAGCATTCCAATCAATTGAATTGATATCATTTAAGTAAGCTTCTTTATTAAATTTACTATAATCTCTAGATAATCGTCTTACTTTTTCTCGTTTTATTGACGTATTTATTATGCAAAATATTGGTAAGTGATCTGATATATCAAAAAGACAAATCCCAGCGGTAATATTATCGATCGAATTATTTGTATATATATGGTCTATCAATGTCTTAGTATGATCGGTTAACCTGGTCGGTTTTGTTATTAATGGTAAAAAATTATTTGCGTAAAGCATATCTAAATATTTTTCTGTTGGTAAATGATTTATAAACTTCAAAAAGTCTATATTAATATCACCTAATATATACACCTGGTATTTACATTGATTTAAATGTTTAAGCAACTCATCTAGTTTCTCAGTAAATAACTCAATATTAGCTTTAGGTCATATTTAAATTTATCAGCCAGAAACTTTTGGCTTCTTTCCATTTCCTCACACTTGGATTTCACTGCCTTAATATCATCAAATATAGGCGTAATTTCAGCATGTATTCGCTTCTGAATGCTTGATAATTGTTCTTCTTTCCATAATATCATAAAGGAATCTCGTGCAAGACTAATAGCCATGATATAGTAACTGAGGTGTTAGATTCTAATAGCTTAACCCTCTTAATTTCTCATCTTATCACGGAGCGATACACAACACGTCCTGCCGATGCAATGCGTTTTATAGACATGGCAAATGAAAAGTATGAAGAAGTGATTTTGAAGCTTAACTCTCATGAAATAGAGAGAATCGAGATCCAGGCTGAAAATAAAATCCTAAAGCCTGCCCTCCATCAAACAGAGAGTCAGCTTCTTCAACTAAAAGATTCTCATAATGATCTTGAGCAGTATTCGCGAAGGGATTGTGTAGAAATTCAAGGTATACCAGTCGTCGAAAATTCATTCATGAAATCTACCAACGATATTGTAGTGAAAATTGCTGAACTTGTGGATGTTGAAATCGTCGAGGAAGATATATCTGTTAGTCACCGCTTGCCTGTCAACAGACGATATAAAGGGAAGCGCCTAGAACCGGCAATCATTGTCAAGTTTGTCCGTCGTGACAATAAAGAAGCTTTCTATCGAGCCAGAAACAGGTTAAGATTCAAAACAGCGAAAGATCTTGGATACAATATCTCTAATAGGATCTATATCAATGAAAGCCTTACTGAGAAGAATAAAGATTTATTCAAGTGCTGTCTAAAATCCAAGAAAGATCTTAATTATAAGTTCATTTGGACATCCAATGGCAGAATTTATTTAAGGAAGAATGAGGAGAGTCAAGTTATCTATATCAAGAATAAAGATGAACTAACTAAGTTATCAAGCTAAGTACATATACAAATATATCATATATTATATTCTTTAATTATAATAATCTTAATATATGTGTGATTCAAGTGTGAATTCCTTAGATGTTCAACATCTATATCAACATCTACATCTCACCTTGATTATAGTCTATTAGAACTGAACAGCTTACCTTGTTTAAGTATTACTTCGCCTATAACTAATATTCCTCATTTAACTGACCTTGATATAGATCTGAATATGCCTTCAGATCAAAATTTTACTTATTATACTACACATGATTATCATAATAATTCTGATATTAATGAGTGTTTACCTGACCGTAGATCATTCTCTGCATTGCATTGCAATATTAGGAGTTTGTCAGCCAATCACGACAGTCTTGTAGATATTTTATCTGCATTGTATTTCCCCTTTTATTAATTGGGCTTTCTGAAATTAAGTTTAGAGAGAATCAGGATTCCTTGATTAATACACAAATAACTGGATATGAGTTTGTTTTTAAGCATAGCCTCTCAAATACAGGAGGTGTAGCTTTTTATATCAGAAATAACTTAATCTTCAAAATTAGAAATGAAATATCAGTTACTGACCTAGACTTTGACGGTCTCTTTGGATTGAAATTGAAACTGATGGCCAACCAAATTTAATATGCGGGGTAGTTTATAGACATCCAAATGGTAATTTGGATCACTTTATGGAATATCTTGACTCTACAGTTGACATACTCCATAGAGAAAATAAACTTTGTTTATTAATGGGGGATTTTAATATTGACCTTTTGAAAATAAATTGATAAATATATTCCTGTTAAACAATTATCTAGAAAAGAAATAAAATTGAAATATAAACCCTGGATTACACGTGCAATTCAAAAATCAATTTATGTTAAAGATAGATAATATAAGAAATTTCTCAAAACAAAGTCTTCTTATTATCATTCAAAATTAAATTTTATAGAAATAAATTAAATCACATATTGAAAATTAGTAAAAGAAAATATTATAATGACTATTTTATACAGAACATTAAAGATACCAAGAGAGTATGGAAAGGTATCAAACAAATAATTCATTTTAAGTCTAAAACAAATCATAAAATTACGAAAATCATGGAGGGAAATAATGCAATAACTGATTCGATGACAATCGCAAATGCTTTTAATAATTATTTTGCTAATATTGGAAATAGTTTATCCAATTCAATACCAAATGTACAAATGTCACCCTTTGATAATTTAACTGATTCTCCATGTAGTAGTTTTTATATTTCACCTGTTACCTCTGAGGAAATTGAAATTGTAATTTATAAACTGAAACTTGGAAGGGCCACTGGCCCATTCAGTATACCAGTCTCAGTTCTTAAAATTCTTAGATTTGTAATTTCAAAGCCCCTGGAGACTTTATTCAATGTTTCTTTTTCAGTTGGCATTGTGCCAAGCAACTTTAAATTAGCTAACGTTTTACCAATTTATAAAAAAGGTCCTCAAACAAGTCTTTGCAATTATCGTCCAATTTCCCTCCTTTCAGTATTTAATAAGCTATTGGAAAAACTAATGTCTAGAAGACTGCTTGATTTTGTTCAAAATAAAGCAATTTTGTTTGACAATCAGTTTGGTTTTCGTCCTAAACATTCCACAGATCATGCAGTTCTTAGTATAATTGATAAAATTCAAAAAGCAATCGATGAACGAGACTGGTCATGTGGAATATTCTTAGATTTTAGTAAAGCATTTGATACGGTCAATCATGAAATCTTAATAAAAAAATTAGAGCATTATGGAAAAAGGGGTGTGGCCAAATCCTTGGCTATGTGCAAATAAGTTGTCACTTAATATTGAAAAATCCAATTTCGTCCTCTTCCATCCACCTCAACGGAAAATAGGGATAAACTTTGAATTAACAATAAATGATAAAATTTTAAAACAATGTTATTCGGTTAAATATCTTGGGATCCTGATTGACTCTAACCTGACATGGAAATCCCAAATTGAAAGTATTTCTAAAAAAATCAAGAGAAGTATTGGAATTTTATCTAAATTACGGTACTATGTCCATATTAATATTTTAATTAACCTTTATTATGCTTTGATTTATCCTTTTTTAATATATGGAATAATTACTTGGGGTAATACGTATCCCACTACTCTACAACCTCTTTTTGTCTTACAAAAAAAGGCCACGCGTATAATAACTTTTTCTAAGTACGATGAACACTCAAGTCCTTTGTTTAAGTCATTAAATATAATTAAGATAATGGATCTGGTAACTTTTCACAATGCATTATTTATGTACAAATTCCACCATCAATTATTACCTGCAGCTTTTGATAAATTCTTTACTTCAATAGATAGTGTACATAATTATAATACAAGACTAGCGTCAAAACGGTCTTATTACCTTCCTAAAGCAAGAACTAACTATGGCCTATTTAGCATTAAATTTCAAGGATCAAAATTATGGAATTCTATAGATGATAACATGAAATTGTTTTCCCTTTCAAAATTAAATAAAAAGATGAAAAATGATTTATTAGAAGATTATTAAAAATGTATAATGAAGTTATTTTCTTTCTTTCCTTCCTTCCTTATCTTGCTTTGGGAGTTAATGAGGCTGTTCTGATCGTTTTTCATCCTTTTTCTTTTTAAGTATGCGGTGTTAATTTGCATTGTTATTACAATGTTAATTCACATTGCACCATACTACTGAAAAATATTCTTAACTATAATAGTGTAGATCTGTCTGTGTAAGTTTGTTTTCTGTGTTATGTGTGCAGTGATATTTGGCTTTTCTGATTATGTATGTAAAAATGAATAAGTTAAATATAGCTGCAACGTGTTTGTATCCTTTGTAAATATTCCGACCATGTAATTTAATTTCAACTTTATGAACTGGCTTCCTGGCATTTTTAGCCCATTAAGGTTATTTCTGGAAGTCAGTACCCTAACTTATCAAAATAATTTATGTAATTCTATTCATGATATTTTTCAAAGGGTACAATAAATTGTAATTGTTATTGTTGTTATTATTATAAAAAACTACACTGAAACACGTGTACCCTTTTAACGACCATCACCCCATGGATCTACGGTGGCCCGTATGTGCAATACACAAAAGAGAATATCAGTACACAAACAAAAGTTTCAATTCACAAGTAAATTAGCCGATACACATTACAAAGTATCGATTCACTGAAATGAATTTCAATACATAACAAAGATTCGCGAAATACACAACAATAAATATTTTCAGTACGTAATAAATTCTTTCCACAAATAATACACAACAAAGTATCATGCGAAACACAACAGCGTAATTTGATGCACAACAAAGTCGCGACGCAATACAACAGAGTGTAAGTCGATACACAACAAAGAATAGATCTCGATACACAACGAAAAGTTTTCGATACACAACAAAAAGTTGCACGTGGGAATCTCATGGACAATAGGGGAAAGGGCAAGGACAGCAATGTGATCCAAACCATTCTGTGGTGTCTAATTCTAAACCACGGCCACGTGTTGACATGTTTCATTTGTTAATTTCTTTGAGCTCGAGACAATGTTCTGTTGATAAACAAGAACTAGCCAACCACGGTTGTTTGAAAACGTTCTATCAAATTAAATCTGCCCACTTTTTCAAAGCGCTTTCTAAAACCTGCTCATAGGTCATATCTTTTGACAATTTCACAGGAAAAGTCTTACCACGGACAACGGAGCGGCTTTGGCTATATAAGCACTTCAGCAGCGGCGGGCAGCGGGCTTGGAATCTTTGTCATTGGTTTTCGACGAGCGGGCTTACTTAGACTTCGGTGGAAGTGCGATGTTCGTTCTTCTTCTTTTTCTTTCATAAAAGAAGAATATGAAGGAACAGACGAACCTCTGCTTTGCGAGAGGTTCGTCATGCCCCGCTTCACGTCCTCTGGTCTTGCTAGTACTGGGCTACTGGCACCGGCACTAGCCTGTGGGAATAAAAAGGGCGATACTGATACTGCGGCAGTATCAGTATCGCCCTTTTTATTCCCACAGGCTGGCTGGGCAATAGATAAAGGATTCTTCCATGGAGCTTCGACATTTACAACAGAACATTGTCTCGAGCTCAAGCCTCTAAAAATAAATTCACAAATTAAACATGGAAATCTCACTGAACTCTCAGGATGTCAACACGTGGCGAGATTGTGTTCACACCATATTGCTCTGTCCTTGTCCTTTCCCCTATTGTCCATGAGATTCCCACATGCAACTTTTTGTTGTGTAGCGAAACTTTTCGTTGTGTATCGAGATCTATTCTTTGTTGTGTATCGACTTACACTCTGTTGTGTTGTGTTGTGTTGTGTTGTGTTGTGTTGTGTTGTGTTGTGTTGTGTTGTGTTGTGTTGTGTTGTGTGTGTTGTGTTGTGTTGTGTTGTGTTGTGTTGTGTTGTGTTGTGTTGTGTTGTGTTGTGTTGTGTTGTGTTGTGTTGTGTTGTGTTGTGTTGTGTTGTGTTGTGTTGTGTTGTGTTGTGTTGTGTTGTGTTGTGTTGTGTTGTGTTGTGTTGTGTGTTGTGTTTGTGTGTGTGTTGTGTGTGTGTTGTGTTGTGTTGTGTTGTGTTGTGTTGTGTTGTGTTGTGTTGTGTTGTGTTGTGTTGTGTTGTGTTGTGTTGTGTTGTGTTGTGTTGTGTTGTGTTGTGTTGTGTTGTGTTGTGTTGTGTTGTGTTGTGTTGTGTTGTGTTGTGTTGTGTTGTGTTGTGTTGTGTTGTGTTGTGTTGTGTTGTGTTGTGTTGTGTTGTGTTGTGTTGTGTTGTGTTGTGTTGTGTTGTGTTGTGTTGTGTTGTGTTGTGTTGTGTTGTGTTGTGTTGTGTTGTGTTGTGTGTTGTGTTGTGTTGTGTTGTGTTGTGTTGTGTTGTGTTGTGTTGTGTTGTGTTGTGTTGTGTTGTGTTGTGTTGTGTTGTGTTGTGTTGTGTTGTGTTGTGTTGTGTTGTGTTGTGTTGTGTTGTGTTGTGTTGTGTTGTGTTGTGTTGTGTTGTGTTGTGTTGTGTTGTGTTGTGTTGTGTTGTGTTGTGTTGTGTTGTGTTGTGTTGTGTTGTGTTGTGTTGTGTTGTGTTGTGTTGTGTTGTGTGTTTGTTGTGTTGTGTTGTGTTGTGTTGTGTTGTGTTGTGTTGTGTTGTGTTGTGTTGTGTTGTGTTGTGTTGTGTTGTGTTGTGTTGTGTTGTGTTGTGTTGTGTTGCGACGCGACTTTGTTGTGTATCAAATTACGTTGTTGTGTTTCTCATGATACTTTGTTGTGTATTTGTGGAAAGAATTTATTACGTACTGAAAATATTTATTGTTGCGTATTTCGCGAATCTTTGTACTTTGTAACGTGTATCGGCTAATTTACTTGTGAATTGAAACTTTTGTTTGTGTACTGATATTCTCTTTTGTGTATTGCACATACGGGCCACCGTGTTACTGGATCCCCAACATGGTCTCCGTTGATCATTACATAAAAATAAATAAATAAATAAATAAATAAATAAATAAATAAATAAATAAATAAATAAATAAATAAATAAATAAATAAATAAATAAATAAGTAAGTAAATAAATAAATAAATAAATAAATAAATAAATAAATAAATAAATAAATAAATAAATAAATAAATAAATAAATAAATAAATAAATAAATAAATAAATAAATAAATAAATAAATAAATAAATAAATAAATAAATAAATAAATAAATAAATAAATAAATAAATAAATAAATAAATAAATATGTACACACAAATGGATACTCCAAACCGCCAACATGGGTATAATCCCCGACCGGACTTACCGCCCACTCCGTCGAGATTAGTACCCTCGCGTCGCGAGGCCCGTTTCGCGAACCACACGAACAGGAGGGGAAAATAAAATAAAATAGTCAGACCCGTAAAGGAGAGTAAACTATGAGAAAATCTTTAATAAAAACACGGATTTAAGATGATGTCAAAAAGACTGTGATGTACTTATGACAGGCGCATAAACCTATTTTATATTTCACAAGTCACAAGTCAGATTAGTTTAAAAAAACAAAAAACAAAGCACTTACTGTCTCCTTGATAAATCCTTCATATTCAGTATAAATCACTTTTACGGTGTGACACAGAGCAAGTGGAAATCAGGCGAATATAATGTAATATTATCATTCGTAAAGGCCGCTATCGTCGCTGCATGTCTACAGCCAGAGTTTGATGTTCGAAATGTTTTGGCGAAGGATATTGCACTTCACATGCCTTTATCTTTAAATTCACAAATCCAAGAACTTTCCCGGTGCAAAAAACAAAGAAATTCGGACTATTCACTGCTAAAGTGCATCCATCGTTCACTCCACATATGGTCACCAACCGGGGGCGTAAATTCGCCATTTTGTAGCGACAATTTTTTGACTGACGAGAGATAGGATACCGGTTATATTTTTTCTATTGTGTAAACGTACGTAGTCTCATACTCCCAAATTAACAATCAGAGTTTCCTGTAACAGTACAAACACACAGTTCCAGAGCGGTTCTACATAAAAACATTGCTTAATTATTGTCTCGGAGAATTTTGTGCTCTTTAACAAACAGTTGATTTTCGCACGCGGCTATTCCGCAGCTTTTCTAGGTGTGCGACGCTACGCCAATACATGGATCGCGAATCTCGACTGCGCATCAGAATGACGCGTTCTGGGTCGGGATAAAACTTATTTCAATTTATAACATTAGGCTGAGGAATTCAGTACAATGAGTTCAGAAATGTAAATGAAAATGAAAACTGCAGCTTTAGCCTGATGTTACAAAGTTAATTAAGTTTTATCCCGACTCAGAACGCGTCATTCTGATGCGCAGTCGAGATTCCCGATCCATGTATTGCAAGTAGTATAGAACATGGGGCTTCCGGCACACCCCGAAAAAACTGAAAAATTAATTTCAACCAATAATTGGTCCCAAAGCAAACTATTAACCACATACTCGACGGATTCAGCCCTTCCAAGATAAATCGATTTTTAGCTGTTTTCGCACTTTTTATATCCTCGTTCCACTTTATTTTTCGTCTCATAATAAATTTTTCCCAAATGTCAATTAGATTATGAAAACACTGGCGGGGCTGAATCCGTCGAGTATGTGGTTAATAGTTTGCTTTGGGACCAATTATTGGTTGAAATTAATTTTTCAGTTTTCTCGAAGTATACCGGAAGCCCCATGTTCTATACTACTAATAAGGACACTACCCAATTACTTGTTATGTTTTCCCAGTTTTCTGTTCCACTACTTTTTGTTTATTATGTTGGTACACATGTTTTCCCACAGTTACACCACCAGATAACAATCCAAGACATGGTAAGTACGGCGTGATTATTGCTACAACTTTACCAACGTCACTCTTTAACAGCTTATCTTTTTGTAATTCGTTGTCTAATTCCTCAGAGCTTTCTATGGCGTCCAATCCGCCGAGAACATTGGAGAATCTACTGATCAACATATCAGTTAAGAACTCATTAGCTCTTTCCATCCTTCTAGACTCATATTCAGCGTATAACCTGTCCACAACCTTTACCGACGCTTTTTTAATGTAGCTAACCGACTGAGTTACCTCACCATCCTCTGATAGTTTTATCAGCTCGCTTCTCTTCTTTTCAGTGTCAGTTGGCAGTTGTGTTGGCTGAGGTGATTCAGTTTTTTCTTCAGCTTTTTTTAACTCAACAACAAGTTCATTAACAAGTTCATCCGTGGGTATTTCTACGACTGGCGCGTCCTTGGGGATGTTTTTTTTCCGTTTTTCCGCAGTTTTTTTCTGACTGGTTTTTACGACTACCTCCTTTTCCGCCATCTTACTGTAGATCAGATTTCGGAATTACCACCTTATACTCGTACGGATGTCTTAGAATTATTTCAAGCCTGGCGTATTTATTCTTCTTTAACTTTTCAGTTATTACTCTGACCTGTTCACGGTCCAAACCGCCAAGGTAGTCGTCAGTAATAACCTTCATGTCAGCTTTATTGGGGTTGTAGAACGTTACCAACTTGCTAATATTTTCTCTATAGGGTTTTGTGATAGCCGTTAGCTGCTGTGTGATTACGATAGTTGACAGATTGTAATGCCGGGCGCTGAAGGCTAATTTAACCAACTCACTTGTTCTATTTTTCACGACCTGTCCACTAGCACAGTCGTCGAGGACTATTAGTGTTTTAGAACCTCTGTATATCCCAACAACATGTTTAAGCACTATCTGTACATCGTCCTGACTAACCTCAAGTGTGATGAAGTCTGGGTCGGGAGTGTATTTCCAAGTAGTGTAGGTCTCATTCCAGCTAAACGTTGGACAAATCAGGACGACATAGTCGAAGAATCTAAAGTATTCTTCCTCTAACATTTTTAAGAGGTAAAAAGTCTTCCCACAAGCTGTCATACCAGTAACCAGCATATTGAACGGGTGATCGAGTTTAGACTTACTCATTTAGTATTGAATTGATTCCAGATTTCTATTTAACATGTTCACCAAACCATCGCTCAACACAAAGATTCGACAGACTACATTAGCGGTGAACGCCTTCTTAATAATTTCAACAAGAACACCTGATTGTGTGTTGACGATTCTTTTCCCAGTCCCAACTCTGTTATGATCCTCAATACTTCTCAAATCAATAGTTAGAGCAAAACCGTTCTTATAGAACTTCTGGATTGTCATAAACTGATCAGACTCAGGCCCTCTACCGAATAATCTTTTAGCCTCGTCATAGAACCGATTTTTTGGAATCCCTTGGCTGAAAACAGCATTAGGTACACCCTCAATTGTCAGCTTAACACTTTCAATGTTTGGGTAGACGTATTCCTCACTGTTAGTCCGTGGGCTCCTCTTATTCGTGAACATCATCACAATCCCTTTCATAGACTTCCGTGGAAGATTAATGTGTTCGTTAATCAAGGTTGATCCGGCCGTCCATTCAGTTGACTTCATCAACGTTACATGTTCAAAAGACAGCGACCGGCCAGCTGTGTAAAGTGAGGTTATTTCACTAGCAATATTGGTGTTATCAATTGTTTCATACTCTAGCTCAAGGTTTTCTAGTGTATACCCATCAACAGATTCACTTGACTGGGCTAACATAATATCACTCGCTTTTGGTAGAGTAATTACATAGCGAAAGTTGTTATACATTTCGAAGGGAGCATAGAGGCCATGGTCTTCGAGGATTTTATCCAGTTTTATTTTAAGTTTTGTCCCATAGATAGAAAACATTGAGGCATCAGCTACCTTCTCAACGTCTCCAGAGGAAGCCCCACTATCGTCCTTAGACATTAGCTTTCTTAAATTCTCTGAGCCAATCCCATACTCAATGTTTTGAGCTCCCACACTTTTCGATAGCCAGAGATCTTTGTATACACCGAAAACATTCTCACCCGTATTGTCATAAACAGTCTCACCGGCTAGCTTGACGACCAGCCTTTCAACTAGGAGTTTAGATAGATTGTTTAAAAACCACGACTTAGTGTTAGCGTTCTTGAAGTCGAACAATAAATGAAAGCTACCCGGGACCAGACAACTGTTAGGTTTTAGCTTTGGTATGTCAATATATAAGTCCTCACCAGGGTTAATTTTATTAGGATTGTTTGTGATCGTGTGTCTCGTTCGATGTCCCTTTATTTCTCCCATTTTCGCTCGTCTGAATCCAGGGGACAGCTCTGTCTGGCTTCTGTTGATCATATACTAAATGGTAGGTTTTAAGTCCAATAGTCATACAGTAACCACGTCATAAATATAGCTAAGACCCATAGATTTTTAGCTAACCAACTTATCCCTTTTACTCCCCAAGTCAGAACCTGTGCTACTAGGTTTAAAAGTGGCGCCAACAAAGGCCCGACTTTCTTCGCTAGGTTAGCAAGTGCCTTAGCGAAACCACCAACAGCTTTTGCCCCCCCTGACACAGTTTTTCTAGCAGCAACAACTACTGTGGTTATTATCCCAGCTATGGTGATGGCTATAGCAGACAGGCCAACCATATTTCCCTTAGCCCACTTTTTAAACTTTTCTAGTCTGTTCAGGTCATTATTCTCAACCTCTCCGGTTAAGATAGACACAGCTTCCCTATATCCTAGCCTTTTACCAATCTTGAATCTTATGCTGTCTGCCTTTAATTCTGCTATTTCCATAACGCTCTTGTAGAGCCGTTCCTTAGCAGGGTCATTTTCTCTTAGTGCTTCTAACATATAATGATCGGCTTGTGTTTCGAGGGCATAAATCTTTTCCGTATCCGTGCCTTTTGGGTCAAGCATTCCAATAAATTCTCTTACTTCCTGCTCAGTTAGAAATACTCCTCTCGCCTGTTCTTGTAAGTCCTCCTCTCTTTCCTCAAGTATTCTCTCACTCTCTGAGCTGGCTCGTGAGATTATATCAGCCACCACCTCCTCAGAGGTTGCCGTGCCGTTGTTGATTTCATCAACCATTCCCCCAATCGTTTTGGAATGCTCAATTTTAGCATTATCTATCAGCATTTTGAAATCCTTGACGGCTCTGACTGTTTTTTTTGCTTTGTTCATACTAAACCTAACCCCACCACCACTTTTATGCACCATGACTTTCTCATCTCTAAACAGCACTCCGCTGACGCGACCATTCTTATCAAATTCAAATCTAGTATGTGTCAACAGGTCACTAGATGCTACACCATCCATCACTTTCACCGTGATATTCAGCTCATCGCGAAAGGCCTGCTTTTTATCACTTATAATAGATCTCTTCATTACTCCAGTATCAGTACCAACATTAGGAACACCTCTCACATGGGTTATACCATCTTTATCGAACGTGTGGTCTGACAGATAGTCCAGTCTTTTTGTGAAATCCATCTCGTCAAGGTCCCTCTCATCTTCATCTTCATCTTCATCTTCCTTACCTTCATTACGCTCACCCATTTCATAATCTTCTCCCCCTTCAGCCATTATATACTAACCTACGTACAGCTCGAGTAGAACAGCTCCAATATTCTCAGAACCGTTATTTCCACAGACTTTAAAGGTCATATTATTATAAATACCCTTACGAATCTCAACTTTTGACTCAATGTCTGTATAATGCTGTACGCTCCCTTTTAGTCTCTGTTCAGAGGTTATTGGGAGAGTACTAACTAAGTCACTCCTTCTTCCGTTGTGTAGACTTTTCTCACTTTCAACAGCGTCACATAAGATTTCAACATATCTCAGCCCTTTGTTAATATCCACCTGGTTTGGACTGTTTATCCACTCAACACCGGTTATTATGTCATCCTGTTTAAACCCTAAAAGAAGGCCCATTTTTCCAAACTCTAACTTTCCTGTCGTTTTTATCCTAGAAGTTCCGTCGTAGGTGTTTTTTTCAAAGTCTACTGTCTTACCAGACCTTTCTGCTAGAGATTTAACAAACAGACGTATCGCGTCAAAGTCCAGATAACCTTCGGGAATGGACGACGCCCCCTTACCATCAAACGTTACTGAGTTATTTCCAAACTTCTTCATTATGTTGTTATAGTTCCAGAATACAGTCGCTTTTTTCAACATTATATATCCTCCCAATTCTCTCACCACAATAGGCTGATCAAAATAGACAATCTTTTCACCAGTTTCAATGAATAATGTTAACTTCATCAACTCTATAAACTAACCCAGGTTCTGCACGCTACTTTCAGGTACCCATGAGTTGTGTTTACTGTCATAACCCAACCACTTAACCAACACCATTTTCTTTCCCGCGGTTTTCTTTCTTTTCAATATTTTCTCTATTCTGTAAACATCATCACTCTTATCTACCAGCGACAGCTCTGGACCATAAAACTTCCCAATAATCGGCTCACCCTCAGCGTCCTCTATTTCATAAACGTTTGGATCACCACGAATGACCTTTGTTATCTTAAAGATCTCCTCAGTGAAGTTAGCTTCATAGCCTTTTGTAAATATGCTCTTGTATTTAGATATTCTCACAGTGTCTCCAATCTTAAACTTAGGTAAAGAATAACTACCAAAATGATGACCGAATAGTGTGTTCCAGACCTGATTTTCGTTTGACTTATTAACATCCTTAGGCCTCAGCAGAATAACACTATGTTTTGTGTTGTTATAGTTCATTACAAGGTCGTCCAAAACATCAATCCATTTATAAGTCGACTTAGCGTAGAAATATTTCCACATAGCAGTTTTTAACGTTCTGTTAAACCGTTCGACAATCGCTGCTTTTTTGTCTGAAAACGTACTGAAGTACTTAACACCATGTTCTTTCAGCAGACCTTTCACACCAACGTTATAAAACTCCTTCCCATCATCGAACTGAGCTAGGTTAGGGTAACTACCAAACCGGTCTTTAAACTGCCCCAACAGCTTACTCACAGCTTTAGTCATGTTAGTTCTATCCTTCCTGTAAACTGGAACGGCAAAGGCATACCTACTCAAGATTTCAACAGCAGTTAGGATCCAGTAATACCCTTTATTCTGGTTTTTATACTTCCCCATATCAACCAAATCCATCTGTATCTGTTCAGCTAGATGGCTAACGAACGTCTGTCTGAACTTATGTTTCCTCACAGCTGGTTTGTACCTCGTATAAGTGTCTTGTGTCCTCAACCAATTCCTTACTGTCTTCCTACTAACATCAAGACCTTCCCCCAATGCTTTCTGGTATAATCTTTCAGCTGACTGATATCCTGTTTTCGGATTGTAGTAGATATCTCTCAGTTCCTGTTCTAGTCCAACCCCAGTGTCCATATAACCTAACCTTTGTTATAATGAATAAAACCCTGAGAGAATTTTTCACCAAATACCCATACGCTGATAGGACTAAGTTTATAACTGACTCAGTCTTCGGCCAATCAGAACCTGGTGTATTCTTCGGACCTATCGGTGACACATACATCTACACTGGCGACAGAGATTTTAAAAACAATAAAAACTACACCAAGTATTTAACAATAAATAAACCACCGCCAAGATTTCCAAAAATATGGTTATTAGGTGGTCACGTTCAAACACTTCCAAAAGGAAAACAACACAGATCAATGTACAAAACACATGGATCATATTATTACTATGATAATTTCCCAACGGAATATGTTTTGAATTATCCAGTCAATCAATTTCGGGTTTATGTTAATGAGACACAGTATTTTCAAAGTGACCTCCCACCGTTAGATATAAAAACTTCTCAGTATTCCAAATGGAATCTAAAAGAGAAATATTACCAAGCACTTGTGGGGGCGTACGTCGCTACATATGCTTCTGGGGTGTCGTTACTTCATCTAACACCTAGTGTCAACATTCCACCAGAAGTTACATCGCTTCTGAGATTTCATCTATATTTCACAATAAGAAGAATTATGAGAGAATTTGATGTAAAATCAGGCTCAGAAATAAGTGACATTATGAGAAGCTATGGTGCAACATTCCTGATGGAGGAAGATAAGGCACCGAGATGGACGTGGCAGGAGGTAGAACACACAGAAGACCCTGAGCATTCAGTAACAAAATGGAAAGGAGTCAGGAGGTTAAGAGATGTTAGTGGAGATTTTAAGAAATTCATACCAAAGAAATCTGATGGTCTAACCTCAAATGGTCTCCTCCTCCTAAATCAAAGCATAGAGGTGTTTATTTATTCTATTCTTGGTGCTCAGGCAAAGACTAAACAAAGCATATATGGTGATAGGGCGAGTGCATTGGAGACTCAGAAAGTGTTTAGGCAGATTGTTGAGGATAGTATTATCAACTACGACACAGCTACATGGATAAACAATATGAATAGAGCGGTGACAGATACGAACGTCGTCCTAAATCTAGCAGTTTCACCAAGTCTTTGGCTATTACCATCCAACCTTATAATTCTTAAAAATCCGATTACTGGCTACAACAACAAACTACAGGTTGCAAATGACAGTATGAAATTTGGTGTGAACCATAGTGTTAATTACTCCGCTGAAAACCAAACTAGACCCAAGCCTAAAAAAACCCATCAGGATGGTGGGGATCATCTTGACTCACTAGACAACACTAAAAGTCTGAGAACACCAACACCAACACCAACACCAACACCAAAGAAGAAGAAGAAGGTACAACTCCTTACCAGTCAGAACTCAGACAATGAGCTGGGAATTCTGCTGGTCCTAACAGTCACGTCTGGTTATCTACTCAGTAAATATATTATATAGTATATATGAGTCTGTTTTATGGTTACAGCGAACCGGACACGGTGACTAAGGGAGAACTCAACGAGGCTCTTCACACAAAGGGCCATAACTACAAAGTCATCTTTGACCTAAACGTAACCAGAGCCAGTAAAAACGCGATCTCAAAACTCCCCCCCTTTGTTGATTATATAGAAGACAGAGACGGTACAAGCAAAACCAACTCAGCCATGTTCTGGAGACCTCCTAGTATTAACCCACAGATAAGCACTGCAGGAGACCATCACTTCCTTTACCCTGAGACGACGATAAGAACGGCCTTCCACGCTAACGTACCCAGATTTATGTTCGCCGATATCTCAGTTTTCATTGTGTTGAAGAGAAATAGTGTAAGACCGTCGTCGAAGGCTTGGGAAGTAATCATTTCCAATAATGAAATCAATCCCGGCAAAACCCTTTTTTACAAAGCTGGGGTGAATGACAAACTGGTTATAGGTGGGTCGTTATATAATAGCCTCCGCGAATGTACAATCCCAGCAAAGTTCATCGGAAAGAAGTGTTTAATATCTGCCCACTGGCTATCTGGACTTAGAGTGTCACACGTCAGGATAAATGGTGAAACCCTGAGAGACTCATACTTTGTATGTAACATTGAGCAAATAGGGAAACCTTATCTGGATTTGTTCGCGATGAACCGCTCTAAAAAATATTATTCAGACATTAACTTTTACGGTATGAAAATCGTAGAGGGTCGTCTGGGAGACACTGATATTGAGAAGATCTGTAAAGAGACTATGGTTGAATATGGTCTATAGTTAGATGTCTCCGAAAAAGAAAAGCGTTATGAACTTCAACCATATTGACGAAAACCTTTTACCAAATGAAGTAGACGAACTACAGAAACTCTACTCATATTACCATAGGCTAGCGACCTGTTACAAATGGAAATATATCCGACTAAAACGGATAAAACTAATCCTTGAGATAGTCTCTATTGGGTTAACTGTCACCGGAGGCGTCACTGGTGGTGTTACTGCTAACCCAGTAATCCTCGGGGCAATAGCAGGTCCTGGCGTGTTAATTCAAGGCTATATGACCAAGTCTAGGGTGATAAGAAAAATGGAAAACTGTCAGTTTGCTTATGTAAACTATCACAAAGTCCTAACACAGATCAGGAGTTTTTTACGCGGGACCCAGTACGATCGAACTGTTTTTTTATCTGACGTACGTGTACTTGATGATATTGTGATTGAGGTCTGCCCACGTTATGATAGTATGACTACGAGGTACAACAAGAGGTATGATAACACCACGTAGACAGTCACAGACTTCTTGTAGATCAACTGTTAGAAACAAAACATAGACTAATACATAGATATGGCTAACGCTGTTAACGCTGCTAACGTAACTGAGTCGGAAACCCCAAAGATAACATCTGCTGAGAAAATTAAAGACCCAAAACGAGTGGCCGCGGGTAAAAGACTAGCTCAGATATCAAAGGAAGCTAAGGAAAGAAAAGCTAGGGAACGACTAGCTGCTGAGAGGGAAACTGTAGGTTGGTGGCAAGATAACCGCCTGATTGGGATAATTGGAATCGCTGAATTGGTTATCGGAATAATAGGCATATACTTATTTTATACTATGAGAGGAAAAGAGAAAAAGGTACAGGAGGATCACCCTAACTATTTTCCAGAGATCTCTGAACAACCAGAAAAAAAAAAAAGTCGAAGACCCAACGCCTCCACTGTTTTAGACAGTTTTGGTGAATGAAATAAAATATTGGCTATATGTATAGTATGTCAAAAGTTGATAGAAAAGAACTGATGGATGAAGTCTACGACGCTCTCCTAATCACAACTGGGGCTGTGGTGGTTTCCATGGCTTCAAAGAAAATACTAAAGGAACCTCTGGGTACTCCCGAATCTATGAAAGGTACTGCTAAGCTGGCTCTGGCCGTTGGAATTAGCACAGTTGGGATTAAATATGCTCAGTCAAAGGGGTACCTACCAGTTGACCCATTCTCGAAAAAGGGTTAAGAAAAAAGCATAGGTAAGGGGTAATATGAACACCTGTCAAATTTGTGGATGGCCGTTCACCTCTAAGGGAAATCTTTACCAACACGTCAGACAAGTACACAACAAGGAGAAAAATTATAAATGTAAGAAAGCCAACTGTGGGAAAAAATTCTCACGATATAACGATATGATGAAACATTATCATGCAGTACATTGGTCAGAACCCGCCCGTCGTAGGTCTAGAGGGGAAAGAGATGTTGAGGATGTACTACGGGTTAACGGAGTTAGGGTAATTAGGGAAAAGACGTTTGAAAAGTTGGTGGGGTTAGGTGGTGGTCAGTTAAGATATGACTTTGCTGTACCTGTTGGTGGTGACAGTTTCCTACTAATTGAGTATGACGGAAAACAGCATTTTGTACCTACTCAATGGTCGGAGAAAATGACTCAAAAAGAGGTTGTAAGTAGCTTTGAAAGGTTACAAAAACATGATCAGATAAAAACTAAATATGCTGAGTCGAACGGCTATCCCCTACTCAGAATCCCATACTGGAAAAGGTGTGAGATTTATCCTATTGTTACAGAATTTCTGAAAGATAACCACGTTAAAAACGACTGCCAGCAACTTAGATTAGATAGGATGGTTGGTGACTTACGTTTGAGATATGTATCTTTGGTTTACTTTTAAGATCTGAAACAGTGGTCTAGTATATAAATGGCTAGTGTAGTTGCTGGTGGAATATTTAATGCCTTAGCCTTCGCTGGTGCTGGATTTTTATTCTCAAAGTTAAACCATAGTGGATATGAAGATGAGATTAAAAGACATAACCATGCCACTGAGCAGTTAGCTAGAGCAAAGGAGAAATGGTATGAATCTGAGGTGGCTAAGAAAGATAGGGTACAAAAACTGAGACAAGAACTATCTGACGCCAACGCTGACATGAATGCAACGAACCACGCTCTGGATCTGTTAAAATCAGAGCTAAGACAAGCTGTTAGGACTCAGTCATATGGGGTAAATGGTGCTCCTAAACTATCTGACTATTACAAACCATCTAGTGAAATGAAAGAGTATGAGATACTATTTGTTGGAATCGCTGGTATAGCTGGTGGGTATCTGATAACTAAGCTTGTTTCCTAAGTTAAAGAATTGTCAAACCATTGTTATAATGACTCCTGTCTTTTTGTTGGATTTACCGAAAGAATTAGAGGGTCTAGATCTGTCAAGTGTTGAGTGGATTTGTAAACAGATTGGACTTGAGTTACAACAAGATAATAAGAAAGATTGGAATAGTCGGCTATGGTGTAGGGACTGTTCCGAATTCCGTTCTGAGGTGAAAGCTGGGATGTTCTCCTGTCCAAAGTGTGGTGGTACAGAATATGGATATGTTGCTGATAGACCTGATGGTAAAACAACTGTTGTGGTAAAAAAGAGTGTGCATTCAAGATCACGCTGGATGAGGGAAAAACTTACTAAAGTCGTTAGTTCTAACGTTTGTGACATAATTCTAGATGACTTTTCCAAGGTCCTCCACGTGATGAGCAAGAAGAATCTGATAAAAGGTCGTAACTTATCTGGGTATGACTATTATATCATCAGGTTGTGCTCGAGAAGGGGAATAAATGTAGGAGGACGACACTTCCTTAAAGATCTTAAAAATGGGAAAACGAAGGACTTGTTTGATAACAATCTGTTTGGAATTGTGTATAGGGAGCTTGGTTGGGAGTGTAGTGGTGTAGATAAATTTTACACAACCTGGTTGGAGGGTCGTAGTAGTACAAAGGTCTAACAGAATATGACTCCCAGTAGAGTATAGCGATGATCCGCCAGGATAACGATCTGAACCCCGACGACTTTGACTACTCTGATGATATAGACCCCCATTTCTATGAGAGAATAATTGGCTATGACATAAATCAGTTAAACATAGCCCTGAGGGGTAAAACAAAGTCTTTTAGTTGTGCCATAGTAAACAAAGACCCACTGAAACAGGTAAACGCTTTAAAGAACGATGTGGATCTGTTAGTATTCCAGGAGTTGGGTCAGCTGAGAGGACTGAAGTTCGCTGAAACGTTGGTTGTAGTGCTCGAAAAAGAGGTGTCCAATGGAACAACCTACAAAACAGCTTACTTTAACAGTCATATCAAAACTGTAACAAACACAGATGAGATTAGTCAGGACGTTAATACCGCGAATGAGGAAATAATGGTTGGAATATCCCGGTGGATAAGTGAGGGATCTGGCTGGACAGTAGATTCAGTCGATGGTCACTATATTAATCTTACACTGTATAGTCCGCTAAGAGGATCCTCGTATGTAGAACTGCCTAAGGAGTTAAAAAACAGTCGAAAAGGATTGATTAATATTAAAAATAACGATGACAGGTGTTTTATGTGGTGTCATATTGCTCATAAGTTCCCCGTGTTAAAGAACCCACAACGAGTGTCTAAGTACCGGGAGTATGTTAACGACTTGGACTATAATGGAATCAACTTTCCAGTAACTCAGAAACAGTATAATCAAATAGAAAGGCAGAATAAGATACGTATTAATGTCTTCGGTTATGAAGACAAACTAACCTTCCCGGTGTATGTCTCAGGCGAAACTTTTACAGACTCTATGAATCTCCTGGTTATAACTGACGACAACGACAACAGGCAACATTATGTCCTCATAAGAGACTTTGACAGGTTTATGTACAGCACAACAAAACATAAGGAAAAAAAACACTACTGCATGTACTGCCTCCAATCTTTCAGTTCAACAGAAATCTTAGACAAACATAGGGGCTTGTGTATTAAAATAAATGGTAAACAAGCTGTCAGAATGCCTGAAAAGGGTAAGAACGTGCTGAAGTATTGTAATTCCCACAAACAACTAAATGTTCCGTTTGTTATTTACGCTGATTTTGAGGCAATCACGGAAAAGGTTGGCAGTGGCTCAGTAGAGGAAAAAAAACCAAAAACGTATATGGAAAAGTATCAGAAACACATCGCCTGTGGTTATGGGTATAAGGTTGTCTGCTGTTACGACGATCAATATAGCAAGTCTGTTCAGGTGTATAGGGGCCAGAACGCTGTCTATAAGTTTATCGGAAAAATGTTAGAAGAAGTGGAAGATCTCAAGAAAATAAAAAAAGAACATTTCAACCAAAATATGGTTTTGAGTGCTGCTGATAAGGTGGACTTTAGGGACGCTAAAAAGTGTCACATCTGTGGACGGGAATATACGGAAGAAGATGTTGTTGTCCGAGACCATTGTCATGTAACAGGGAAGTACAGAGGTTCAGCCCATCAGCTTTGTAATAGAAACTATAGACTAACTGATAAAATACCAGTAATCTTCCACAACCTGAGGGGTTATGATAGCCATCACATTATGTGTGAGATTGGGAAATTCAAACAGGAGATTAACGTAATTCCAAACAATATGGAGAAGTATTTATCATTCATGTTAGGGAAGAACCTTGTGTTTTTAGATAGCCTACAGTTTATGAGCAGTTCTCTTGATAGACTTGTTGGAAATTTGCCAAAAGACTCTTTCAGATACACAGCAGAAGAATTTTCAGGTTTACTAGACTTAATGAGAACTAAAGGCGTTTATCCTTACGACTACATGGATAGCTTTGAGCGATTTAATGAGACAGAACTTCCCCCAAAAGAACAGTTTTACAGTATACTAAACGACGTGGAAATATCAGACAGTCAGTATACACATGCACTAACTGTTTGGAAAGCGTTTAATATGCAAACAATTGGCGACTATCATGATGTTTATCTGAGGTCTGATGTCTTGTTGTTAGCTGACGTTTTTGAGAACTTCAGGAAAACATGTACACAAAACTACAAACTAGATCCCTGTCACTATTTCACCTCACCGGGGTTGGCCTGGGACGCTATGTTGAAAATGACAGGAATAAAGTTGAAATTAATGACAGATATTGACATGTTTCAGTTTGTGGAAAAAGGGATGAGAGGTGGGGTCAGTTACATAGCTAATAGGTATGGCGTAGCAAACAACCCATATATGACAAGTAATTATAACAAAAACGAGGCTAATAAATACATAATGTATCTGGACGCGAATAATCTCTATGGTTGGGCTATGAGTCAGTATTTACCAACTGGTGGGTTTAGGTGGATGAGCAAGGATAAGTTAGATAACTTAGATTTAGGAAAATTTACTGACAGTAGTAAGACTGGAATAATACTTGAGGTTGACCTTGAATATCCTGCTGAACTTCACGACCTACATAACGACTACCCATTAGCCCCAGAAAAAATGGAAATACGGGAAGAAATGCTGTCTGAATACTGTTTGAAGATTAAAGAGAAGTTTGGCGTCAGCGTTGGCGGTGTTAGTAAGCTAATAACTAACCTAATGGATAAGGAAAAATACGTCGTACATTACAGAAATCTTCAGCTGTACGTTAGGCTTGGAATAAAAGTAAAAAAAATTCACCGAGTTTTACTCTTCAATCAATCCCCCTGGCTGAAGCAGTATATTGACTTCAACACGGTAAAGAGGACCGCCGCTAAGAACGCCTTCGAGAAGGATTTCTTCAAGCTAATGAATAATAGTGTTTTCGGCAAGACAATGGAGAACCTGAGAAAGCGTGTAGACGTTAGACTAGTTACGAGTGAAGAACAGTTGTTAAAGCTAACTTCTAAACCGACCTTTGTGTCCGCCAAAATATTTAATGAGAATCTGGTCGCCGTTCATAAAATCAAAGAAGTTCTAACACTAAATCGGCCGGCATATGTTGGCATGTGTATTCTCGATCTGTCGAAGACGTTAATGTATGACTTTCACTATAACTATATGTTAAAAAAATATGGGGATAATATCAAGTTGTTATTCACAGACACAGACAGTTTGACGTATGAGATTGAGGCGGATAATGTGTACGAAGACTTTTGGGTAGATAAGGAAATTTTCGACAATTCGGATTATCCAGAAAGCTCGCCGTATCACAACAAGTCGAACAAAAAAGTCATTGGGAAGATGAAGGACGAAGCGGCTGGCGTTCCCATAGTTGAATTCATCGGTCTGAGGAGTAAAATGTATTCGTATGTAAAAGACAATGGAACAGGTGGTAAGACGGCGAAAGGAATAAAAAAGATTGTTACTAAAAAACAGATCAGACATGAAGATTATAAAGACACGCTATTTAATAAAAAACAGCTATTTCAGAAAATGAATACGATCCGAAGTGTCAAACATAAGTTGGGTAGCTACGAAATTAATAAAATATCACTCTCATGCTTTGACGATAAAAGATATTTGTTGGAAGACGGGGTTAACTCTTACGCGTACGGACATCATAAGTGTCATATGAATATTTAATCAGAACTGACAATTAGTATGCAGTAAACAAGACAGTCTGAAAGCCGACTGCCTGGTAAGGTATATATATTTTACCGGCTTGTGATATATTACTTTCTCTTAGTGTAACTATAGGAAAATAATCCAGCCGCTATGATAATTACTGCTAAATACTCTCCAGCGAAAATAATTACCCTACCACTTGCCTTCCCTATTTCTGTCCATGGGATTACGTCTCTTCTCTTCGCTGGATGTAACTTCTCCCATTTCTTAGCCTGATGAACAATATCAGATCCCTTCCTAGTTAAGCCTACAGACAGACCAGTTACTAATGCAATCACTCCTAAACCAATGGCAGTTATAATTCCAGCTTTTTTCAATGTCTTTTTTAGGTTAGCCTTAGTCCACTCATCATAGTGTGTTCTGATACCATCTCTCAGTAGCTCACTATCCTCCCCGGTCAAAGCCCGTCCAATCGTATGGAAGTCATCTCCTAAATGCTTCACAGAATAATCGATAACTAAACCAGACTCACTGAACTCCCTGGACACACTTAGTATATTATTATCAATCAGATAGTCAATAAACAGTGGATCTGCACATTGTGGCTCCAGTTCTAGTATATTTGTGAAAAGGTCCTCACAGTCTCTATATGCAGCCCGTCTTCTTATCCTCCCAGCTCAATCCTCTGGTACATTTTTTATAATGGAATCATTAGTAGCGTGAATAGTTCTGACACTATTTCTGTACCTTAATAAGTCATCTACAGCGTCATCACCTCCAAAATCTGTCCCGTCCTGATCATTTTCAGGATCTGGGTCTGGGTCATGATTTAGGTCTAATGGTTTAGGCTCAATTTCCTCCATATTAAAATTGTTATGATTACAAAAAGATAAGCTGTTAAAAAGTGGGAAAACATGTGTACCAACATAATAAACAAAAAGTAGTGGAACAGAAAACTGGGAAAACATAACAAGTAATTGGGTAGTGTCCTTATTAGTAGTATAGAACATGGGGCTTCCGGTATACTTCGAGAAAACTGAAAAATTAATTTCAACCAATAATTGGTCCCAAAGCAAACTATTAACCACATACTCGACGGATTCAGCCCCGCCAGTGTTTTCATAATCTAATTGACATTTGGGAAAAATTTATTATGAGACGAAAAATAAAGTGGAACGAGGATATAAAAAGTGCGAAAACAGCTAAAAATCGATTTATCTTGGAAGGGCTGAATCCGTCGAGTATGTGGTTAATAGTTTGCTTTGGGACCAATTATTGGTTGAAATTAATTTTTCAGTTTTTTCGGGGTGTGCCGGAAGCCCCATGTTCTATACTACTATTGCAGAATCAGTAGCCCGAATGAACGCCCGAGCAAATGAAACCTTTATAAAGATATGCCATGAAGTACTAACGAGTACTGTTGACGTGAAATGCGCGGAAACGTCCCGGCCAATTAAATGTTCATTTGAAGCGATCGAGAAGAAAATGAATTTAAGGCCTTCGTTGAGGTTTCCAGGGTGATTTCGGTAAGGCGCTCTCAATTTGTCAGAATTTATGCCACAAAAATAAAATTATAACGTTAGAAAGCTATTAATTTGTAGAATACAATGTTGTCCTTGATTTTGCGATAAACACAAACCAATAATAATTGTGACTTTTTTAATTAAAACCAGAGGGCTTCATTCCGGACGACTCAAGTAAAAAGCGTTGGTTTTATTATGTTCAAAATAATTTTTTTCAGTTTAATTCCGCGATAAATTTCTTTCAAAACCGGTGTAACCGGTTTTATATATATATATATATATATATATATATATATATATATATATATATATATATATATATATATATCGAGTTTTGCTGATTTTATTGACGACCAAAGTTGAAAACGTTGTTTTTCGACATTCGGACAAAATAAATCATAAATTTGAAACTCGGCAATAAATAAGTAAACGCTCACACCCATTTTACTGGAAATTTATCTCGGAATCGGATTGCGAAATTTTTTTTTGAACAAAATGAAACACTTTCGTCTTAAGTCGCCGCGAGTGAAGCCCTCTGGTTTTACTTGAAAAATTCGTAACTATTATTAGCTTTTTTTTAACGCAAAATCAAAATCAAATACAAAATTGTATTCTACAAATTAATCGCTTTCTGACAATATCTATTTTATTTTTGTGGCATAAATTCTGGCGAATTCAAAACGCTTTACCCAAATGACCCTTGCAAACCTTAAATGAAGACCTTAAATAAACGAAACCATCAAGAATGTAGATTCCAACAACTCCATAGTATTTTTCTGCTGTAACAAGTTCGTATATTAGCAATAATTTGGTAAAATTTGACAAAAACCAGTGACAGTGTTGTAATGGAAAACAGCAAAAAATGACGTACAAAATAACCTAAAATCTGAGTAGCTGATTTCAAACGATCTTAGTGATGTATTATGATCCTATTTTGCGATATAATTCTGTTTTAATTTGTAACTTTTCAAAATAAGTGAGGGCGGTCTTCTGGTAGCAATATAATATTTGCGTTTGATTGTCTTTCCTTGATTTTTTCAATTTCGACTTGTGAAATGTTTCTTTTCATTTTATTAATACGAGGTTTGTTGATGGTAACAAAATTTATTTAAATCAATTATTAAACAGTTACCATTTTCTTATAGATTACCGTGATATTTTTAAAATAATTAGCATAAATTAGCATAATTTCAAAAATGAGCTGCCCGACAAGGCCCGGCAGCCTAAAATCTGAGTAGTATAGAGGCAAAAACGATTTAAATGGTATGTTGCGGTATTATTTTTGTGTTATTATGCCATATGTGATATATTAAGTTATAAACATGACTCGTTTTATTATTTTTTGCCCTTTTGTTTTATAATACATTAGAACTCGCGAATGAGTATCATACAAATTACCTACCATTAAATAATCCATAAGTTTCCATTCTTTATTTTTGTTTAAGTGGTCTTCTTGTGATTTACACAAACATGAACAAGATGGATAGGAACGTTGGAAAGATTAACTGGTTTAGATATTATTTTCATCGCTTTTGGAGGTAGGGTCATAAATTATCAATAATTAAAAAAAATATCTCTATCTTAACAGATTGCTGAATATTTGTATTTGTAGTGTTTAAAACGACACCAACAGTGTTTTACTGCTTATCCAAGCTTAAAATTGTTAACTCTGCCATAACAAGAGACAAAACAAGTCAAAATCGTTAAAACAAATGTTTGCTGACGTTTTGTTGCATTTCTCATTAATTATCATCAGAGCGGCTTAAATACTAAACACTTTACACTATTCATTTTATATACGTTTTTCTTGTGTTATACGGTTAAACCCTGTCTCCGTCTCCGTCTCCGTCTCCGTCTCCGTCTCCGTCTCCGTCTCCGTCTCCGTCTCCGTCTCCGTCTCCGTCTCCGTCTCCGTCTCCGTCTCCGTCTCCGTCTCCGTCTCCGTCCCCGTCCCCGTCCCCGTCCCCGTCCCCGTCCCCGTCCCCGCCTCCGCCTCCGCCTCCGCCTCCGCCTCCGCCTCCGCCTCCGCCTCCGCCTCCGCCTCCGCCTCCGCCTCCGCCTCCGCCTCCGCCTCCGCCTCCGCCTCCGCCTCCGCCTCCGCCTCCGCCTCCGCCTCCGCCTCCGCCTCCGCCTCCGCCTCCGCCTCCGCCTCCGCCTCCGCCTCCGCCTCCGCCTCCGCCTCCGCCTCCGCCTCCGCCTCCGCCTCCGCCTCCGCCTCCGCCTCCGCCTCCGCCTCCGCCTCCGCCTCCGCCTCCGCCTCCGCCTCCGCCTCCGCCTCCGCCTCCGCCTCCGCCTCCGCCTCCGCCTCCGCCTCCGCCTCCGCCTCCGCCTCCGCCTCCGCCTCCGCCTCCGCCTCCGCCTCCGCCTCCGCCTCCGCCTCCGCCTCCGCCTCCGCCTCCGCCTCCGCCTCCGCCTCCGCCTCCGCCTCCGCCTCCGCCTCCGCCTCCGCCTCCGCCTCCGCCTCCGCCTCCGCCTCCGCCTCCGCCTCCGCCTCCGCCTCCGCCTCCGCCTCCGCCTCCGCCTCCGCCTCCGCCTCCGCCTCCGCCTCCGCCTCCGCCTCCGCCTCCGCCTCCGCCTCCGCCTCCGCCTCCGCCTCCGCCTCCGCCTCCGCCTCCGCCTCCGCCTCCGCCTCCGCCTCCGCCTCCGCCTCTCAATAACAATTGGATAAGGTAAAAGTGAGTATATTGGATATACGGTTTATTGGATTACAGATGTACAAGCAACTGATGAAATATAATAAAAATAAAAAGAAATTAAAAAGAAAAAGAAAACGAAAGTAATGGGGAGAGGAGACTATATAACAGTGAAAGTGGTATTGATCATGAGGAAATATTTAATCGAGAGATTGTTTAAATTGAGAAAAAAATTAAACTTTCTTGAATAAGGAGTTCTAAGTTAGAAGACAAACGACGAAAAGAAATGATAGAAAAATCGTCAGGCGCAACGGTGTTGCAGGTTCGTCTAGAATGAGATTGGGTGCTACTCAATTACAACAAAGATAGATTTTTGCCTATTAAATGTGAAACTCATGTTTTCTGAGATTTTCGTATGTAGATGGCGTCGGGTTAGCCCCAAAGACAATTCACCACATACACGTGTCAATGCTGTGGTGATTGTATTTGGGGCAAACCCGCCGCCATCTACACACGCGAATCTCAGAATACACGGGAGTTTCAATAACAGGCAAGCAACGATCGTTGTCGCAATAGAATGTAGTGTCGTACACTATCCCCTTGTATTAATACGACACCGTTTAGTGGGAAATGGAACACGAGGAGTGTGAGAGGAAGAGCTGTTGCTGTTAGAAAAGAATCGTGAATAAAGTATTTTATATTAAACTTGAGAAATAACATAATAGATATAAATTATAACCTATCTGACTTTTCTTAACTTTCCTTTGAAATGCCAAACGCTGTGCAGTGGCCATATTTATACCATGAAACAGGCCAAGAAATTGACATGGCGGCTCAACTACCTTCATTTACATCATTTAAACCCGACATGGATCCCGATCAGTCAACGATGATCTACATGGATACAACGTTTTACCAATTATCTTTCTGCGCTGGACATTAAAGATAAAAAGCGACAACATGCTCTGTTGCTCCATTGTGCAGGAGAGAAAGTATCTGACATTTTCGAGACTCTCACTGCATGACACTGGCAAAAAATTTGAGACAGCTGTGGCAAAGGTCACCGCCGATTCCAAGAAAAGCATCGACTTTGAAACTTATCGCTTTCGTCAAGTTCGTCAAAACACGGAGAAATTGGTAGATCAGTTCGTAACAAGGCTGCATGAATTCGGCTGTAATTTGTGAATTTCAAAATAACGTTGTTCTTCAACATGCTTGCGTCGTCGTGCTTTACGCGAGGACCGAACCTCTCTAAACCATTTGTTAAAGTTTGCAAGAGCATTCGAAGTTTAAGAACAGCAAGCAAAAAACCTGGAAGATGGTAAATAAGCAGACAACACCATTCCTTCCCCCGTAAATCCTCTTCACAAGCCAAAGAAACATGGCCGCCATACAAAGCTGGACAACTCACGCCACGGTCAGGAGACATTAAAAAAACACCGAGAGTTCGAAACGAAGTACAGACGTGTATAAATTGTGGTGGAAACTGGCAACATCCGGAGAACAGACCCTGCTTCAGGAAAGAGAAAACTTGTAACTCTTGTGGAAAGCAAAATCACTTCTCGAAAATGTGAAAATTAAAGGAAAACCAAGGTCAATAACCAGTCACACGTGGTACCATCAACTCAGCTGAAACTAATCTAAGAGAACCAGACAGCAATCATCATCTGACGAAGAATACCTTTACACAGTAAGTGTCGAGCGAATCAGGGCTGTAACCAACAACTGACCAGAACTGCAACTAAAAGTTAATTCGGTACCCATACCAACCCTTATTGATTCTGGTGCCTCAGTAAATGTGTTGTCCATGCATCATTATGAACAGTTGCAGCCTAGGGACCCGTTAACGTGCATGAAGCAAACAGTATATATCCCCATGGTTCCATGCAAGAAGCCACTTTCCTTACTTAAAAACAGGACACAGTGGTTGCATTTGACTCTAAGTCAGCAAATGTGCCATTTTATGTTGTGAATGGAAATCACCAGTCCCTCCTCAGCAACACAACTGCTCGAAAAATTGCACAACTTGTAAAAGACGTCAGTACAGAACCGGAAACTGCGGCATATATATTGACTATAGTCAGCTAATGGAGGAGTTTACCGACATTTCCAAAGAAATTTGGAAATTGAAAGATGCATCAGTCCACATCTATGTAGACGAAACCGTTACTCCAGTCGTTCAAGAACATGGACGTATTCCATTCAACGTATATATGCCAGTCGGGGAAAAACTCCAGCAGTTAGAGCAAGCAGGTATAATGGAAGATATTGACGATTCAACACTATGGGTATCGCCACTGGTCTGTGTTCCCAAACCACGAAAGCCTGATGAAGTTCGCTGCTGCATTGGTATGAGGCTTCCAATTAACACAGCCGTCCAGCCGGAGCGACATCCGACACCAACCATTGAAGAACTTCTATACGACCGTAATGGGGCTTGATATGTTTCAAAGTTTGATCTTCGACAAAGTTTTCTTCAGATTATACGTGCGCCAGAGAGCCGTAACCTCGCCACATTCTCGCCACATTTTGGAATTAGCGCTTTTCCAGAATGGTTTTTGTATTATCTTCAGCCCCAGAAATTTTCCAGCATGAAATCCAGAAATCCTTACAGGGAATTCCCAGTGTGAAGAATATTACCGTCAAAATATAATCATTTATGGCCCATCCCAAGTTGCCCATGGTCAAGCCCTCCGATCAAATCAGTATTTCAGCGCCTGAGAAAGAAAGGCCTTACTCCCTACCAATCCAAATCGGTGCATTTAACAAGCGGAGCCTTGCTTTCCTTGAGTTCAGCCATCAATAATGCCGACACTCCCAAGACCGCAATCTAAGTGCGCAGATTTGTTGGACTTACCAACTATGTGTCTCTGTCCATTGCCAACTACGCTACAATCTCAGAGCCACTTCGACGTCTCACCATATCTCATATTCCAATTGGATCAGCTGGCTTTCAATGAAGTGAAAGCACGGATTACTAGTAACACAGTAATGGCCTACTACAATCCAGCTGCTAAGTGAACTAACTGTCGACGCTAGTCCAGTTGGCTTGGGGTTGTACACTTACTCCGAATTCACAAAATGCTAATAGCGGTGATGATATTCATATTGTTTCTTATGCCAGTAGGAACAATTAATAACAGATGTCGAAAAACGTTACAGTCAGACAGAGAAGGAGAGTTTATAGCGATACTGTGGGGACGTGAGGAATTTCACCTATACCTGTATAGCTCAACATTCAACTTGGTAACCGATCACAATGCCCTTGAAATTCAAAAAGGTGGTTGTTATGCTTGCCACAGTGCGATTTTACGATCACATACCGTTTTGGAGATGGAAATCGGGTTTATTATCTTTTACGAGACTCAACCACAGTGACCTCAAGTCATTAGAGAAACTAAAAACCGAAATAATTGAAACAAGTGCTGGCCTGCTTTTGCGAGGGAATCGTATTGTGATTCCGCAAACTTTGCAAACACAACCAGTACATTTGGCTCATGAGGTACACCAGAGAATTGTTAAGAAGGAAGGACTTCTCCTGGAGAAGATTTGGTTGGAGAAGGTTTCGTCGGGTAGAGACACAGCTTGCTAACTGTGTCCCCTGCTAAGCCGTAGGAACTCCAAATAAACCAGCTCTTCTACACACTATAGCAATGCCTTGCCATCCACAGCAAGGTGTAGACATTGACTTCCTAGCAGAAACGTTACTGATTACCATTGATCAGCATTCGCATTTCCAGAGGTAGAAATAATGACCACAACAACTGCGTGCTCCTTCTGTAATTCCAAACTTGGAGCGGATTAACGCTACCCATGGTATATCCCATCATCTATTGTCTCAGATATTAGCTCGCCCTTTGTTATTGTCGACCTTGCCAAGTTCATGAAGGAAAATGGCATACACCATCGACGTATAACTCCCCTTTGTTTTCAAGCCAAATCCGAAGCTGAAAGTTTCATGAATCCTCTGCTGAAGCAATTCAGCCGAAGGCCGAAATTGGCGCAGAAGATCGAATAAATTCCTTCCCAACTTCCACTGCACTCCCCATACAGCTACTGGTGTATCGCCTGCCGTGTTGTTATTCAACCGAAGGCCTAGAGGGAAACTATCGACGTGACAGAAGATGAAGACCCCACTGGTTGAAGAACTACAACAATATACAAAGAGATGCATAAAGAAAAGCACAAGCAAAAGAGTATACTGCAATGTAAGGAGAGATTCAAAGTCTGCACATGTTAAAGTTTGCTCATTTCTCAATACAAATAACAACAATAATAATAATAATAATAATAATAATAATAATAATAATAATAATAATAATAATAATAATAATAATAATAATAATAATAATGGTAATAATAATGGTAATAATTATAAAAATAATTTTATTCACGTATCTATGTATCTGCTTTAACAGATTAATTGCATGGGGGACACTATGCAAGATACTTAATTATTTAAATAAAAACTACGTACAATATTATATTCAATCATATATATACATTAATCAGATATATACAGAGTATAAAATGAATAAAAAAGCCTTTGTAATTATTTTCAATAAAGCCAAAGAGATCTCGTTTTCTAATATTATTCCTAAAGGAGTTCAGACTAGGAAAGTCAATCACTAAAATTCTCTATTAATGAAAATATTTCCTCACTACAGCTTTCTCTGTTATAATCTCCGCCCCTCCCCGCCCGCCTTATTTTTTTATTATTTCTTTTTATTTCTTCTTATTTTTTTTTTATTATTTTGTATCAGTTGCTTGTACATCTGTAAAACAATATATTGTTTATTGTAATTTTTATTTTCAAAATTTAACCCTTTTTTGTATAATCTTATTAGCTTGTATATATATATATCGATAACTATCCACTTGCATACAGTTTCCTGGTTACCATGCGTGTTTTCATTGGTTATTGATCTTTATCTAATAGAGGGCAGACACATGGGCACGTTAGATCATGTCCGCTGACTAGCTTTTCCCGTATTCATGCCAAAATCCGGAAAAAGTTTTGATAGAAACCTTTTAAATTTTGGTATTGTATAAAACAAGTAGATTCTATTTTTTTATGCCTGTTGAGTTATAGATACACAGAAGACGTAACACCGTGGTAAGAACATCAGTGACCTACTTTTTTGTTCTAACCTCGGTGTGACGTCATCTGAGCATCTATAACTGAACAGACAACGGCAAATGGAATCTATTTCAGTATGTATTTAAACCGCAACGACGATGTTTCCAGATGCAACGAAACGTTAGAAAACATGTTCTTAAAAGTAATCTGACTTGTTTTGTCTCTTATTATAGCAGTATTAAGAATTTTGAGATAAACTCTTCTTTTATTTTACAATTAAGCTTTCCGCCCGGAAAATCAATTGCCAAGATTTGCAAGCCGAAATTTTAGCTAAGAAACAATGTTCATTTTTAACCATTAATTTAAAAATACTATAGCTGAGAAACCTAAACGAAAAGTTTGTGTAAATCAGGACGATTTTCTTTCAAATGGGCAATTTGCACTATCCTAATGCATGCAGGAATAGTTGATGTACGATTCTCTTTCGGATGAAATAGGCTGCTTCAGGCGAGCATTTCGCAAGCGAGCAATTGACTATTTTAGCGTGTTTTTTTTCCTAACAAGGGATTCTTCACTTCCCGTAAGGGCAGGTAGGTTATAAACTTCGTTCTGTGTAAATGGGAGCAAAACGGATTTTAATGGCGAGAAAATTACTTCAGGTTGTCGATGAAGTGAAGAACGTTCGAACAAAACCATGCTTGAAGAAAGAGCTTTTTGCACATTCCTAAGTGAACATAGGAAAATTTATTGCTGTACAGAAAGCCATTTGGCTTTACATTAATCATCCACATGTAGTAGACCTATTCAGATCGTATAGTTAATGCCCTTGTAAATAAAACACTACCAGAAATTTGGGACAAGATGGTGGCGCGCGTGCGTGTTAAGGACAATAATAATGGAGATTCTCAACAGTAAATAATGAAGGAGAGCACATAATAATTCAAATTTTGCTTAAACAGTGACATATTTCTTCTTTGCCCGACTCCATTTGACCTCAGCATGGACTAAGGACGACAAAGCACTTGCCTAGCTCGTCTTATTTTTGCACTGAAAGCGCCACTATCCATAGTGTTAGCCATAGTAATCTTTGCATACAGGTTCTAGAAATTGGCCAAATTGGCCAACAACGTTACGGGCGATGCGAAGTGCCCGGCTCGCGTTGCATTCGGCATGAGTCAGTCTACTTCGAGAGCACATAAAGGTACTCATATGTCTCTAGCATAGTTCTTCCAAAAGCGTTTGAACTTGCTTGATTTCACCGTCCTTATCGTCGTTTACAGATTGTTTATATATATACATGCATGCACGATTTAGGCGAATTCTAAAGAACTGAATGACCTGAATAATGAGAAACACTAGAATACAGTAGAATCACATTCATTAGAAATTCTAGAATACACAATTATATTATAAGGCGAATGTAGCCGCTGACCGAGAGCAGCGGCACAAATCATGGCGAGAAATAATGGTCACGCATGCGCGCAATGCATGCCCACTTACAAAAATTTTGACTAGAAAAGTTCTGCAAGATTAATAGGACTTACATAGAGGATGAGTGAAACAATCGTCGTAGCAGTGTCAATTTTTAAATTATTTCAAATGTTTCAATCTGAATCGTATAGTGCAACACATCTGCGATATAAATATCATGAGCGATATGCCACAGATATTAAATCCGTTGCGGTTTTTGATATACTATTTTGAGCACAAGTCTAACAGAAGCCAATATGGCGAATACGCAAATCCTACCAACCTTGCTGCTCACGTTATCGAAAATAAAACAGAGGTATACTATTTCCGTACAAGTTTCGATCTGATTCGGCTACTATAAAGATCCGTCTTTTCGATGATTTTCTTCATTTCTAGCCTGTATTTGTCGTTGTTGCGGTTTTCAATCTCAAAGCTTCAGTATTTGCTGATCATTGAATGAAGATTTCATCCAACATTGCATAAATTAGTTGTTCTCTTTTCTTCTGAGACGCGGAACTGTGACGACCGCACGACATAGGTACTAGTTTAATAGGGCTTTAGCTCCGCCTCTCTATGTCCACCATTTCTCGCCATGGACCTAAATTTCTGGTAATGTGTTTCTTGTCGGCGTTTTCGCTGGTTTAAATTGACAGCAGCTCCTTATTACTTGTTCGAATAGCATCGCCTGACGAGGATTTGGCGCAAAAAGAAAAGTTGTTTTTACTAACCACGTTGTTAAAACCACGTTGTAAATTATAGCTATACATTGATTCAATAAGATATAAACTGTACTGCTAAAGAGTAGTTTTAGCATGTAAAGAATAGTACACTGTAGACAGATATTTAAACCTGTTCGAAAGGTACGTGAATCAGCTGTCAATAACTAATTAAATTTTAAATATTGAATTGTAAATATCTGTAATTATTTTTTTTCGGGCCCTATCCTACCAAATCCTGCTTTCTGACTGGTAAACGAGCGGTCCGTATGCGCCCGTACGGACCGCTCGAGATAATTTTTTTTTAATGTCTTTTATAAGCCGTAAAATTGATCGATTTTAACAACTATTTCGCTTGACACAGAAAAAATATATTTAACAGGGAGCTACAGGGATGCAAATGAGTTTTATTATCCAAATGGCTTTGATAACTTCATGTGAAAACAGCGAATTTTAAAAGAACGCGAGAAAACTGTGAAAAAGCAGAATTTCAGCGAACGACATTTATAAAGTTTTAAACATTATTGCACAACCACGTATGAAAACAGTTTAAAACAGTAGGCAAAACTTACATAAACTTGTGAACACAGCGTTTTGAATCACTAAATAAAACTATATAGAAGTATATATAAAAAAAAAATACCACGAGAAGACAGAAAAGCTGAAACATTTTGATACTAAACTGTCATTCTTCTGTCGTCCAACTCGATATTCAACAAAAACCGCTACAAGTCTTTAGGGAGCAGTCATTATTAATGGTGGGGGATGGACCGGAAGATATTTGGAGGGGCCATGAAAAATTTCAGAGTTGCTAGGGGGGGGGGGGGGGGCTGGGAATAAAAAGCACAACAAAAAGGGGGGCTACAAAAATAATGTACAATCATCTCACAAAACATCAATTCACTGTCCTGTTAATATATAAACTTCAATAAACTTCAACGCCAATATATATATACATGTATATATGTACATACAACTTTAGTGGATGGCTGACCAAGTACACAAGCAGACCGGCTTGGGTTCTTGGGCTGGCTTGTGTCCACATAAACACTCCCTATTAAGTCGGCCACAATACTGTTATTTGAGTGATCAGTCTGAATCTGATTCTGAATCCAAACAGGTTGGTCATTAATTCTAACAGCATTGGCAATTGCAGTTTGAAGTGACATTTGTTGCAATTCTGTCTTTCTCTTTTTCTTCAGCTCTTTTCTTTTCCAGTCGGTGACGTTTTGTGTGTTGTACTGTACTGTTCTATACTGCACTGTGATGTATTGTACTGTATAATTATACTGTACTGTATATATCCACTGTACTGGTACAGAATATACTGGATTGTAATGTATATACTGTATCGTGATGTACTGCACTGTGTTTTGTATACTGTACTGAGATGTACTGTTATCATTTATAGACCTAGAGGGAAGGGAATTCGATGAAATATTACCCCGAGGTATGATATATAGCGAAAGGTCTATAAATGATATATTATATCGAAACATATTAACCTTTCCAAAAAAAGCTGAAATAATGTTAATAAAGTTCGCTTAGCTTAACTTTTGTCCACTTTTCATTGTCTGTTTCCATTCTGTTGTCGTCTCAAGTCTTCTGGATACATTGTTTGTTGCTTTCTTTGTATTCTCTGAATGGCTGAATCCTTATTTTCTTGTAACCTAACAATCTTCTTGTCAACATCTGAATGTTCAGGCGAAACGCATTCTTGCCTCGCCAAACTCCGCCATTGTTGACAGCTTCGTGAATCGTCCGTGACATTCACGCGTGGTACACGAACTCGAATATCACGGCCACAGCGGGGTATTCGAGGTTATTATACCCCGCTGTGGCGGGTAATTCTACGATAAATTAACTGGTCACGTGGTACAAATCAAGCTCTCTGACTGGACAATTTACAGTTGAGATATAATATTACTGCATATACTACACTGTAATGTCAGAGCAAACAAAGGTAACAAAGATGACACTCGGGTCTGTACAAGGCAACCATTTTTGTATGGAAGATAAGTGCTTCTGAGTATTTACTAGTATACACATTAATATAAATAGATAAATTTAAAATTGCATTGGGCAAGGGGGGTGGGGGGGGGGGGGGGGGGGGGGTGGTCACGTAAATAGAAAAACATTTTTGTGGGGGCCATGAAAAATTTCATCAAAGAAAATGAGGGGCTACGAAAAATTTTCCATGTTTTGCGAAATATCTTCCACCCCAAATATCTTCAAATATTTTGCACATGACAACCTCATGGTGTCTTGTCTTTGAAAAAAGTTTCAAATGGCAATTACTTTTACAAGCATTTTCGTCTTCAAACTCGAATGACCCACTTTCAATTTCCAACCAGTCAGCCGAGTATTGAAAGCGATTTTCCAAGCGAACAGCCAAAAACGAGCAAGCAACGAAGAAGAACGACGAAGAATCTTAATCAACTAAACTTTAAAAACACTAGATCTTCAAGTTTTGACTGCTTTTTTATCACAAAAGAGGTTCCAAGCTTCCCTGTCAGACTGCATGTCGGCAGTTGTTTACTGTCGAACGATAAACTTTGGACTTTCGAATATCACGTGAACGTCATCGCGATTACGCAATTCAATTATGTTAATTTAGGTAATTAAGTAAATTACATATTACGTATAGGGAAATATTTCCCTCGGTCTCAAAAACGACCCTCGACCTGCGTCCTCAGGTAGTTTTTGAGACCTCGGGAAATATTTCTCTATACGGACCTCCCAGCCGGTAAATAATATATATATATATATATATATATATATATATATATATATACATACATTTGAATGAACCTATAATATAAATGCATGGATACATACAGTAGACAGTCAACAACTTCTTAAATAAACAAATAAAATGGAAGATCATGAACCTGGTTCATAACCTACCTGTCCTAAAGAGAAGTAAAAATCTCTCGTTTGGAAAGAAGAATACATCACACCACATATTACACTACTCATCACAACACGAATTTCATCACATTACATCGCATCCCTATCTCTATCCCCATTCCCATGCCCAGTCTAGGCTAGTACGGCCCATGGGTTACCCAAATTGCTTTTGGTTCTCATTGTTGTTGTTACATGTGAACTTTTGATTTGACCGACACATTATGGCTTGTAGAATACAAATAACTAAATTATCATGCTAAAAAACATATTTTTCCCTTTACTTTATGCAGACTGATGTAACATGTGAAAATTTCGTTTAATAAAGATTTGCTTTGAATCAATACGTTAACTAGGAATACATAAACCCAATAATCCATCGCCCACTGTCACATTAATTTTCATAAATACCCTCCCCCCCCCCCCCCCCCCCCACACACACACACACACACCCACTCCTCCCCCATCGTGATTAGAAAACGCTAATTATTAGTGTTGATGTTTTTCTGTATAAAAATCCGTCAATTTCAACTCTTTTCGGCAGTTTAAAAAAAAACCCATGCCACCATCTTGTTTTTCCTCTTCTAGTAGGATATGAGCCGATAGCCTGGCAGTAGCGAACCAATCAGATTACGAAAAAGCTCATATCTGATAGCATGCTATATAATAATTAACATGATACTGAGAGCGGCTGGTCTACGTTTTTATCGTAAGCTTAAACTTTTCGGCCTTTTATTCGTCAGTTTTCGTTTGCTATTGCTTTTTCCTAGATTTTCGGCTTTCTCCCCCTCAATTGGAGGTTGAGTGTTCTGCTTTATACCTAAACGTTGATTTGTTTTTGTTCTTTTGGAAAGGATATACATATTCCCCAAATCCCTTTATCAAGTAATTTTTGTCAAGGTTTGACCATCCATTTTGCAATAACTTTAAATATTTGTTCATTACTAGAAATTTGAGTGGAGATGGTGGCGCGCGTGCGTATTAAAGACCATAATAACGGAGATTCTCAACAGTAAATAATAAGGAGAGCACATAATAATTCAAATTTTGCTTAAACGGTGACATATTTCCTTTTTGCACGACTCCATTTGACTTCAGCATGGACTAAGGAACAGTTAAAACTAAAAAACATTTGCTTACTTCGACGACAAAGTAATTCCCTAGCTCGTCTTATTTTTGCACTGAAAGCGCCACTATCCATAGTGTTAGCCATTGTAATCTTTGGAAACAGGTTCTACAGGGTGTATCAAAAAAAAGGCTACCCTTAGAAAATATAATTAACATTCTTTTCAAATAACCTATTGTATATTGACAGCCCTGGACACCTCTGAAGTCACGGATGCGTAAAAAACAAATGGTCGTATACACCTGGGAAATTACGATAACTTCTAAACGTATGAAGGAGCATAACTGAAATAAAAATGTTAATTATATTCATATCAGTTCGATTAAAAATGGTTCAACTGACCACAGAGCAACGCGTATGTGTCCAGGGCTGTCAATATACAATAGTTTATTTGAAAAGAATGTTAATTATATTTTCTAAGGGTAGCCTTTTTTTTGATACACCCTGTAGATATTGGCCAAATTGACCAACAACGTTACCGGCGATGTGAAGTGCCCGACTCGCGTTGCATTCGGCATGCAGTCAGTCTACTTCGAGAGCTCATAAAGGTCCTCGTTTTTCTCTAGCATAGTACTTCCAAAAGCGTTTGAACTTGCTTGATTTCACAGTCCTTATCGTCGTTTACAGGTTGTTTATATATACACACATGCACGATTTAGGCGAATTCTAAAGAACTCAATGACCTGAATAATGAGAAACACTAGAATTCAGTAGAATCACACGCATTAGAAATTCTATAATACATAATTATATCATCAGGCGAATATAGTCGCTGACCGAGAGCAGCGGCACAAATGACCCAAATTTCTGGTAATGTACCAGTAGCCGAAAGTCTGACCACACCAAATGTGCGATTTGATGGAAACAGATATAGAAACTATTTTGTCAAAATAGGTCTCGCCGTCTCGGCTTTTCAACTCGCGTGTAATTCGCGTGTAAGTGCAACCGGCTATTTACAGAACTGGAGATTAGAAGGCTCGGGGCCTTCGGAACTCCGTTTGGGCAAGGAGATCAACTGCATGGTGCATTTTTATGTAGACTGCAGTTAATTGTTTATTATTTAGATAAACTAGCAAAACTACAGCTAAAAGGTTTCTTTAGTGTAGCATATAATCTTCAATGTCTAAAAGCAAAGTTTAATTTATTGATTTTATTATTTTTGTTGTTTTAGGTTGACACCATCGTATATGTTTGCCATTCTATTCTTAACTAAACTCCGACCATTTTTTGGTGATGGACCGCTCTGGTACATCGCAGCCGACACTTCCAGTTGCTCTGATTATTGGTGAACAAACCTGTTATATATTAACAATTTCCATCCAAAGAAACTGTTTGAGGTATTGGTTTACTGCACTCTAGGAGATGTTCTTTTCTTTTGTTGTAGAAGTTAACTGCATGTAAAATAATTTCTGTGGGCGACTTTTCTGATTGGCTTAATAGTATTTACACGTAACCAATCCACTTATTACAGTACTTTTTAGGGTAGAGAAATAACGTTTTCAGGTGTTCCTTTTCGTTTGGTGTCGATGGTTTGGTAATCAGTTAACTTGATTCATCCATTAGTAAATTAGCCTGGTATATAATTGTAAGTCACAATCTTAGACAAAACGTTTCAACATCTGCTCCACTTTCTATCTTCTTAAATCACTATTGTGATGCTCCGGTCCGTCCCCTTTTTAAATTTAAGTTGGCATAAAGGTTTAAATATCAACTGCATTACATTTTGGCGCAAGTTGTTAAGTTTCACAATTACTCTTGACTATATAGTTTAACATTCAGTATTCAATATAGTTAGATGGGTTTGTGATACAGTTTGCGATGTCGTATTAGTTTAGTATAGTATAGTATAGTATAGTATAATCGAAACGAACGTTTTTGTTAACGCAAAGTCTCAGTTTTACAAAATTACGATTATTATTACAAGGAGGCTTTCACAGTCATTTAAAGCCAATAGTCAGTAAATTTGGCCAAACATTTGGATTGCGATGCCCTGACAAGTAGCCGCTGAGTGACTCACGATAGGAAGCTTTATATTGGCGGTGTCACATTTTTGTGCCATCCATAAGCCACGGCCACAAAATCGTAGGCTCTATAGGAACGAGAATGCAAGCAATATTTTTTATGCCAAGCATTTTTGCGTTTTTTCGACGACGAAATGTTTGTGAAGAAAAGCTAAAAACTACCAGAATGATATCGAACTACAACAAGGAACAACACTATACCAGGTATTTTATGCTTAGCTACAATTTGAGTAACTTAATTATTTTTGATGACATATCCAACTCCAAGGATATATATTTATTATTGTATATCTGACGAATCGTAAGAAGAGCACGAGGCAGAGCATGTGTTCCGTTTTGGGAGAAAGGGCGCCGTACAAAACCAGATCACTTTTCTTTAACTTATTTCTATACGGCGTAACGGGAGGTATATATATATATGTATATATATATATATATATATATATATATATGTGTTTTTTTCCGGCTGGGAGGTCCGTATAGAAAAATATTTCTCTATACGGACCAACCAAAATGGTAAATAACATTTTTTTTTTATTAATCCTACGATTTATAATTTACATAATTAGGTAAATTAACATAATTAAATTGCGTAATCCAGATGACATTCACGTGACATTCAAAAGCCCAAAGTTTATCGTTCGACAGTAAACAACTGCCGGCATGCAGTCTGACCGGGAAGCTTGGAATGTATTTTGTGATACCCCCCCCCCCCCCCCCAAAAAAAAATAAACCAAACAAAAAAAACCAAACAAACAACCAAACAAACAAACAAAAACAAAACAAAAAAAAAACAAACACAAAAAACAACAGTCAAATTTTGAAGATCAAGTGTTTTTAAAGTTTAATTGATAAAGATTCTTCGTCGTTCTTCTTCGTCGCTTGCTCGTTTTTGGCGGTTCGCTTGGAAAATCGCTTTCAATACTCGGCAGACAGCATGGAAATTGAAAGTGGGTCGTTCGAGTTTGAAGTCGAAAATGCTTGAAAGAAGCAATTTGAAACTTTTTTCAAAGATATGACACGATGAGGTTGGCACGTGGAACATATTTGACTAAAGGGTAAAGACTTGTAGCGGATTTGTTGAGTATAGTTGGACAACAGAACAATGACAGTTTAGTATCAAAAGGTTTCAGATTTTTGTCCTCTCGTGGTATGATTTTTTTAATATACATTTCTATATACTTTCATTTAGTGATTCAAAATATTGTGTTCATAAGTTTATGTATGTTTTGCCTATTGTTTTAAACTGTTTTCTTACGTCGTTGAGCAATAATACTTTAAAACTTTATAAATAATTCGCTCGCAGAAATTTTGCTCTTTCACAGCATTCTCGCTTTCTTTTAAAATTCGCTGTTTTCACACGAAGTTGTCAAAGCCATTTGGCTAATAAGACTCATTTGCATCCCCATAGCTCTCGATAGTTTTGGAATTCGAAACCGCTCGTCATCATTTATAGTCTACCACGATCGGCGTGTGCGATTGTAAGAATTGTGAGCGTGTATAAGATGAAGATACTTGCCAGCGATATTAATATATGACCAATTCAAATTCGTTCCTACGCCACTGCCACCACAAGTATCCCGATATAATGAAATATTGCTGCTGTGATTACTTGTTAAATTATATAAACAGTTTGTTAATTCTTTGAAAGTTTTCATGGCGATAATGTAATATGTAGGACAGCCATTAAACAGCACGTGGTGTGCCCCATTCGGAGAACATTCAATTCTTGATTTTGTTTTCTAATTAATAAAATTAACGTGTTACGCCATTGTATTCTTATATGATTTAATTAATCAGTTCCTTAGTTTATAAATGACGTGAACCAACAACTTGTTGTCATTGCTAGGATGAAGGCCTGAGTCAACAGGCCGAAAGCTTAGCAAATAAATATTTTACGTGGTATTTCCACAAATCTTATTTATATAAACAGTTTATGTTGTAAATAATATCTTTGTAGTCCTGCATCGGCCAAACATGGTATCTAGCAATGATATGCAGTTTTTTGTTATTTCACCAGTATTCATCCTTATTGCATTAAGGTAAGGTATTAATATATACTGTTCTGAACAACCCTAGCTGTTAATATTGTTGCAAGGCTCAATCTACCCTCGATATTTAATTTGTTTAACCTCAAAAGTTATAGGATAAGAATTTGACTTTGCGCATGTGTCGAAGAGCTACGTAATTCCCACATAAATATAGTAAACATATCTTATTGTTTTACTTATTGACATTACAAGAACTCTGCTGTTATGCAGGACATGACAAATGCATCATAATCCCTTCCTTGGATTTCGGGTACATTTAGAGTCCAATTACATGGATCGGGATGGCCCGGTTTACCGGGATAATTTTTAATTGCGATTAAATTGAACGTGCTAACCTGGTAAGTCAGGATGGTTTCAGGTCGACATTTTCAATTCAATCAAGCAAATAAGAGCAAAGTTACGTTAGTTAAAGTGGAATATAAACCCCATTTTTATCGTCTGAATACATTCATAGCGCAAACAGTTGTTCAGTGAAATATTGTTTTGATTGGAGCTATATTCTTCAATGTTTTTTTGCGATTCGTATTTCTAATATTGTAATGAGATGACGTCTATGTAGGCATTTGGCTTTCTTTCTCTTTTTGGCAAGATAAACTACCTTAGAATTTTTGTGGAAAAACTCATACCATGTGGAACATGTTGTTCAAACACACCATTAATGGAAGAATTTTGACATCTCATTACCATTTTGAAAACAAAAATCTCTATAAAGGAAATAAAAGAAATGTTATTGTCTTGGCTAATTAGGTAACCTTCGAAAGCGTCTTCACGAAGACTGTTTTATAATTTATATATGTGTCTGCTATGATCACAAAACACACGAAATACACAGTCAAGTAAACGAGCACGTATCGGAACGAGTTAAACAGTTGTTCAGCCCGTATATTTTCATCCCAGTTAACTGGGCTGGTCCTCGGCAAACCCGACTACCCGCTTGCCATGTACTCGAAACATTGAAAAAGCATATAATTTATATAGATCGTTTTCATTCACGTGATCGGTTGGCCCCTATTGGGGCGGTGAAACAATACGCAATATTTGAATAAGAATAGAGATAAGATGGTATACCAACATGGCCGCCATTTCACTGTTTTGGTACACCATGCAATGTGGCCGCCGTGACGTCATGCAGATGAAAACAATCTATAGTGCGCGGACTATCCCAGTGTACCGGGCGCGCCCAAAAACCTGGCTGCCCGGCCCACGTAGTCACTAATGACCCTTCATGCCATGCATTCACTTGGCGAGCGATAGAGCGACGATTCGCGAGGCATGCGATCGCATTCTGGCAATGTTTAAGGTTGATGGAATGTCTACTTAATATCCAAGATGTATTCGCCATTCAGCCTACAGGATAGGGAAAGTCACTTATATTTTATGAGCTCATGGTTAATTATCCGAAAGTTTGCACAGTTTAAGTAAAAAAATACTTATTCCTTTTATGTCTTTTTTCCCTCCATACTTTTTATTGGAAACAATTTTTGTGACTACCGCTGACCTGTCAGCGGGAGCCACAATGTCGGCGAAATCTTGCTTGATTGCTTGATTGCTTGAGTGTCTTGGACCTCACTTACGTCATACTCGACAGCTATCGTCGGATATTCGGCACGATCGCCATATAGTCGAGAAGATCGCCATTGATCGCCAGGTATTCGAGAAGTACTCGAGTTGTTTTCGTGGGAATAAACTAAAGTGAATCCCGTCTTTGCATTTTGGACAGTTTTGATTTTTGAAAAGTGTTAATGATTACTTTGTAAATCTTTTCTTCTTGGAACGGTTTCTGTCATTGATTAGCTTATACAAGGTAAGAAATAGTTTCAAAACTGTGACGTTGTTTATCTTATATAGTATATATAAAATCTATAAATACTTGGTCCGTCGTACTTCGGTACTTATATAGCAGAACTAGAAATATTCAGCTTATAAAGTTCGCTAGAAGTTGGGCCTTCAACTGTGTCCTGTTTCATAGCTCTTCTTCTTTTATCGAATATATTGTCAATATACACCAGTCTTTGATAGAAATTATTTATAATGATAAAATCGTTCTGAGTTTAAGTTTCATTTTGGTTGAATTGTGTGTTGTGCTAACTGGTCAGTGACTCGTGTTACTGCATGTACATGTGTATATAGTGAGAAGTGTGTTTTAACCAACTTCGAGCTAGCCGCTAGGTGTTTAATTAATATTAGATCAAAAACAACTTTCGAATGTTTCATGATCAAACAAATCAGGAAATGAATCAGTTGTCAAATAAATCAGTATTTTAAGATAAGTTTGAGGTAACAGTTGACTTAATCTATCTAAGTGCATGTTTATCACATATCCAACCCTTGTCTCGCTCATGATTTTCCTATGTGTCTGGTTTATAAATTATTAATGATTTGGTAATGATTACAGTGCCCTGTATTGACACTATATACTTGTATATAAGAAATTTATGCTCACAAAATATCTTGGCTGTTATATCGACATTACAAAACCTTGACTTGGTGCTTTGTTTTCTTGTTTTAGGTGTTATTCAATATCTTGTATAATGAAATTAAGAAACCAAAGTTTATACACACCAGAGCTGCTACAGCGGTCTGACCGCAGAATAGTAGATACACCAGAAGTCTGACTCTTGTGAAAGTACTAAAATATTCCATAATTTGGTGTCTAAGTGTCACCCAATTGTACATTTTGATGAATTGTTGAAAAGCTATTGTGAGCTGTTGGGAAACTTAAAGCCTCGAATATGTTGAAAGCCTTGAAATGAAGAAATATATCTGTTGAAACTACAATACTACAATACGAGTATTATACTGTCTTATTTAAAATACTAGCAGAATCACAAAATATTAATGATATGCATAACACTTGAATGCCACTGACAGCATATTTATGACGGGTGAAATGTCGTTTTGGAACACAATGTTGATGATCTGGGGTGATTAATTCTTTGAAAGTTTTCATGGTGATAATGCTTTGAAAGTTTTCATGGTGATAATGTAATATAGATTATTTTTGTGGAAACACCAAGTAAAATATTTATTTCCTAAGCTTAGACCTGAGTCAACAGGCCGAAAGCTCAGCAAATAAATATTTTACGTGGTGTTTCCACAAAAATAATCTATATGATCTAGGGTGAGTTGTACAAAGTTGAGATAAAGAACAGCACTAATCATGCTTTGAAAACCTAATATAAAATTTTATCCACTGAATACGTGTAGTTATGTATCATAGTACTGTTCAGTGGATAAAAGTTAAATTGGGTTGTTCAAAGCACCACTATAGTGGTTCTCTAGCTAGGATTTATCCACCAGATGAGCTATCCGGGCTTCGTACAAAAACCTGAATTTTACAAGTTCGCTTCATGTAAAACTTTGGGGCATGTTTATAATGCTAATATATGCTATGCCATATATTAATATATGGAAACAGCCAGTAAAGATGTATGTATAGTATGTGCCATGTTCAAATTGGCAACACATGTATAAAATGATTTAAAATAACTCTTTTTTGTGTGTCTGTGTACTTTTCACACATTTTCATGCATTGCTTCTTAAGTCTATATCTCTCTGTGCTTAATAGCGGTAGTCACAAGTACGCATTGCGTACCTATTTTTATATATGTCAGGGACATGTTTGTATTTGGGTTTAAAAATGAAAAAACTGAAGTTTCGACCAGTTTTTAATTATTAAAATAACAAAGGTAAGCTAAGCTTCTGATCTAAGTGCCCATCATCCCAGCAAAAGTGATTAAAAGTGGTACACCAGGAAACCACTATATATATATATATATATATATATATTAGTAGTAGAGATTTATTAACACATCCCAAAAGGGCTTTTCAGTGATAATTTACAAGTTCATAATAAAAAGGGTATGTACAAGTCCTAGTACAGAAAATTACAACGTTATATAACTCTAATCTAAATACAGATTATAATAAAATAATGTACTTAAGTTAAAATAAATCTGTCAACTAGCATATTCTTAAGTTTGGTTTTAAAAATTGAAACATTTGGACATTGTCTCAGTGGTTCCTCTATAGAGTTCCACATCTTACATGCACGATAAATAAATGTGCGTTGTCCAGTGGTCGTCCTGAATTTAGGAGTGCGTAAATAACCCTCATTGCATAATTTATAATGACGCTTTTTCTGTTGACAAGACATTACTCTTGAACAGAGGTAATTTGGACCTATGTTATTAATACATTTATATGTCATTACAGCTTCTTGGAGGTACAATACATCCATTACAGGAATCCATTTTAACTGTTTAAGAACAGGCGTAATATGATCAAACTTACGTGTTTTTGTGACAATTCGTGCTGCGTAATTTTGTACACGTTGAAGTCTTGTTATGTTCTTATTAGATGTGTTTGACCACACCGTGGAACAATAAAAAAGTTTGCTAAAAACTAGTGATTGAATTATAAAAACTAAAGTTTTTTTTGTCAAAAAGGTGTTTTACTCTACTTATCTGCTTCAATGTCAAGTTACATGAAGAGACAATTTTACTGGTATGGTCATCATAAGAGAGGTCTTCGTCGAGCTTGATTCCCAAGTCTTTAACACACTTTGTTGGACGCAGGACCTTTCCAAGGAATGACAGGTGAAGATCAGATTGCCTTTGTTGCAGAAGTTGACGTGTACCAAACAATATGAACTGAGTTTTTTCTGGATTGATGAGCAGCTGGTTGAAGCAACACCAACTAGCCACCCTGTCATGGTCATGCGTAAGACAGTTTAAACCATCAGCGATTTCAGCAACTTCAAGTGCCATATAGAGTTTCGTATCTTCAACAAAAGAGTCAATCTCTGAGCCAGTACACACAGGATGGAGGTCATGGATGTATAAATTAAATAATAACGGTCCCAAAATTGCACCCTGCGGCACACCATGGGACACAATCCTAGAAGTCGAAAGGATTTTACCAATTCGGACTTGTTGCTGGCGTTGAAAAAGGTAGCTTGCGAACCATTTCAGGACATTCGGTGAGACACCAAAGTTTTGCAATTTGCTCAACAGTAAAGAATGGCTAATACTGTCGAATGCTTTAGAGAAATCAAGCAGAACCATAGCAGTGACTTGTTTTTTATCCATAGCATCCAAAATATAATCAGATACTGCAAGACCTAATGTTTCGGTTGAATGTTGTTTTCTATTTCCACTTTTGTTAATTGGAAATCTATCGTTTTGGATAAGATAACTTGTAAATTGATTACGGACTGCACGCTCACAAACTTTAGAAAGGACTGATAATAAGGAAATAGGACGATTATTCTCGGCTTCTTCATAGTCATCGTTCTTAGGGACAGGTGTGATCTCAGATTGTTTCCATTGGCTAGGGAATGATCCAGTGAGGAAGCTTGAATTAGTTATCGATGTAATCGGATGAACTATTGAATATAAACAATCTTTGAGGATTTTTATATGGATTGTATCGTTTCCAGGAGCTTTATTTGAGGGCATAGTGGTAATAATTTCACTTACTTCCTCAGTTGTCACTTGTTTAAGATGAAACATATTGTTGTCTTCTATAACTGTATCAGATGCCAAGGATTGAAAAAAGGGTGGTAAGTCAAATTTATGTGCTATTTCTTCGGCTAATTTGGCACTATTTGCTCCCACGGTAGTAAAGAAATTGTTGAATTCCTCTGCAACTGCAGCGACATCTTTAGTAAATGCAGGCCTGTTAGACTCTCCAGATGGCAGACATTGGCGTATGGTTTTCCAAATACAATTACTATCTCCTTTACTAGATTTAATTTGTTCTTGGACGTATGCAACTTCCGATTCTCTTAATCGTTGTTTTATCAATAGTCTCCTTTCTTTAAACTCTGTCCAATCTCTTTCGACACCAGACCTTCTCGCTTTTCTATGAGCTAAGTCTCGCGCAATCATGAGGTCTTTAATTTCCGAAGTCATAAATTAGGAATGGGTTTTGCGGAGACTTTAACAGTCTTAAGTGGAGCATGTGAGTCTAGTACAGAGGAAAATAAGTTGTTGAATGTCTCCACCTTCTCCTCTGTGTTATCAAATACATCCAACACGTGCCAAGGTACCTAGCCTGTACTGATGTCTTCTGCAAATCGGGAGCCATTATAATTTTTATAGCTGCGGACCTGAATATACGACTTCCTTTGTTTAGGCTTTCTCAAATTAAGGTTCACCTGAACTAGAAAATGATCACTTATAGTCAAATCAAGTGTACCACTGTCTTTTACCAGGCTAGGATTTGACACAATGATAACATCAATTAGTGTTTGACTATTCTCATTTACACGTGTCGGTTTATCTATTATTTGCTTTAAATTATAATTGACACAAAATTCTTCCAAAGCTATACAAAGCGGGCCTTGTTTGAGCATGTCACAATTGAGGTCTCCAAGGTTTGCTATGTCTTTATTCAAAGTTAAAACATAATACTTGGTTGGTGAAAGATGATTATTTAAGCGAGAAATAGGGCAATCTGGGGGCCCATAGACCACACCAATAGCCAATGAGCGCAATTTGTGTTGTTGGCACTGAATCCACAGTTGATGTAAGTTGTCAGGTGAAATATTACTGAGATCTTTAAGCAAGGTGATTTTAAGTCCATTCTTAGCATAAACGCAAACTCCACCTCCTCTCTTTGTAAGACGATTAAGTCTGTAAAGGTTATAACCTGGGATGCGGATGCTTGCATTAGAGTGGGAGGAATTTAACCAAGTTTCTGAAAGCGATAAAATGTCAAAATCTTGTGAATGAACCAAGTGCCTAAGTTTCGCATAATTTGTCTATTGAGAGACTGGATATTCAAATGAGCAATATTCAGGTGTTTCTTTACTCTCGAACGCGAAGTCACTTGGTTTAAATCACTACGTTGTTGGATAAAAAGGTGATAATTAATTGGAATATTTACCAAATGTCTTTGTGTTATCAAACCCGCTTGACGAGGATGCAAGCGAGACCACAATGGCCATGTTGAAGAAATAACAGGAACGCTATGTCTTTGTATATTATGACATTCTTGGGTAGTTGAAACCAGTGGCGTAACGCAACCTCAGGAGGCCCCCCGTCAATCGCCACCCCCCATTAAAGAATAGGTTGTATTTCATGCTGTTAAAATATTATTGTTTATACAAGGAAGGTTTGTATACTGATTTAGGGTTATGCAAAAATGATATGCATGACGGATTACAAAGGATTAAATTTCAATATGATAATTTACCTTGGATTGTTGATGTTTGGCAACTGCCATTGCTGCAAGAAGAGACTACAGATCTTTAGTACAGCGGTATTTGCACGAAATACTTTATCGCCGTGCAAAGTTTAAAGCCTTCGCACGTTTTTGTTGCACTCGCAGCATTGTTTATCCCAAAACTATAAGCAACTCAGCTAGAGGTAGGCCTATTGTGCGAATATTTTGGAATTACATATATTCTAACTACCAATTCATGTATTTTAATAACTGCTTTTCTGTTTTTCATTATGCAATTCCTCGGAAATGTACTAGCAAAAATTTTTATGGTCATTTTTGCCAGGGGACCCCCAGGCTTGGAGGCCCCCCGTCACTTGACACCCGAACACCCGCCAGTTACGCCACTGGTTGAAACAGGACCGGGATTAAGTTCAATATCTTCACTGGTAAGAAGAATATTGAACGTAGCGCTTGAGTTAGGATAGTAGGAAAATCTGCTGTAGGATCTCCTTTTATAAAATATAATTTCAAAACAACACGCTCGCTTTCGTCGTGGTTGAATGAAGAAGACATACCTTATGCAAATTCCGATCTTACGATAAGAGCACGAATGGCTGCTAAAAGGCATGCTTCCCAACGTAAATCTTGAAGTAAAACAGACGTTATTGTCGCGAGGATTCGCACTGGCATAAGATCCCCGTAACAGCCGACCGCTTGTAGCTAATCGATCGGACATATCTTGGCTAAGAGCCTTAGAATACAACAGCAGACATCGAGCTCCATATCCAACTTCACTCGTTTTCATAACCAGACACGGACCCAAAAGGTCAAATTTTACCTGTTTGCTCACATTTCTTAACCGGCTATTCCACCATAGGTTAGATCTTAACCTTGCGTACTTGATACCATCAATTTGTGTTCCATCGTAGATCAAGGAAGACGATAAATAAAGTAAAAACACGGATCCCACAAAATGTATGACCGCCATTCATTGATATCAAGCAAAGCAATACATTAGTATTTATATTTATATTTATAAAATAAGGTGCCCTCTACGCACGCTCTGATTGCAAGGGGCTCCGTGCATTTATTTTATTTTCTAGCTTTTCCGCGGACGGACGGACGGACGGACAGACCCGGCTATTAATATATATATATATATATATATATATATATATATATATATATATATATATATATATATATATATATATATATATTAATAGCCGGGTCTGTCCGTCCGTCCGTCCGTCCGCGGAAAAGCTAGAAATTCACCTGACCCATTGAAATTAAACCACTGCCAAAAATGGGTGTATGGCTTTTGAAAAGATTAGCGCTTTCACTTTCGAAAAGACCAAGATGTTCACCAATCGTTAACGCTAAGAAGAAGTTGTAATAACGTTCCTTATGTTAATTTCCAAAGGGAAAAAACAAACAAAATAACCGAATCAAACATGAAGCTGTCCCAGACGGTCTACGTACTATATATGGCCATAGAGAGCCCTATCCATGGACAGTTACTTCAGCAATCCTATGTCGATCTTGCCCCAACCTGTGTCTCTAAGCAAAGTGACCTTCCTAAAAACATGTTCTTTTTCAAGACCATGAATTTTTTACAGGTATCCACTAGTACCTATTAATAGCCGTGTCTGTACGTCCGTTAAAAAGCTAGAAAACCACGGGGCTCATTGAAACTAAACCACAACCAAAACTAAACCTAAAGCTCGTCAATATGCAATTGGTGTATGGCTTTTGAAAAGATCAGTGTTTTCACTTTCGAAAAGACCAAGACGTTAAGTACTTCATGTATGCGTATTATTATCTATTATTATGTTTCGGGACTGGTTTGGGGAGCGATAGACTGTACTATGTTAATTACTGCAGCGATGTGCAGTAATATATATATATATATATATATATATATATATATATATATATATATATATATATAATTCCGTTATCTACCATGTCCACCTGTATTACTAATTTTGTTAAACTGTCTATACTGTAATATCTCTCTCGCTGCCTAGCCTTACTAGCCCACTACTGTTATTTTAGGGAGCGAGTACTCGTATGTAATTTCTTTTCTTCTCTTGAAATTTTAAATTGTATACAGGTAATAATGAGTGCAAATAAAGGTTGTTGTTGTTGTTATTGTTATTGTTGTTGTTGTTGTTGCTGTTGTTGTTGTTGTTGTTTTTGTGTAGGCTGCATTAGTCTGCATTAGACTGCATTAGACTGTACGCTGCAGTAGGCTGCATTACACTGCACTAGTTTGCATTAGGTTGCATTGCACTGTATTATCCTGCATGAGACTGCATTAGGCTGCATGAATTTGCTTTAGACCGCATTAGACTGCAATACACTACACTACACTACATTACACTACACTGCACTGCACTGCACTGCACTGCACTGCACTGCACTGCACTGCACTGCACTGCACTGCACTGCACTGCACTGCACTGCACTGCACTGCACTACACTACACTACACTGCATTAACTTGCATTAGACTGCATTAGATTGCATTAGATTGCATTAGGCTGCATTAGAGTGCATTATGTTGTCGAATAATTGAGTGGTGTATAGGGAACATAAGAAGCACTGTCTTTGCTTGTTTTGAGGTACAAAATGTTAAAAACTTGTAATTCGCACATCATCAAGCTTGAAAATGTTGTAAAACACAAGAATAATTGCAATAAATAATAATATCATGAGATATAAACAATTCAGAAGTGTATCATACATTGCATTAAATAATAATGTCACACAAGACAGACAATACTTCAAAATATAACACACAATACTGTGCCACGTGTACAGCATGTCAAATCTAATGCGACCACAATTTCTACAGAGTAGCTAGATCCATTGAAAGTAGATGTACTTTATGTAAGATTGGGTATAGTGGATTGGGCATATGATTGGGGCTAAATTTATCATATGACTTAATTATATGACCTAGCCATGCAGCACACCAACGTATTGTTCGAATGTTAGGTATATAGAAGTTAATTACCATGCATAGTGTATAAATACCTAATTATTAACATGTGTGAAATACTTTGCTTTTTACTTGTCCAATTGCCTAACCTTACCAACATCCAATTTTCTACATGCGTGTTTTGAGGTACATGTAGTGCTAGTTCTGTAGTGCACGAGGTATAAACCTTCAATATAAGTTTGCAGTTTCTGCTGCGTCAATGCGACAATTTAGTGCATTGAAAAGCTAAAAAGAACTTAGGATGCCAGGCGTAACTATATTTGAAATATGGCAGAAAATGTCCATGTATTTTTTGAGGTACACATTACAACAATATGGGAAAATGAAACGGCATTCAGAAGTACGATAACCTATCTTACCCTATTTTGATTTCCTGGGAAGAAATTATACTTGTGGAAATCCTACAATAACATAAAGAAAATTAAAGAAAATTTCTTTCTTCAGATTTTAAGAAAAAAATAAATTTCGTGTATGTTTTGAGGTACATATACCTGTATAACATTTAAAAAACTTTAGTGGTTTTTGGAAATATCAATCCCCTAAAAGTATGTATTGGGTGAAGTCTGGCATCAGAGATTAAAATTGAATCTGGCATCAGAAATTAGCATTGTACTGTTTGTTCTTTTCTTCCCCGAAGAAGTTGAAGGGAAACATTGCTCTAAATTCTTCCGCGAGGTTCAGCATAAAGAAATATTGAGCTTGATGAACAATAACATCTTGATAATGAGACCCGAAAAAAGTACAGGTATATGTACCTCAAAACATACACAAAATTTACTTTTTACATAAGCTTTCCACAAGTATAATTTCTTCAAAATATGGTAAGATTAGTTATCGTACTTCTGAATGCTGTTTTAGTTTCCCATACTGTTGTAGTGTGTACATCAATAGAAACACTGACATTTGCAGCCATATTTCAAATATAGTTACTCCTGGCATCTAAGTTCTTTTTAGCTTTTCAATGCACTAAATTGTCGCATTGACGCTGCAGAAACAGCAAACTTATATTGAAGATTTATAGCTCGTGCAATACAAAACTAACAACACTACATGAACCTCAAAACACGCATATAGAAAATTGGATGTTGTTAAGGTAAGGCAATTGGACAAGTAAAAAGCAATGTATTTCACACATGTTAAGAAGGTATTGATACACTATGCATGGTAATGAACCTCTATATATCTAACAATACGTTTGTGTGATGTGGTTAAGTCATATAGTTAAGTCATATGATAAATTTAGGCCCAATCATATGCCCAATCCACTATACAAAATCTTACATAAAAAAGTATACCTACTTTCAATGAATCTACTCTGTAGAAATTGATTAGATTATTATTATCTTTGACTTTAGATTTGACTTCTCATGCTGTACACGTAGCACAGTATTTGTGTTATATTTTGAAGTATTGTCTATCTTTTGTGAGGTTGTCTATATTCTGCAGTGTTAATAGAAAATATACATGGTTTGGAAGCTCACAAAAGTCATTGTTTTATGTTTTTGTTCAGGTTTATGGAAATTTTTGCACTTTCACGGTTACTGAACATATTGTGTTTTCTGTATAATGAAGCAATCATCCAATAGCAACGTTTGGGTTCAATCACTCAACCGTACTGTTTAAATATTAATAAACCTAAAACAAAGGATTTGGAACCTTCATGTACCTTTCAACATGAATCGTAGCTTGATTGTTAACCGCTTTGAAGTTTGCCGGGTTTCCAAACCATGTATATTTTCTATTAACTATGGTATGATATACTTCTGAATTGTTTATATCTTATGATATTTTATTATTTATTGCAATGATTCTTGTGTTTTACAACGTTTGCAAGCTTGATGTGCGACTTAAAAGTTTTTTAACTTTTTGAACCTCAAAACAAACAAAGACAGTACTTTTTATTTTCCCTATATACCACTTAATTATTCGATAATGTCGACTTTTAGGTGGATCTTTTGTTTTAAGACATAATGATGATATATTTTCCTGTTATAAATGACGTAACTTGCAAACTTATATTTAAGTTCACAACATTTAGGACTGCCATTCCATGAAAAAAAATTTCATTCTTATAACACAACAAACACGCTTCAGCCCCCCTGTTGCAGTACAATATGATGATTATATTTTGCAATTGTTAGTCGTTTTCCAGAAATATACATGTTTTGTCATTAACAATCAACAGTCAGCTTACACGTCAATGTTATTTTTGAGGACTTACACAGGCATTTAACTTGTTGTATGTTTTGAGGTACTGGGTTATTTAATTTTGAGGTACAAATACCTATAGCTATTCAAAGCAAAATAACAATAACAAATCAATAATGAGATGCGAAAGACATTTGCTATTCTCAAGATCGATGAACAAAAAAAGGATGGGGTGTGGGAAAAATGAGCAAGAGCAAAAAATAGATTTAAGTGAAAACATTGTTTATGTCTGCATCTCATCATCTCATATCAATTTATCATGATGCATCATTATCTCATTATCAATTTGTTGTTCTTATATTTATCTGATTTGCTATTTTTTTATCACATGATTATCTTCCTCATATAAGCTCATTGTTTGTTTACACTCGTTCCGTTACTCTCTGAGGAAGGGCTTTCGTTCGAAACGTAAGCTGATTTTATGCTTTCAAAAACATGTATCGTGCGAAGCGTTCCGCAACAAAAACTGCGTAAATTTTTGTGTAAGACATGTCTCATCTTCGCGCGTGCCGCTTCGCACAACTAATGTCTTCTGGGCCAAAAATTGAGCTTAATCCTCCTACGTTCTCTGTTTCGGCAGAATATCTAACCTAAACAATATTTCGATTAATGCGTGTTAAAGCAGTGCAATGCAACGTAATGCAGTCTACTGCAGCCTACTACAGTACAAGCCAGCGTAATGCAGTGTAATGCAGTCTACTGCACTCTACGCAGGCTAATATAGTCTAATACAGACTAGTGCAGTCCAATACAGTGTAATGCAGTGTAATGAAGTCTAATGCAGATTAATGCAGTGTAATGCAGTGTCATACTGTCTAATGCGGCCTAATGCAGTCTAATGCATTCTAATGCAGTCTAATGCATTCTAATGCAGTATAATACAGCGTAATGCAGTCTAATGCAGACTAATTCAGTCCAATGCTGTGAAATGTAGTCTAATGCAGGTTAATGCAGTACTCTAATGCAGTGTAATACAGTCTAATGCAAATCAAATATCAACGATCTTTAAGAAGGATGGAGAAATCCCAACTTGACTTAGACTTTCTCAACGAATGCAAAAAGAATCAAGTCTACCCTAATTTCGTTCGCTGGAAGAACATTACAAGATTTAAGAAGAAAACGCAGAATCGTTATCACAATTTACTTCTGAATGACGCGATTAAAGAGAAGCTCTCCAACTTACAAAATCTTAAGACAACGACCTCTGAACTTAGACAACTCCTCCGTTCCCGAACAACCTGGATGAAATTTAAACTTATCTGTTTCTCTATTGGCCGTCTCCTTCAACAAGAAAAACGAAATATCCTCTCTCGACATAACAAAAACCTCAAAACTCTCATTGATCTCAAAAGAATATCTGATGGAATCACTGACAACCCTAACGATACCATTGTAAATCTCACCGGACATATATCCTCTCTCGACATCACAAAAACCTCAAAACTCTCATTGATCTCAAAAGAATATCTGATGGAATCACTGACAACCCTAACGATACCATTGTAAATCTCACCGGACATACTCTTTCTGCAGATCAATTGAACTTACTGAAGCTTGACCTTCGACACGGATTAGCGACGAGACCTAACCCTCTCGAGATTATGGCCGTTACTGAAGACTTGTGTGATCAAATCTCCCGTTTGAAAACATTCAAAGATGGACGCTACATTCAAGATAAAGTTAAGAACTCTCTTCGTTCCTTTACTTATAATTATATTGATTTAGATCTTAGAGAATTTAATTTAGATAAAAAGAAAATTAAGATACTTAATTACCTCACTACCAACTTCTCTATTCTTATACCTGATAAGGGCAAAGGTATTGTCATCATGAACCGCAAGGATTACCTTGAATCTGTCAACTCTATTTTTTCTAGACCCTACACTAACTCGACTTTCTTCCTTACAGAACTTCTTGTACAATTTCTTTAAACTTGAAGAGATTACTGAATCTGAGTACAATTTTCTTCGACATAAATGAGCTCATTTTGGTCATGCACACGGACTTCCTAAAATACAAAAACACTTTACATCTTTACCTAAATTTTGACCTATAATTGACACCACAAACACACCACATTACAATGTTGGCAAGTTTCTTTCAAATTTATTAAACCCATTAACTAAAAATGAATTTTCTTTAACCGATTCTTTTCAAGCTGTCGCCGATATTAAGTCTATTTCTCCTGAATTATTTTCTGAAGTGTACCAATTTGTTTCATTTGACGTTGTATCGTTATTTACGAATGTTCCCCTTACAAAAACAGTTAATATTACATTAACTAGAATTTTTAATGATGATGAGATCCAAATTGACACCACTCTCACTAAAAGAACTTTAAGAGCTTATTTTAGATTCTTGCACTAAAACTGCTTTCTCTTTCAATAAACAGCTTTACGAACAAGTTGACGGTGTATCTATGTGTTCATCTATTTGCCCAGTCCTTGCTAATATTATTTTGACCGAATTTGAAAAGATAATTGTTCTGACTTAATCCAATCCGGTACTATCAAGTTTTACAGACGATATGTCGATGACACATTAATTCTTATCAAGCCGTCTGACATTACTTTCGTGTCAGCTAAATTCAACTCTTTTGACAAAATTCTTGAATTCACTGTTGATTCTTTCGATGACGGTCTTGTACACTTTTTAGATATCAAAATTTCGTCAGATGGTATTGACGTTTACCGTCAAAATACTCACACCGGTCAATATACTCATTTCTCTAGTTTTGAAGCGTTTTCTCGTAAAACTGCATGGATAAAATCGCTTTTTCATAGAGCCTCTAAAATCTGTAGCACTAATAAACTTTTTGAAAGTCAGATTTCTAATTTAAAGTCATTTATGTCCTGGAACGGTTTCTCTAGCAACATAAGAAACTCACTGATTAATAAATTCAAGAATAAACTCTACTTTCCTTCTGCTATAAATAACACATCTGATGAGTTACATAATCTGCCAAAAATCTGGTTTTGTATTCCATACCTCGATAAACGGGGTGAAAATCTAGTTAAACGATGCATAAAGAAAGTCCGACCTTGCCTTAGAGAACCTGTTAATTTTATTCTGATTTACAACACCAAAAAGGTTACTTTATTATTTTCTGTCAAACAAAGACAACATTCCGGATAATTTACGAAGAAACATTGTTTACCAAATTTCTTGTCCAGGCTGCGGTCAAAGATACATTGGGAAAACCGAGCGTTGTCTCGAAAAACGTCTTCTCGAACACAGCACCCAATTCAAAACTAGCGCGGTGGCTCAACATTTTCACAATTGCCAACATGCTCAACACCTCGGCGATTTAAACAACTTATATGACCGTTTAAATAATAATTCATCTCTTGAGTCATCTCACAATATTAAACCTCTTGTATTTAACAACTCTAGAATTCTTCACTCCTGTAAGTCTTACAGTCCGAACGTATTATTAACTTAGAAGCTCTATTAATTAAATTCAACTCGCCAGAGTTAAATTCTGGTCTAAAAGCCAGTAAAGAACTGACGCTTTTCTTGTAGCATGTACTTTGTCACTTTGACTTGTAATAGATAGCATGCATTCCTTTAATTCCTTTTTAATTCTTCTGACGTTGTATATACGATAGCTTATTTTCGGTTTGTAATCAGTTTAAATTTTAAAATTTTGAATTTTCTTGCCGTTAACCGTTGTAATATAACTCTAGTTATTTTAATCATATTTCAGCTTCCTTGTATAAATAGAACGGAGATATTCGATTGTAGTCACTTGGTCTGATGATGATTTTGTAATAAAATCGAAATATCACCTTTTCAATTGTTGTCTTGTTTTTAGCTCATATTTTGAGTTCTAAGATGTTTATTTTCGGTTTATGCTTTGTCTTGTATGCAGGTTAATGCAGTGTAAATGCAGGCAAATGCAGACTAATGCAGTAGAATGCAATCAAATACAGTGTAATGCAGTGTAATGCAGTCTACTACAGTCTAATACAGTGTAATGTAGTGTAATACAGCCTAATGCAGCCTAATGCGGTGTAATGCAGTGCAATGCATTCTAATAAAGCCTACACTACTGTAGTCTATTGCAGTTAAATGCAGTACAATATAGTCTAATACAGGATAATGCAGTGTGATGCAGCGTAATGAGTGTAATTCAGTGTAATGCAGTGTAATGCAGTGTATAATGCAGTGTAATGCAGTCTAATGCAGCCTACTCCAGTGTAATACAGTCTAATGCAGTGTGGTATAGTGTAATGCAGTGTAATGCAGCCTACTGCAACCTAATGCAGTCTAATGCAGTGTAATATAGTCTAATGCAGGTTAACTTATACTACACTAATCTGCAGGTTAATCTCTATCAGTCTACTACAGTCTACTGCAGTCTTCCGCAGCCTACGTATAGCGCAGTCTACCGTAGTCTACTGCGCAACTGCGCCTCACTGCAGTAGTTTAGCATAATACAGTACCCTTCCAGAAACATAATAATAGGCGTACAGGAAGTACTTACCACCATCGCCTTTCCTTTTTCCAGAGCGGTGGAAAAGTAATATAACCATGAAACATGACAGAAAAATTTGCAATAACGATTCTTATGTTCATTTTTAAAGAAGAATACACAAAATAACAAAATCAAACCCGAAGCTGTGCCACACGGCCCACAAGAGTGCATGTGCATGACTCTTGACTCTATATGGTCACAACGAGTCAGATACAGTGCCTTCAACAATCCTATGTTGACCTTGCACCGCTACCTGTGTCTCTAAACAAAGAGACATTCACGGGTAGCCACTAATATATATATATATATATAATATTGGAATATCAAGAGGAACAGGACAGTGGAGTCGAATGCAGCCGAGGATAAGAGAGAAACATCGGACTACGGGAAATGATGAAACACAAACACAGGACAGTGAAGCACTCACAACAGTGAGGTCACAGGACAGTGAAACACTCCGACTGGGGAAGCCTTCAAGGAAGATAACGTCGACTAAGGACGCGAAATATAAGGGACTATATATATATATATATATATATATATATATATATAATGTTTACAACACTCGCGTCCTTGTTGTATTGAATATACAATCACTCGCCGAAAGTAAACAACTTGTGAAATGAATGAATAGTAAAAATCCCTTTGGGATATTGAGATGCTAATTAGTTACTGTATCAGTAGAGTATACATCCACTAGTGGTTGTAACTAATTAGCATCATTGGTTTTAGTTTGTATGGGGTTTACAGGAGTATAACATGTGACGTAATTTCTGAAATTGGATTGGCAGCAAAACTCATGAATTAGTAATGAATTTCACAAATATATATATATATATATATTACCAATGTGTTACGTTTGTAGTAGATTGAAGAGTGCTCAATACCAGGAGTTTGGTAGAGCGGAATAACAGTTTAAATCCGTTTAATCAGTTTATATATATAAAAACACGAGCAACACGTTTAATTTTTTTTTTTTTAGGATTTAAACTGTTATATATATATATATATATATATATATATATATATATATATATATATATATATATATATATATATATATATATATATATATATTTGTGAAATTCATTACTAATTCATGAGTTTTGCAGCCAATCCAATTTCAGAAATTACGTCACATGTATACCCCTGTAAACCCCATACAAACTAAAACCAATGATGCTAATTAGTTACAACCACTAGTGGATGTATACTCTTCTGATACAACCACTAGTGCTTGTAACTAATTAGCATCTCAAAATCCCAAAGGGATTTTTACTATTCATTCATTTCTCGCGTCCTTGTTGTATTGAATATACAATCACTCCCATTCGGCTCGTGATTGTATATTCAATACAACACGGCCGCTCGTGTTGTAAACATTATATATATATATATATATATATATATATATATATATATATATATATATATATATATATATTATAAAAAAGAATAATGAATAGGGGAGGGATGTATAGTGTTTAGAATAGTAAATTATGAAACCGTCTCTAGGGAATAATCAATAACGCTTATAAAATTAGAAAGTCAAATGTATTAGTAATAAAGCGTATAAATTAGAAAGGCAAAGCGGTTTGAGGGAGTTGACAATGATGAGAAATAAAAACACATAAAACAAAATCTCTACAATATAGTTTCCTGGTATACCATTTTAAATCACTTTTGCTGAGATGATGGCCGCTTAGACCGAAAGCTTAGTTTATCTGTTTTATAGTTTAGCCCTTTCGTGCATGGCTTTACAAAACGTCTCCTTTTGACGAGTAAAATTGTCTGGCGTTCGACGGAGAAAGAAGATAAAGTTCTTCGACAACAACAATTATAATGCGCATCAAAGGGTTAAAGGATGAGTGTCCACCTAATGCTTTGCGCGCTCACAATGCAATGAGATCAGTGAATGAGAGGGCACGCGATCACTTTGGTCATGTACGCTCGAGTCCGTTTTTTGGGCCACAAAATTCAACAAGTGAAGCAATCCCCCGATATTCTTGCAGTAAATTACTCAATTTATGCTTTTTGTGAGAGCAAAGATGATTTACTAGGTAGTTATTGTCATATTTTTGATAATATTTGATTACACTCAGAGCCGGGGCCGTGGAGTTGTATTTCGAGACAAGTATTCGTCGATCGGCGTTTCTTACAAAACCAAACGAAGGCCAGACAAGAGATCATAACTAAATTAGATGCTACTAACTAGCAATTATTATCACAAGCGGAATGCTGCCTGGCAACGAATCCTTACGATTATTATTAAATACCAAAAGGAAGATGGTTGATATTGGAGCAAATTCGTAAAATAATCCATGGGCTCATATGATTGTGGTGTTGGACGAAGGAGAACACGATCATAATTTTGCAAGTTATGAGTATGTTTTTGAGAATAGTATTTAGTGCCCAACCAAACTATTGATTGTGAGCTGACCATATTCTTGTATGGACTGACTCCAACGCCTCCCTCACCCCTGGATGGGTGGGGGTGCAGCACGAAATATATTTTGTGTCACACACATGAGTACCACACCGTCCACGCGAGAACTTTAACGAAGTTGTATAAAACAATGGCGGGAAGACACGACGAATTTTGAAGTCATGAAGATTCAGATGAAAAAATACACAGATTGTTGGAGAAGAAAGACTAAAAAAATACCAAAAAGGAACAAGAATGCATTCAAAATATTTAAAGGCAGTATACATGCGTCGGAAACAAATCAAGAATGTCTCGATGCTACAGTGAGTATCAATATATTCAAAGTTGTTTCAGTATAATATATCATTTACAGCCCCTCCGGTGATATAATATCATCCCTCGGGGTAATATTTTGTGGAATTCCCCTAGCTTTAGGTCTATAAATGATAAATATTTATGCCTGTGTTTTTAATTTAATAGGAATATATGTTATAAAGGACATAAGGTATTTTATTAATTGTACATATATAGAATAAAGCATGACATTTAGGAATGATGAATCCCAAGCATTAATATTTGTCATTTGATTATGTATTATTGCAGTCAAAGACATGGCCACGCACTGTTTACCCGCATTTTGTTTAAACTTTCTGGTATTGCCTTGGCTAAAATCAGCACATATTGTTTTACTTGGGTCCACAACATCGTATATTGTGGGTCCAGGATTTTCTTCAACATCATTTGCCATTCTCAACAACAGTGGAACATACACACTGTAACATGACATTTGAGTGAACGACACTATCACTTGACTTAAACTTTTACACTGTTCTCTCAACATCTTTGATGGCAAATATGAAAATACACCGAGGTAAAATATTGGCACCAATATTAGTAATACCATAATTGTGAATACCAGCTGAAATAACATCAAGATTGTTCCACAACAGTTTATATCTTCGAGTGGTGTTGAGTCTACAGGCACAAATTATACCTTCGTTTGTACTGTTTCTAGGTTTGATTTTAACGAGCACAATGGCTTCGTTTGATTTGAGTTGCGTTATGCCCACACGCAGATAATATCACAACAATATACACCTAAAATAGAAAGTACATTTTATTCACAAACAAAGTAATTTGATAATTGATGGTAGTGATGGCAAGAAATCGCAGATGACATCTTATAAATTTCTACCTCACTCAACCATATATTTGCCGTTTTAAGTGAGCCGTTAAGGACAAACAAGAAACATTAAGTACACAGAACTATCTTGGTTGTCTTACCTTGACAAAAGAATATCTCCTTCCTCAAATACCTCGACAAAAGAATATCTCCTTCCTCAACTTAATTGAAAATCGCGACAGCAGAACATGCACAGATCGTTCGAGAAATTGGTCACTGGCGTTGCGAGTTCACAAAATGCCATGTTCGTGGTGGCGTTGACAAGTTCCGAACATTAATTCCGTACAACTTCCGTGCAAACGAATAACCCTCTGGAGTATGGATGTAAATTGGCAGCAACTACGTCACAAAACGTCATAAAACTGGACAGAAATCCGTACGCCAATTTTCACATATCGAGATCTCGTCGACTATACATAGGTGCGCAAAGAGGTCTGGACACGAGACATGGTCAAGATTAGTGTGCTGCATACGGCAGCAATAAGAGCTAGCTAGACTCAAAGTTTTGTCATTTCAATAAGATTGCTGTTAGTTGTTTACAAGGGGTTTACCTGTTGGATTGCATCTCCGATTAGGATTTGTTTTGATTAGGCGCTCTTGTTCTCATTTTAAATTTTCTCATTGTTTGGTTCTCAGCCGATGATATTATAAGCCTCCAAAAGTCGTTTGAATCGATTTGTAGCGATGTCTGACTCAGAATTTCTCGAAAATAATTATAAACGACACTCCACAAATCTGTCAGCGTGTTCTATTCGCAACGGCTTTTACGGCCTTTCAAGTACATATATATTATTTCGCACTTTACAGACTGTGCATATAAACACTTCTGTATGCTGTATACACGCTCCACGTTTCTGAAGTATTTCTGCATGTCTGTCTGCTCAAAGAATATAGGGAATAAAAGATTAAAAGGATCTTATAGGCTTTGCTAGGAAACTGTACTTGTCGAAGAGAGATATATCACTTTTGACGCTCCGCGTGAAATTAATTGACAATGATTTGTCTTTGTCTGAGAACTCAAAAATATTTGGATGGTCTTCACTCTTGTGTTACTGTAGCCTATTAGAAGGGAAAGGAGCCTACACCTACAAACAAAACACTGCGATAAATTGCAGTATTGCATTTGAAAATTAAACGCCAGAGAACAAGAGCGCCGAATCAAAACAAATCCTAATCGGAGATGCAATCCAACAGGTAAACCACTTGTAAACAACTAACAGCAGTACGAATTGTGCGTCTTATTGAAATGACAAAACTTTGAGTCTAACTAGCTCTTATTAATGGCATCTAATTTAGTGTCTACGTTTAGTTACGATCTCTTGTCTGGCCTTCGTTTGGTTTTGTAAGAAACGCCGATTGACGAATACTTGTCTCGAAATACAACCCCACGACCATCTGAGTGTAATCAAATATTACCAAAAATATGACAATATCTACTTACTAAATCATCTTTGCTCTCACGAAAAACATAAATTGAGTAATTTACGGCAAGAATTGCAAAGATATCGAAGGATTACTTCTCTTGTTGAATTTCGTGGCCCGAAAAATGGACGCGAGAGTGCATTGTGAGCGCGCAAAGCATTAGGTGAAAACTCATCCTTTAATCAGCAGTGTGTTAAGTGTTTTTAGTCTTCTTTTTTTCCTCATGGCTTTAAAATACGTCTCCCTATGACGAGTATTTGGCGTTTAATAGAAAGACCAAAGACAAAGTACTTCTAAAATAGAAATACATAAACGCAAGAACCCCTCGCCTACTTTTACATGCTTTTTTGAAACACCCCACCCCACCCCCTGATTAAAATAAGCACTCCTGATATACAGCCAATACAAAAACAAACAGATATGAAAAGAAATGATATTAAATCCCTGGGATAATTATAGAATTTATGGATAGGACGACAAAACTGATTTGAATCATTTAATGAAAGTTTGGTTGTAAAAATTACATTGTTTTTAGGAGGTTTCAAAAGGATTATTTTTTTAGCAAGCCTTTAAATGGCTTCGCTATGCAATAGATGTTTTGCAAAGGCAGAATTAAAAGTTAACAGCTCAAAAATTACATTTATAAGAGGGTCTGAGATAAAACCAATTCAGTAGAATCAGATTCCAGAAAAAAGTATAACATAGACCAACGGTTGAGTCGAAAAATTGGAAATACAGGCAAGAAAACCGACAAAGCCCATGAGTATTTTTAATAATAAAAAGTGAAGTAGCGTTTTAAGTTAGCTTTAGTTAAGCTGACTTATTGTTTGGACGAGCAAAGGGAAAACACGAAAAGGTGAAGCTGTATTTTGTTTCAGGACAAAATACAATTCCCCTACCGTTAACTTAAAATGAGTCACTACAACAACTGCAATTCAGATCGAGTTTTGTTTACCATACGGCGTTTGGTTTCTTCAGGTTGTCTGGTTTCGCTTCAAGATTTAAACCAGCTGTTTGTATCCTTTTCTTTGTTGTTCTCTTTTATTATTTAAGTTGAGCAGGCTCCATTTTGTTAAACGAAAGCAAAATACTGACAGATTTAATAGTTTATTCGTCGCTAGTCACCAGTGTCCAACTATTCATACCTCGTGACACCGTACCAAACACACACACACACACACACACACACCACACACACACACATATATATATATATATATATATATATATATATATATATATATATATATATATATATCCATATGTTCTTACAAGCACCAAAGCTATGATAAACTTCAAATATACGACAAATTTTTTAATTGTAGACAGTTTCGGCAAAACTTATGCCATCTTCAGTACAGATAAACGGTTAACTAATTTACAAATGGATACGAGTGTCTTTATATATACAGTGAATAAAGGATTATAAAATTCAAATTCAAACTTAGATTCAAAATTACAACGGGCAAAATTACTGAAATACCTAAAAGTTCAGTTGGTTATATGTATATGCTAATTAAAGAATAGAACTCATGTAATAGAATTTACATTAATAAGATAAACTATAAGTGTAAACAGATTATAATTACAGGGTATGTTAATAAAACAAGCTTAGAAATAAACATAAAAATAGTGATTTGAAATTATAAGCTAAATATAGTGTTGAAATGGTGGACTTGAATATTGAGTTCAGGTTTGATTTTTTTACTGTGTAAAGCTTCTTTAAGTTTTAGGCGAAACACGACTGAGCAGAATCTAAAATTTTAAAGCAAGATGGAGAGTATTGATTTTCACAAGTCGGGGATTTTTGAAAATGTTTAAAGATATGCGAATTTTTGTCCTTTAAGACGTGTTCCTTAATCCAAGTGGTGAGATGACGAGTAGTTTCGCCAATATAACGAGAATTACATCCCGCACATGTAAATTGATAAACCACAAAAGACTTAAGTTCACGAGGAATAGGATCTTTGAAACTAAGACGTTTTTTGATTTTGTACGAAGTGAAAATCAGTTTAAATTCTAGGTCAGTGCAAAAACGTTTAATGAGATGTTTTAATCTGTGTTGCGTAAGTATCGAATTGAATCCAATATATGGCAGTTTAAAGTAACGAATATTTTGTTTGGAGGAATTTTGTTTAGGCGAGTTTTGTTTGGCAGAAATGGTGTCATCGTTATACTTTTTGACAGCGTTATTAATAATATGAGAAGGAAACGAATTGCGTTTAAGTGTAAAGATGAGCTTTTTAAGATCATTTTGGAAACTAGCTTCGGTGTTGCTTATTTTGCGGGTCCTATCAATCAAAGTTCTGATTAGTCCGGTTTTATAATTGAGAGATGTGAAACTGAAAAAATTCATAAGAAGCCCGGAATATGTTTTCTTGTGAAATATGGAAGTAGTGCATGTGTTTGATGATTTGGTGAGCAATATATCAAGAAAAGGTAGTTTCCCATTTTTTTCTTTTTCAAAAGTGAATTTGATATTAGGATGTTGTGAGTTTAGGTTGGTGAAAAATAACATAGCATCATTTTCTTTATGAAATACACAAAAAGTGTCATCTACATATCTGCGATAAAATAAAACATTCGGGCCGTCATAATTGTTGAGCCATAGACGTTCATGAAAACCCATAAAAATATTAGCAAGTACCGGCGCTAATGGGGAGCCCATAGCCACTCCATCAATTTGATCGTAACAGGCACCATCAAATAAAAAATGTGTTTGTGCTGTGGCAATCAAAAATAATTCTTTGAGATCTTTTTTGTTAATCGGAAATTTAGGATTGTTATCGAAAACGAGATTTACCGTGATATCTATGGTTTCGCTTAAAGGAATGTTAGTGAAAAGACTTTCTACGTCAAATGAAATAAAAAACTTATTACTAAAGTCAAACGTTAAAAATTCTTCAACAAAAGAAAACGAATCCTTGGTAGTATAATCATTAGGTAGGAGGGGAGTTAAGACAGAGCATAAGTACTTAGCTAGTTTATAATTATAAGCATTAATTGAGGAGACAATTGGCCTAAGTGGAGGAGCTTGATTAGGTTCACGATGTTTGTGCAATTTCGGTAGACCATAAAATCTGGCCGGTTGTGAACCTTTAGGGAAAATATTACTATAAGTAGAATCATCTAAAGAACCTTTGTTTTTAAGTTTTCTAAGAAATCGTTGAAGTTTACCTTCTCTAAATATCGTAGGGTCCTTGGTTAAAAGTTTGAACTTAGCCTGATTGTCAACAATTTTTCAGTTTATCGCAGATATGTAGATGACACTTTTTGTGTATTTCATAATGAAAATGATGCTATGTTATTTTTCACCTACCTAAACTCACAACATCCTAATATCAAATTCACTTTTGAAAAAGAAAAAAATGGGAAACTACCTTTTCTTGATATATTGCTCACCAAATCATCAAACACATGCACTACTTCCATATTTCACAAGAAAACATATACCGGGATTCTTATGAATTTTTTCAGTTTCACATCTCTCAATTATAAAACCGGACTAATCAGAACTTTGATTGATAGGACCCGCAAAATAAACAACACCGAAGCTAGTTTCCAAAATGATCTTAAAAAGCTCATCTTTACACTTAAACGCAATTCGTTTCCTTCTCATATCATTAATAACGCTGTCAAAAAGTATAACGATGACACCATTTCTGCCAAACAAAACTCGCCTAAACAAAATTCCTCCAAACAAAATATTCGTTACTTTAAACTGCCATATATTGGATTCAATTCGATACTTACGCAACACAGATTAAAACATCTCATTAAACGTTTTTGCACTGACCTAGAATTTAAACTGATTTTTACTTCGTACAAAAATCAAAAAACTTTTTAGTTTCAAAGATCCTATTCCTCGTGAACTTAAGTCTTTTGTGGTTTATCAATTTACATGTGCGGGATGTAATTATCGTTATATTGACGAAACTACTCGTCATCTCACCACTAGGATTAAGGAACACGTCTTAACGGACAAAAATTCGCATATCTTTAAACATTTTCAAAAATCCCCGACTTGTGAAAATCAATACTCTCCATCTTGCTTTAAAATTTTAGATTCTGCTCAGTCGGTTTTTCGCCTAAAACTTAAAGAAGCTTTACACATTAAAAAAATCAAACCTGAACTCAATATTCACGTCCACCATTTCAACACTATATTCAGCAAACGAACAAACGAACAAACGAACGAACGAACGAACGAACGAACGAACAAACGAACAAACGAACAAACGAACAAACGAACAAACGAACAAACGAACAAACGAACAAACGAACAAACGAACAAACGAACAAACGAACAAACGAACAAACGAACAAACGAAAAAACGAACAAACGAACAAACGAACAAACGAACAAACGAACAAACGAACAAACGAACAAACGAACAAACAAACAAACAAACAAACAAACAAACAAACAAACAAACAAACAAACAAACAAACAAACAAACAAACAAACAAACAAACAAACAAACAAACAAACGAACAAACAAACAAACAAACAAACAAACAAACAAACAAACAAACAAACAAACAAACAAACAAACAAACAAACAAACGAACAAACAAACAAACAAACAAACAAACAAACAAACAAACAAACAAACAAACAAACAAACGAACAAACGAACAACAAACAACACAAACAAACAAACGAACACAAACAAACAAACAAACAAACAAACAAACAAACAAACAAACAAACAAACAAACAAACAAACAAACAAACAAACAAACAAACAAACAAACAAACAAACAAACGAAACAAACAAACAACACGAAACGAAAACAAACAAACGAAACGAACGAACGAAACAAACAACAAACAAACGAAACGAACAAACAACGAACGAACGACAAACAAACAAACAAACAAACAAACAAACAAACAAACAAACAAACAAACAAACAAACAAACAAACAAACAAACAAACAAACAAATAACAAACAAACAAACGAACAACGAACGAACGAACAGAACGAACGAACGAACGAACGAACGAACGAACGAACGAACGAACAAACAAACAAACAAACAAACAAACAAACAAACAAACAAACAAACAAATAAGCAAATAAACAAATAAACAAATAAACAAATAAACAAATAAACAATTTCACAGATATCGTCTCCCTCGCTTTTTCTACTCACGCGTAAAATGAACTACACGTTGACTAAATCAAAATATTCAAACATTTAAATATATGTAAATTTTTATTGAAAATTCGGATGAACGCTGTAAGGGTTGTATAAGAGGCCTTATTAAAAGTAAAGCAATTCGATTATTGACATTAGTACATTTTACAGGTATGGATTTAAACCATTTTTATCGTTTGCAAGTTTCATTGTACTGGCTAGTATGATAACGACAGCAAGCATATTTGCAGCTAAGAATTGCAGCCCTGTTTTTGGAGAAACGAGGTAAAATAATGTTTAGTTCAAGCTTAGCTCGGATTTTTGTATAATATTCGAAGAATTACTGTTCATTTACATATATGTATTATTTTAATGTATTATTTTAAAACGCTACACCTGTTAACTTGTTGAAAATTTTCAGATACATGCATGCTTTAACGAGTTACATTACACGGGTATAGAATTGATCAATAAAACTAAAAAAACTATATTTGCTTTCGACAAAAAGGTGGAATAGGGGGAGGGAAAAGATGCGGACATGGTGAGCGTGGGGGAGCGTGTGGATGTGTGGGGGTACCATGGGATTTCGTGGATTGCAAGGAGGCGCATGCATGGGGCCATAGACGACCTACGGAAAATGTAACTGTAGGGGTCCTGAGAGGCAGGAGAGAGATTGAGAAGAGCAATGATAATTTATCGTGACAACGTTGAAATCGAAAGCTTGGGGGAACGTAATATTTGGCGTTATTGAAATTGAATAACACTTTTTATATTAGCTGAAAAACGATTTATGTCAGGACACGGAGCTTGTCCAATTCCACAAAGTACATGTAAATAATGTTTAGTAAAACTATAGTATATTATTGAAACGTTCTCTGGTATAACATATACTGTGCAAACGTCTGCTGGTCAATCATATCGTTGACTTTACATTTTTCTGCTTTTAGAGGAGATTATGAAAGTCTTTTACAGTATATAAATTCCATCTACACCAAACCATATTGCAGAATACCATCTTATATTATTGGTATGGTACTGGGGTACGTTGTGTATAAGCACATGGGAAGAAAAATTCGTATAAATTGGGTAAGCCTATTTATTTTTTTATTTTTCGTAGTCATTTAGATAGAGTTTCTTAAAAAGCACTCTTGTCTAGAACTGGCATGAATTAATGCACATGATGCGCTTTATTATACAGAAATAAAGACGACTGATTTCAAGGGAGTTAGGGGGCGAAAAAACCTGGGGGGAAATTATTTATCTGTTTTCGAAACGGAAATACGTGAAATTGTTGTAGAATGGGCAAGAATTCGTTTTAAAGAAAAAATAAGAGGACCAAAATCGCCATTTAGATGGCCAGGCCCCACCAGGGCATCTCAGCTCAGGGATCCCCCCCCCCCCCTGAGCGAGTGTGCCTCCGACTCTTGGATTTTTACAAGGCGACAAATGTTGGTAAAATGTAGCAGGCGAGAACATAAATTTAGTTTTACCGGTCGTATGCACTGATCTCTATACTAACAGAATATGCGGGAACAATCTTTCGGTTGACCCAACCGGCGGCCAAGTTTGTTCACCCGAAAAAACCCGAAAACAACATGAAATACAGTAAATAAAAGTTTGCTTCGATCGAAGACTGCAATATTCCACCAAGTTTGTCCATATAGCTTGCTCGAGTTTCAAAGTTTGTTTTGCAATGATTATGCACTTTCTGGTGCTTAAAATCCTGGCTGACTTCGAGAATTGGGGTATTTCACTCCCCCAACTCCTGACCCTGGCGTCCATCCTGTATTAAGACAAAAATTATATTGATAATATGCATGACAAAATTACTGTATGACTGCCGGTGGGGTCAAATCTCGCAAGGCGATTTGTTCTAGACCGCCCATTCAGTTAGTATACTAACTGAATGGGCGGTCTATGCATATTATCAATATAATTTTTGTCTTAATACAGGATGGACGCCAGGGTCAGGAGTTGGATAGAGATCCGTGGCCGTATGCAAATGCGCGAATGTTTTATGTAATATTTCAAATGCCGGTGCTTATAGTGAAATAAAAGTTGCGTGCTGCTTAGGCAGTGTCGAAACAACAATCGAAATATAGTAAGGTTAGATATAATACAGAAACAGAAACGTAGGAGTTTAACGTTTAACAAACAACGAGCTTATAAAAGAAGGATAATCATGTGACCAAAAATAAGCCAATCAGATAAAAATAACAATAACAAAATATTAATAATGAGATGCGAAAAAAAAAGCCAATCAAAGCAAAATGACAATAACAAATCAATAATGAGATGCGAAAGACATTTGCTATTCCTACCGCCGATGAGCAAAAAAGGAGGGGGTGTAAAAAGGATAAGCGAGAGTAAATATAGATAAACTAAACCATCATGAATATATTTATTTTTACGCCTTTAATTATTTATCCTTTCTGTAATCAGGCCCAAATGCTGCAATTTCTGCTAGCTGAAATCGCACACCTGCTTCAGCCAATGGAAATCAAGCTAGCTATCAAAATTGTCCAATCACAGTTCGGCACCTAAGCTGTAGGATTTTCCGGGATTTTTCAAAAAATAAAAAAATGGAGGATTATAAATATTAAAATATAAAATTTAAATTTTTATTTTTTTGTATAAAGTTTTGAAAAGAGTGTCGTGTCCCCAACAAATAAAAAACAAATTATTACCCAGATTGGCACTCGGATATTTATTAAATATTTTAGTCAGTAAAATAGCAATACTTGGTGAAATACCCTAAGCTTAATTAAACGGCATGAGTGTGTTTAGAAATACATGGGTATAAACACACTATAAAGTAAAGACCAACAGCACTAAATTACTCACATTTTTTGTTCTTGTCATTCTTTATCAATAACCCCCGGTTTTACCTCACATATAAGTGTATGAACCCCTCATAAATTCAATTTATTTAAAAAAAACTCCTCGTCGAATCTCCATACATTAAAAGAAATGGCCGCCTGAAATTTTCATTTTTTGCGTGCCATGTTGACAAGCCTAGGTCTAGAACCCACACGTTGGGCTACTATGAAGTATTTGCTGTCGAAAGCGAAGAAGACGAGGACATGACCTGATTACAGATATATAATTAATGGGTAATAGAACGCATTGAATCGTGCTATTAATGCCAAATCATATTCGTGATTAACAAATCAACCTCCCGCTTCGCGGTCTGTCGATTTTGTTATCACTCATACGATTTTGGCATTAATAGCACTCCTCGTCGTTCTACTGTATTACCCCCGTTGATCCCTTTAAACCGTTTAATCTCTTTTCGGCGTAATAACAATATTCGTGATGGTTTAGTGCGTAGTACCCTTATAAAAAACCTACTGGCACCAGCGGGTACCTTTTCTTACTCTCGTATCCGTTGTTACACGTGTTCTTTTCTGAACTCCGCTACATGTATTTTGGGACCTAAATCTAATTTTGTCATTCTGTATAATTTTACTTGCACCTCTTCCAACATCATTTACTGTATTTCTTGTAATAAGTATTGCATGTTTTACATCGGTGATACTGGCAGACGTTTATCTGACAGGTTTGCTGAACATCTTCGTTCCGTGAGGAACAATGATGTTGACAAGCCTGTCGCCCGAGATTTTAATAGTGCCAATCATTGTATTTCGCACATGAAAGTTTGTGCCATCGTTTGGAACCATTCACCCTCACGGACTCAACGGACGTATTTCTTTTATTTTATACTTCTGAAGATGCTGTTTCTGTTTGGCAAGGGCGGACATAAATGGTGTTTTCACTTAATTAATTTATCTATTTTTACTGTCGCTGTCCTTTTTACACCCACCCACTATTTTGCTCATCGATGGTGGGGATAGAAAATGCCTTTCGCATCTAATTATTGATTTGTTATTGTCATTGATTGGCTAATTTTGTCGGGAGGGAGATAGGAAAGCTGTGAGAAAGCAAAATTTATACGAGCGACATTTATAATTTAAAGTTTTAAAGTATTATTTCTCATCAACGTATAAAAACTGTTTAAAATGGTAGGCAAAATTAAAACATATATAAACTTGTGAACACATGTTCAGTATTTTGAATCACGAAATGAAACTATATATATATATATATATATAGTGAGAATAAAAAAGACGACAGAGACAGGCAACTTCGAACTGTTCCAGTAGTTTATTAAAACGTTTCTCGACTTGCTCGACGTACAAGTTATCCTCTGCTTAATCCTATATCTTTGCCCCGTGGCATAGCTTTTAAAACAATCAGATTGTACGAGGAAATTTTTGCATAAATCACATCTCCCTTTACATTTAAAGCAACCAAGCCCCTGCTCGTTACTTTGGGAAATATTGGGAGGAAGATCGGATTTAAATCTAGATGGTGCTAAAATTTCTTTCAAGTTTTTTGTTTTCCTATAGGTCGGAATAATAGATTTCGGAGTGAAAATATTCCTAACTTCATTGGATTGTGAAAGTAGGTAGGAATACCGAAGGTAGGAATATTTTCACTCCGAAATCTATTATTCCGGCCTATAGGAGAACAAAAAACTTGAAAGAAATTCTAGCACCATCTAGATTTAAATCCGATCTGCCTCCCAATATTTCCCAAAGTAACGAGCAGGGGCTTGGTTGCTTTAAATATAAAGGGAGATGTGATTTATGCAAAAATTTCCTCATACAATCTGATTGTTTTAAAAGCTATGCCACGGGGCAAAGATATAGGATTAAGCAGAGGATAACTTGTACGTCGAGCAATGTGATTTACTTGTTTTCGTGCACCAAATGTCATGTGCAGTATATAGGTTCCACATCCACACAATTTAAGGTTAGGTTTCGAAATCACAAGTCTGCCATGACCACACAAAAGCAAACATGTGAAACAGCCATTCATTTTAACCACACGCCACATGAACTTAGGGATTTTAATGTTATTTGTATTGAAATGATTGAAGATAGTAATCACGTTGACAACAAACTCTTGACAAGAGAGGCATATTGGGCAGCTCAATTAAGAACACTTAACCCTGATGGCCTAAACAAAAGGCAGGAGTTTAGGTCAAAAAAACGATTAACTATACCTCTTAGGACTTTATTTGATTACCATTTCTAATTTTTATTTTTTATTATATTAATTTATTCAGGGTATATGTATAAAACACCCGTGATTTGGTTCATTCTACAATTTATTTTTTCTGATTCTGTTAAACTGATGAAGACCGAAGGTCGAAACGTTTTAATAAACTACTGGAACAGTTCGAAGTTGCCTGACTCTGTCGTCTTTTTTATTCTCACTATACGTAAATGTTGAGCAGACTGTTGAATCCTCTCTGGATCCTTCGACTGGGAGCCTTCGTTTGGTGTGCCACCATTTATTCATGCCTACATAAATATATATATATATATATATATATATATATATATATATATATATATATATATTTGTAAAGCTAGATTTTGTTTACACTGTGTTTCTTCTGTTTTCCAATGTTTTCGAACTATACTCAACAAGACCTTTACAAGTCTTTACCCTTCAGTCAAATACTGAATTTCCAACTTGATTTATGCTAACCTCATCGTGTCATGTTTTGAAAAGAGTTACAATTAGCTTACTATAAGCATTTTCGTCTTCAAACTCGAACAACACACTCTCAATTTCCATTCAGTCAGCCGAGTAAGCAAACAGCCAAAAATGAGTAAGCGACGAAGAGCAACGAAGAATCTTTATCAACTAAACTTCAAAAACACTCGAATTGCATTCTGGCTTCCCTTCGTAATTTGATCTTCAAGTTTTGACTGTGTTTTATTTTTATCACAAAATTCAAGAGGTCCCAAGCTTCCTGTCACCGGCTGTCCGACTGCCTGTCGGTAGTTGTTTACTGTTCAACCATAAACTTCGACTTTTGAATATCATGTGAACGTCAGTTACGCAACTAAATGTTAATTTACTGTAGATTAAAAATTGTACGATAAACGATTAAAGTAAATACGTTATTTACCGTTTTGGTCGGTCGGTGCAGAAAAAAAAAAAAAAATTGTCAAAAATGTCCCATGGCCTGTGCCTCGGGACATCTCAAAAATGTCCCTTGGCATGCGGCATCGGGCAATTTTTAAGATATAGGGCCAAAGTGATTCTAGTACGGACCTCCAAGCCGGTAAATAACATATATATCATTTGGCGTTGATTTCTCCTTTAATGTTAAATTAACTTGTCTTCGGGTCTGCAGATCTTTTCGATTATCTTTGAGTCAATTTCAATATTTCGATTTATTACTGCAGCTTATTCAGTTACATTCTATTGCAAACGATAAAATTATACAGAAAAAAATGGAATTCAAATTAGAATTTTGAAAAAATTCAGTAATTCACTGTATCTGTTTTTTGTAGTTTTGGGCTGTATTCATTTGGTGTGTTGCAATTGGAACAGCGCTATCTATCGTGTACGCTCCTCACAATGCATTGAAGCCTGATCCACATGTTTGGTCGAAAGGAGAAAAAGTAATTTATGGAAGTCTGAGATGGGTCTTGTGGAGCATGTGTGTTTCCTGGGTAATATTCGCGTGTCAATATGGTTATGCAGGTGCGTTTACACGGGATATTTATTTTATAGTTAACAATTAGACAACGAGCCCGGGTTTTCTGGCTATGAGCAAATAGTCAACTGCATGGGCGAAGCGGAGTTGGCTTTCGCTCATAGAAAACTAGGGCCAGCTGTCTAGTTAGACCTCGTTTACATGGTACCGGACGAATTTTTGACCGGTCAAAACTTTGTACGGTTCCGCCTGTTTACAAGGGAGAAAACGTCATAACCGGTCTCGAATTCGTCCAGTTCCGCCTGCTTCCACGGCGAAATAGGACGAATTCAACACCGGCTGTTTGTCTTCTTCTTTTCTTCGTTGTTCCCTTTTAAGCTAAGTAGCTCCAGCTTCATTTCGTTTCGTTAAACGAAACCATTTTGTTTCGCAAAATATGGAGATTTAGTTTCCTTCATAGTTTTTCACCAGTGTCCAACTATTCTTACCGCGTGACACCGTACCAAACATATATATAAATATATAAACTATTTGCGAGATTACGTCTCCCTCGCTTTTTCTACACGCGTGTAAAGTGGACTCCACGCATGTCGAGATTAGCACCCTCACCGGGCTCCGGGCCTTTGGCCCTACGCCCGCCTCGGGGATAAATATTCAGATCACAGAAATCCGTTCAGATATCACGCTTGTCCACGCGTGTAAAGTGACTCCACCCGTGTCGAGATTAGCACCCTGCCCGTGCTCGAGGATTGAACGCTTAGCTTCAGCTTGAAATCAGGAACTTTAGGGCCTGTTCACATGAGATCGGGTTTTCTCGGGGTGGGTGGGTGGGTGGGGGGGGGTTAGTTTTAGCCTAGAGGCTCTTTTGTTAAACTGTAGATCCTTTGTAATGTTAAAAAGATAAAAAAAAAGATGTTTTTATATTAAACTTTTAAGAATTCCTCATTTTCAGGCAATCCTAAACAAAATTGTTGGGACAGTTTGCCCTTTTTGACAATTTTCGCATACTGTCCTTTTTTAAGGACTTTTTCACAGGATTGTATATGGTGTAATACATTCCCCAAAATAGCTGTTTTGCGTGGAGGGAAAGAGGGAGGGAGGCGGGGATAGGTGAGAACCGTACTTGCCGCATTATGAACTTGAAATGATCTCGAATTCAGGTTCAAATAAAACAAGCATTCTATTTACATGTTTTTGCAATATAGGTTTGGCAAAGAATATCCTCGGTGCGAAATTTTGGATTCCTTTAAGTCGTATAAATTACGCGGCATTTATCCTCCATATGGATGTTAAATTTGTTTTGGAGAGCAACATCGAGGCACCTCTTCACATTACTGTATTTACTATGGTAAGTTACAAGAATTACTTCCCCGCAGGTTACAAGAATTACTTCCTCGGAGGTAAATAGCTCAATCTCGGGTTTACACTTGCACGTGCAATTGACCTCTTTACCAAACAAAATGGCGGCCAGTTTTTCTTTGTTTACTAAAGCAGTAGATTTGGTTGAGAAACAAGGCTGATGTTGGTAGAATAGTAAATAGTTAACAAACTTGAGTAAAATATGGGCACATGCATGCAGTTCAAACCATTAATATATACAAAAGTTATAAAAAGTGTTGTTGTCGACAACTATCGAATACGCCAAGTTTCCAGCTGGTGAAATAAAAGTAGCGTGCTACGTACGCAGTGTTGAAACAACAATAGAAATATAGTTAGATTAGATATACTTGCCAAACAGAGAACGTAAGAGTCTAACGTTTCGAGCGAAGTCCCTTCGTCAGAGATGAACGTTTCTCTCTGACGAAGGCTCTTACGTTCTCAGTTTGGGCAGTATATCTAACCTTACTATATTTCGATTGTTGCCAGCTGCCCTTTATGCGTATTTGACGGCAATATTAGTGCAATATCAACTGTGACGTTACACTAGACCTATTTGAAAGCATTTTGACAATGCACAAAAACATCAATATCCCCGAAAAATATAAGCAATTTTTTGTCAAAATTTTGTAATAATATTTTCTAGAAAATAGTATTTTCACATAGTGGATATGAATATTTGAGTGAGTAATGTATATATGAATTGTTATAAAACTTCATAATTATAACTAGTAACAAGAATAACATTAGTAATATTAAGAATAACAACAACAACAATAGTAATAATAATAATAACAACAAAATAATAATAAATATTAGTTCACGATCACCTCGGTTTTCTTTGACATACCGCCGTTGTTTATTTATAATAGTTACTCCCAACCAGCAATAAATCAAGTTAATTTCCCCGGGCAACTAACTTGATTTAATGCGTTGTTGGAAAAAGAAGCTTTAATCAATGGTCACAAATGTGATAAAGGATTTATCATCGCAACCAAAGTGTTTTGTAGACAACCTCTGTGATAACGATCTCAATATCTCAGTTTTGTTAGGCAACCTCGGTGACCTTGAACTAAGTCAATCTCGTTCCCAGAGCCTTCTCACTCGGGCCGCGCCCGCCAACCGAAGGCTCTGGGATAATCCATCGTCTCTTGCCAAAATTTAGCTTCCGTCGCAAATGAGCATGCGTGAGATTACGAAGCGCTTCTTTAATGAAATATTTACATTTACTGCGGTTTTCAAGACAATTCGATGTTGTCGGTATCTTAGATTTATTTGTTATGGCCTCGAAAAACGTTGATTTATTTAATGCTGCATTGAAGTAAGCACTGCGAGAAAGAAATAGAGATGGATTACGCACCAAAGAAAAGCAGTTCGAAGCCCTGAAGACGATTGTTGTCGAACGAAAAGACACCCTGTGTGTTCTTCCCACTGGTTATGGGAAATCGCTTATTTACCAGCGAATAAACTTGTCAAGAGCTAAACAGCCTTTTAAACAGCAAGTAATCGACGAGTTTTGAATGGTTCCAAGAGAGAAAGCGGTGAGTAGCAAACTTGTCGAAGCCGAAGTGGCACGGCGGGTATAAATAACGGCATATAATTATCTTGTCATTTGTGGAACAAGATGACTAGTAATTTCAGAACTACGCATCGTTGAAATATATTGTGTACGTATGTTGTTATATGTTGAATGAGCTTTCATTTGATTAAAGTTCAAGATTCTGCGTTTTATGAAACTTGTTATACTGTCCAAAATGTGCGAACCACTGTTCCAAATAATATTTCATTACAAATATACAGGAAATCGACGCGATGAACCAAAACAACAGACGTTTTTCCATTTTTAAAATATTTTCCGTTTAACTAGAAGCTTGAAATTTCTACCCCGAATAGAATTTTTCAATAGCTTCTGTATGATATATATCTCAATGTTGTGCGTTAAATATTTCAAAAGAAATCTAAATTTATGTAACACTTGTGAGAAGTCAATTTCCTGTTTATTTGTAATATTATTTCAAACAGTGGTTCGCACATTTTGGACAAGTTTAATAAAACGCACAATTTTGAACGATACATCAAATGAAAGCTCCTTCAACACGTAACAACATTCGTACACCATATACTTCAACGATATGTAGTTCTGAAATTACTAGCCATCTTGTTCCACAATTGACAAGATACCGCACCTCGGGCAACACGCCACTTCAGTACTCACCGCTTTCCCTTTCGAAACCAGCATAAGCCACCGAATACTTGCTGTTCAACTGCTGTTTGGTTTCAGAGGTTTGGTTCTTGACAAGTTTCAGTCGCCAGTTAAAATTTGAAACCCTTCAAGGCTTTCGAAAGACAAAACTAGCCACTGTCAACATGAGAAAATCCAGCGAAAGTCTCCCGAGCAAAGAACCAACGAAATGTCGATTTGAAACGGATTATCCCAGAGCCTTCGGTTGGCGGGCGCGGCCCGGGTGAGAAACGAGATTGGAACTAAGTAGGCTAGTTACCTCAACCTCGATAACTACGTAAGTTATTTATGTCGGGCCTTCGGCCCTAGTTTCTGAAGAAGTGGAAAATACAAGGTTGAGAATCCAAAACACGTGCCTAAACAATTCGGAAAAAGAATAAAACTAAATGTTGTGCATAGTTAAACATTCTGACAATCAAAAACTGTCTCCAAGTAAATAGAAACAGTTGTTGCTATGGCAACAATTACGTTTCAAAATGGCTGCCAATTACCCTTCGAACTAATTTAATTTGAAAAAAACTGTGGTGAACAACAATTGGTTTTTCATTAAAACTTTTCTTGAAGTATAAGCAATCAATAGGCCGATTTAAAAAAAAAATTGAAGGACGATTAAAATTTTTTCCAAAAATATCATGTTTGTCAAATTTTAAAAAATTTGGATGTTCAGAATTTTTTAAACATACTTTAAAGGGATATGGCAATAAAAATTATTTTTGTCCAATTTGTAAGAATATGTAGAAAAGTTAGAAAGTACGTTTACAGATTTTCATTAGCTGGCTTACTTTTTCAGATATTTGCGAACAAAAACACAAGCCGTCCGCCATCTTGTTTCACAATTAGATCTAATTAAGTGACGTCACAAGCAGGGTAAACATTGTAAAAATTGCAGTCAGTAGCGAAATGTCAGCTAAAATTCTTTTACATTGTTAGAGTTTCAATTTGAAATATATCAGATCAAAATACTTAAGATTTTGCATTAAAATACCTAGGAAATTAAGAAATGTTTAGACAAATTTTACCCTGCTTGTGACGTCATGCATATCTGACGATAGATATGCATATCCAAAATGGCGGATGGCGAGCGCATTCGTACGCAAATAATGCCGAATTTCTTAAAAAATAAAAGATCTAATGAAAATTTGTAAACGCACTTCATAACTATTCTTGATGTTCTTACAAATTTGACAAAAATAATTTTTATTGCCATATCCCTTTAAGGAAAGTTTTCATGAAAAAAATGGGGGTTACCAAAGCTTTTACGAATTAAATTAGTTTGAAGGGTAATTGGCAGCCATTTTGAAGCGTAATTGTTGCCATTGAAATAACTGTTGCTGTTTATTTTGTAACAGTTTTTGATTGTCAGACTGTTTAACTATGCATAACATTTAGTTTTATTCTTTTCCCGAATTATTTATGCCCGTGTTTTGGAATCTCAAAGTTGTATTATCCAATTTTTTAGAAACTCTATGGCGCCCCATTAAGTAGCTTCAATACACTCAACTCTTAGGTTTTTTTGTGTTCTCTCAACTTTTCGCGTGTATCCATAACTCGATGGAGTACGCTAAAGCATAAACCATTTTTTAAAGTGACTTTCAAACGCAGATACTTTATAAAATGACTGGACACATAAGGTGACTACTGATGTAGACTCTGTCCATCCTGTACTTAAGTGTTTATTTGTGTTACAAATAACACAAATACAATTTTAAATAATTCTTCCCAGAAGGGGATTTTCATGGGAAATTTACGTACTAAATTTCAAATGGCAGAGTCGAAGGCATACTACACAAAAATTTAATTCTTTTTTAAGGAAAAAAGTTCAAAGACGTGGAAATACATGTGAATTATGGTGTGAAACATAAGTTCCATAGAAAAATCCGAGCTTTTTTCTTTGCTGTGTTTGTTGTCGAACACGGGAAAAGTCAAGAAACAAATACAACATAATTAAAAAACCATTCAGAATTATACTCGTGGGGCACCCGCAATCCAGTTATATAGAGGTCAGTGGTCAGACCATAAATCACAGCTAAGACCTAGATATTGATTTACGAAGGGAGGAAACCCCGTGAACCCGGCGAAAAACTCTCGATGCACAGGAGAGATCAAGTAAACTCTACTCATACGAGTTCCAAGCTGGAGAACGGGGTTATTCCCAGACGGCCACCCATTCAAGTACTAACCCCGCCTAACCGTGTTTAACTTTTGGTCAGAGGCAGCTTCCTATTTACCGCACGCCACCTGTTCTCCCCGAATGTCTGAGAGGTATAGAAAGAAGGAAATTGACAATTGCCGTACAGGAGGGGGATGATGTTTTACAAAAGGCTGAAACAACGGACTTAACTTATTTATGATATAGTGTTGTAATTGTTAATGAAAAGGTGGAAGTAAAAAATAAGTGCTAAGTTTAATGAAAAAGAATCTTGGTGTAAAAGATGACTACAGTGTGTGATTTTGAATAAAGTCCTAGGGAGGGTGAATGCAGTGATGCAGGAAACGAAGATAAAGAAAAAGCATAAAAATGAACTACGTACAGAGAAGATATAAAGCCGGGCGCACACGCTACGTTTTTAGTCCGGCGTTTTTTATCGGCCAACTAGATTTGGGGCTTTTAATTAAAATCGTTACGTGTGCGGTGTCATTACTCAACAATTTTTGTCGCCTAATATTTATCGGACAATATGAAACTGGTTAAAATCGGTCAAAATATCGCATATGCCGTATGTGGCGACCTAACAATTTTTATCGTTCACTGAAGTTATTTGTTTTAATGATCGTTAAAATGTTGGCTCCAGTTGTTACAGATGTGAGGATTTACGTGTAAATGGCACACTTGTATTTTACGGTTAACCAGCCGATAAAAATCGCCCGACTAAAAACGTAGCGTGTGCGCCCGGCTTTATATCTTAACCAGCCGATAAAAATCGGCCGAATACAATCGTAGCGTGCGCGCAGGCGTAAGATAAAGAATAAAGGATTGGCAGTAGTGAGAAAAGAAATTAAGCAGAGATTATCACAAAAATCCGCGGTAAAATCAAAAGGAGGAGTGATCCAATAAGCCAGTAACAACAGAAAAGAATGTACAAAACAGCGAAAACAGATTCTATCATCGCTGAATTCATTTGGATACATTCATGTGTATATGCATGTAATATGTAAACTGCATTTAAAGGGAGGAAAACATAGCGAAATACTGTTGAAACACAAGGAAGCAAGAACTGTGGATCTGCATGGAAAGGATTATTCACAAATTGATTATATTGCTTTTGGTTCATAATCTTCATGCTCTTTATTGCCTAGTTTGTTTGTTTTTTTAACTTTGGGCTTGTTTGCTTTGCTTTATACTGTATTTACACCTCTTGGCACTTTTATTTGCCCAGTGAAAGATAAACAGCTTTAAGGACGTATTGCGTATTGTCGTTCAGAATTTTCTAACGATCGACATATAAATCAACTCAAATATGTTCCTATTCATATAGCAAAGCCTGTTTCCCAATTTGGTCAGGTCCCTGACTTCTCAGAAACTGGTTAACGTGCGCCATAGCCTGAAAACAACATACAAGTTGATATGTATAATAAAACGCGTCGTACACTCAACCTTAACGTCAGGTGTGGAAGTCAGCTTTTTGACCTGTGATTTAAAACGTCAAGTGTAAGAAGAAATTCAGAAACAAAATTCATAGAAAAGGTTTTAATTTGTTATAATATTGCGCATTTCCAAATACGCAGGTTTTGGATGTGATTAAAGCAAACAATGCATGCACTGAAGCATGGAATACATGTTGTAACTGTTTTTCTAGGCCGGCGCATAAACGCGCGGTACCCACTGGTTTTCTAACAACAATTAATGAGCCATAAAATGTTGCGTAAATGCTTCTTCGAGGAATATTATGACGTTCTGAACAACTCGATTACATTTCTTTTAGGTAAACATTTATTTGGCAACGCTGGTCCTGTCCTACGCGTGCGCATTCATTTGGACCGTGGTTGTTGAACTTCCATTCGCCAATTTGGAATCTCTGTTCACAAGACAAAGAAACAAATGAGTATATGTCTGTGGAATGCAAAGGACACTGATTTCCATCGTGAATTGATATGTTACATTATCCTCATAATATTTTCACGAATTTTAAGAACGTTTCTGAAACCAATAGTATTCTACTCTGTAACACTCGAATCATCTGCTCAGTTGATATAAGACATGAGATAAAAATATTGATCCATCTGACCAGACGAAGCACAAGTGAGCGGGCGGCCGAACTGCACGAATTTACTTTCGGTCTCCGGCTGGCTTGAGTTCCCGCTAAAGGAACTTAACCATGAAAAGGGGCCGTGAACTGAATATTTCACCAGTTTTTACCCATTCCCTGTTACATCCTTCTCTTATTATGCATACTGAAGCTTACTGTACTTTATTTCTATCTTCATCTCATTACGAGTATTACGAATAGTATTCTATTATGTAACACTCGCATCATCTGCTCAGTTGATATAAGACATGGGGTAAAAATATTGATCCGCCCCCTATATAGTCTCTGCTAAATACAGTACCCGCGAATCTCAACTCTTCCACTTCTCAATCCTTATTCCACCTTCCAACTCTTATTCCCCTAACCTTACTGTTCCACAGTCCTAAGTAAGTAGTCAAGTCGTAACACTATCCGTGTTGGGACGCTTGTCCAAACGAGGCACAGGAAAAGCACAAACAAAACGTTTAAGTTCATTAATATCCGTCCAACGAGATAGTTCTGCCGTGACATCTTCTGCAGCTAGGCGAACAGATGCACCCGCTGGATTTAAAACCTTGGCAAGCTGGAAGTAGTAAGAGGCCGTGTGCCGGCGTGGCCAGCGCCAGACAACGCGAGTGTCACGGCACACCCAGCGCGAAATCCATGTAAGGTCTCGCCATCGTCCGCCCCCATCTACTTCAGATAAAGCTTCAAGCGCGCCTCTGCGGCGGAAGAGCTCAAGAGAGAGTTAACAACTCCTCCTTACGGATTAGTGGGACGAAACAAATACCCATTGCTAAGATCGACGTTCAGTTGGCGTGCAATTGAAATATAACGTTCAATGCAGGCAATTTGACATATCAACATATCATAGTATATGGCTTGCGCCAAACACATTACAATCCCCATCCCTCAAAGTTTTTCCCCAGACGTGATTAAAATGGAAGACATCATCCTTAGGGAATCGGAGGAATCCCTGTACCTGAACCTGTCCCATATCTCCCAGACGGCTACCACGAAAGAAGACGGCTTTAAAATAAGTTTGATCCCACGCCAAGTGGAACCGTTGTGTGGATGTGTTGGTTTGCTGGGCGGTAGGATGTTCACCAACCATAGAAAAGCATTTCGCAGAATGCGCACGGAGTTCCCGGCGCGAAAGTGGTTTGGATCCCGGAAAATGAGATTCCGTGGATCGCCCAAATTGTCCCCACACACAACACTGCGAACGGCTGTACGGTCAGGATTGACGGTCACCCCTCCACTAACTATGAAGGCTTTTGGCTTGCGGTAGCACTTCCAATAACGCAATCATGAAAATTTTAATCATATTCACATCCCCAACCAAGAAATGGGACACTCGTCTACAACAGAAAAAAGGGGGAAGTAAGGAACCCGCTGTTAGCAGAGGGGTTACCATCCTGAACCAGTAATATACCGGGAGAGTTTGTTTAGATACTCTTTTTCAGGACAGGCAGCTCTTTAACAAGCATTAGTATAAATACATAGGTGATTATTGAAAATAGCGCATGCTGATTGGTCGAGCTACCTCGGATTATTTCGCGATAATCACCTACAGCGTTTTTTAAAAATGGCGGCAAGCCGTTTTGTAGAGGTAACAGATGAGGAAATAAACAATTTCAAAGAAAATGCTATACCAAAAAGCACAAAAGAAGCAACAAAATTTGGTCTAAAATTGTTTAAAGGTAAGTAATTACGTTGCAGAATGCTGGTGAACTTTATTTCGTTTAAAAACATCATTTTATCAACGCGAAAAGTCAAATACGCTACAATCGTCTACACATTGTTTACAATTGTCAAAAATATCTTTTTCACAACAGAGTGGTTTCAACAACAGTCAGAATTTACTACTGAGTTCGAAGAGATGAATGTTGCAGAAATGAATAAGTGCTTGTCCAAATTCTACGTCTCCATAAGAAAAAATGACGGGAATTATTATAAAAAAGCAACGTTGTTGTCGATAAGAGCTGCTCTGGATAGGCACCTGAAGTCGCCGCCATACAACAAGAAATTCAGCATTTGCGACAACAACATGTTCAGTGAATCTAACAAAACACTGAATTCTTACCTTAAGCATCTTTGCAGTACTGGGAAAATTGCAGGGATTATCCACAAGACGCCATTGACAAGTGAAACAATTCAAAAGTTGTACGAGAAAGGCGAACTAGCACAAGCAACAACACACGACCCCCGCGCTTTGATCCAAACTGCATGGTTTTTTATTTCGTTGCATTTCGGCAAAAGAGGAATAGAAAACCAGGCTCTCATGAAGAAATCAATGCTTCGTCTAGTAACGACGGCCAATGGCGAAGAATACTTCGAGTTAAATAAGAAGGAGGCAGGAACCGTCCTCACGAGCAAAAACCATCCTGGAGGACTTGAAGCTACCGAAGATCACTCAGATGGCAAAATTTTTTCTAGGCCAGGTTCACCGCGTTGTCCAGTAGCTTTGATAAAGGCATATCTTTCGCATCTAAATCCAGAAAATGATGCTCTTTTCCAGAGACCAAAAGAATTGTCCAGCAAGTTTAGTCCTGAGACCTGCATAGTGTGGTATAGCGCTCGAAAGCTTGGTCACAACACTCTCGAGAATATGTTAAAAATCATCACCACCAGAGCAGAAATCTCTCCATATCTCACAAACCACTCGCTGAGGGCTACAACCGTAACAGTTCTGTCGTCAAATAACATCGAGACGCGTAAAATCAAAGCGATTACAGGCCATCGAAGTGACACAAGCATTGAGAGCTATTGTGAGCGGCCGACACTCAACCAATTCAAAGATATGTCGAAGGTCCTTTCTTCTTATGTCGAAGGCGATGAAATCTCACAGCCTCAGCTTGATAATATTAGTCCTCCTGCAGCCACTTTGTCCAGACCACAAAACGCCTTGGTTTCAGCTTCTTCTGGCCAAAGCTACCTCAGTTCACAACAAGAGAATTTTCTGATTGAAAACGGCTGTAATCCTGGAGCTCTTCTGCCATCAGGAACATTTGAAAACTGTTCTTTCACGTTCAATATTAATGTAAACCATGGACGTTGATTTTTTGCATTTGTAGACTGTTTGAACGTTCAATATTGCCATGTTTACCATTGTTTACGAAGAAATTGACAGTTGAGTGCACTGATCTGGTTGAATGTTTAAAAATGTCTGTTCGACTTCGATCTTCACGTGATCGATGGCTGCGTGCGCCTTCATTATCACGCATGCCGCTTTTAAATTTATTAAAATATTCTGTTTATTGAAATTCATGTGCATATTTTAAATTTTTTTCAAATAATCACCTGTGTATTTATACTAAAACAATTATTCACCTCAGGCTCAGTGAATATCGGTGAATAATAACCTCGACTTCGTCTCGGTTATTATTCACCGATATTCACTTCGCCTTCGGCGAATAATTGTTAAATAAACAAGATATAGTATACAGTACATCAATATGTTTTGTTTTGCGTTTATTATATTTGATCTCTTTATTGCGTCATTTTATTCATTATCACAATAGAAAAGACACACAACACTGGAATTCACACAACAGTATTGGCAATTGTAGTGATTACTTCAGCATGCATATATACTTGAATAAATGCACTATAATATAATTATATACACTTCTGTAATCAGTTCATGTCCTCGTCTTCTTTGTTTTCGAAAGCAAATACTTCAAGGTAGCCCAACCTTTGAGTTTTAGACCTAGGTCTCTAAAAATGCAAATTTCAGGCGGTCATTTCCTTTAAAATTTATACACGGAGTTCCGAGAGGAGTATTTTTTTTAAATTAAGTGAATTGATGAGGAGTTCGTACAATTATATGTTAAAACCGGGAGTTATTAATAAAGGCTGATAAGAACCAAAAATATGAGTAATTTGTCTGTCTCTATTTTATAGCGGGTTTTATATACATATTAAACATATATTTAGCGAGTTAATCATGCACGTATAGATTTGTGAAAGATTTTTCGAAGAGTGTCCATAATTTACTGATTAAAATATAGAAATACCAGTAATATAGAGTGCCAATCTGGTTGACACTCTGTTTTTCATCTTTTGGGGACACAAAATCGTTTTCAAAAAATGTACAATACAAATGAAAAATTTATATTGAAAATCCACCATTTTTAATCTTTTTTTGAAAATCCATGCTCTAGCCTAGTGCTGTACCCTTTCGTTCGTTCGTTCGTTCGTTCGCTTGTTTCTTTGTGTTGTCTTTCCCTTGAATGCGTCTCAATATTTTTAGCCTATAAACACTTATTTTTCTGCGAACTTTTGTAGTCAAAGTCTCAAACTCAAACAAAAATGATGTTTTGACGTGAAATGGCAAAACTATATTTAAACACCTGTACCCTTTTAACCACAATCACCCCGCGGATCCCAGTCATGGTCTCTGTTGATCACTATTTATAACTCACTCACTCACTCACTCACTCACTCACTCACTCACTCACTCACTCACTCACTCACTCACTCACTCACTCACTCACTCACTCACTCACTCACTCACTCACTCACTCACTCACTCACTCACTCACTCACTCACTCACTCACTCACTCACTCACTCACTCACTCACTCACTCACTCACTCACTCACTCACTCACTCACTCACTCACTCACTCACTCACTCACTCACTCACTCACTCACTCACTCACTCACTCACTCACTCACTCACTCACTCACTCACTCACTCACTCACTCACCACCACCACCACCACCACTCACTCACCACCACTCACTCACTCACTCACTCACTCACTCACTCACTCACTCACTCACTCACCACCACTCACTCACTCACTCACTCACTCACTCACTCACTCCTCACCACCACCACCACCACCACCACCACTCACTCACTCACTCACTCACTCACTCACTCACTCACTCACTCACTCACTCACTCACTCACTCACTGACTGACTGACTGACTGACTGACTGACTGACTGGCTGACTCACTCACTCACTCACCACCACTCACTCACTCACTCACTCACCACCACCACCACCACCACCACCACCACCACCACCACCACCACCACCACCACCACCACCACCACCACCACCACCACCACCACCACCACCACCACCACCACTCACTCACTCACTCACTCACTCACCACTCACTCACCACCACCACCACCACCACTCACTCACTCACTCACCACCACTCACTCACTCACTCACTCACTCACTCACTCACTCACTCACTCACTCACTCACTCACTCACTCACTCACTCACTCACTCACTCACTCACTCACTCACTCACTCACTCACTCACTCACTCACTCACTCACTCACTCACTCACTCACTCACTCACCACCACCACTCACTCACTCACTCACTCACTCACTCACTCACTCACTCACTCACTCACTCACTCACTCACTCACTCACTCACTCACTCACTCACTCACTCACTCACTCACTCACTCACTCACTCACTCACTCACTCACTCACTCACTCACTCACTCACTCACTCACTCACGAGTGTCCGAAGGAAAAGCTGTGTAGGAGAATAACGCGTACGGGCGGAAGAACGGCAGTTGAGAAGCTTGTGACCGATATTGTTATTTTGGCGAAATATGGAAGCTTGGGAGAGTTGTCGGATGAGTTAGCGGAATTTTCCAAAAGTCAAAGGCAATCGGAAACGTTTCGGTTTCAATGCTGAACTCGTCACTTTCAACTGGAGGCAGTCAGTCGTCCACAGAAGAACTAACAAAAAACGTTCTCTTGCTGTTAGAAAATATGGATGTGAAACTATGCGAAGCCAAGGAGAACTATCTTGAGTCTATTACTGACATGAAATCAGAAGTCGAGATTTTAAAAGTACGTCTTCTGGAGAAAGATTCGAAAATAGATATGTTAGAATCGGAAATAGCTACTATCAAGGGACGTTATAAAATAGACTATCAGCTTCTACGAGGAAAATATGAAGATTGTAAGTTAGAAATTGAACTATTGAAGGAGAACCAAACGAAATTAGAGCAGAAATATTCAAATTTACGAAAGAACGTTGAGCGAGGGAATAACAGATCAAGAAAACATGAAGAAACAAAGGAAATACGAAATAGAGAAAATCCGAGTGCGCCGCATATGAACAATGGGTCAGATGGAATCATGTCATTTGCAAATGCAGCCATTGCAGAAAATCAGTCTACTGAGACTCGTGGTAATGTGCCAGAAAATGTAAATTCGGGCGTCGTAGTGGCTAGACAACAAGAAGTTCAACTAAATCAAACATTAATTTGTGATTCAAACTTGCCTTGTGTTCAAGATGAGGTTCGTGACAAGCTACCAAGACTCAGCCGCAATGGAAATAAAGAAAGTTATTCCTTGCCCACAGAAGACAACAACACGGAAGAAAATGGAAACCCCAATAATGATTTCATCGGTGTAGAAAGAATTACCACAAAACGATTTTACCTCGGGGGTGTTAAACAGGGTGCCAATGCCGAAAAGATAAAAGCATATATATGATTAAGGGTGGCGTTGTTCCGCCTATGGTTCGTGTAATCACAAGTAATAGAAAAGGAACTGTGGCTGTAAAACTTAGCGTTTTGATAAAAGATTCCAAGACCGTGTCGATAAATGAGTTTTGGCCTACAAATGTTTATGTCCGACCCTGGTTGTCCGTTGACAAGTGGTCTGAAAAGCTGAAAGATCGAGAACAAATTAAGAAATGAGCTCTCTTAGTTTTATATGCTGGAATTGTTCTGGCATTTATGGTAATTTTGTATATGCAAGAGAATTACTCAAGGCTACAGATATTTTAGCGCTCTCGGAACATTGGTTGTATAAAGATGAACTTTGTTTTTTAAATTCTTTAGACAATGATTTTGATGTTTATGCAACAAGCAGCTCCCTAAATAGTGATACCTCTAGATGGAAACGTGGCCAAGGTGCTGCTGCATTATTTTGGAGAAAGACGATCGAAGTTAAAAAACTTACAGTAACGGACAGAATGATCGCTATTAAGATTAAATCTGACTCACGTGAAGATATCGTGATATGCAGTGTCTACTTACCATCAACTAACCGTTCTATGGAGGAATTCCGTCAAACACTTACCGCGTTGGAGCTGTTTTGCCTCAAGGCGAAGGGTGATAACAATTTGATTATTCTTGGAGATTTTAATGCGCACATACCGGGTGAAAGAACTATAAGCCGCGGGAACACAAGAGGGCGTTTAGTTAAAGAAGTGTTAAGTGCACTAGATCTGACTGCGGTTAATCTGAGATTAAGTTGTAAAGGTCCAAAGCACACCTTTGAATCATCCGATTCCTTCTCATTAATTGATTACATTTGCATAGACAGCGCGCTGTTTGAAAAATTAAGGCATTCCGAAGTAATGAATATGCACTCCGACAATATTACACACCATCTACCTGACAAAGCGACCTTAGAAGTCTCAAAGAGACACGTTTCTTCGACGAAAAGGACGAATGCACCACCAAAGGTAAAGTAGAAGAAATGCACAGTAGAAAATATTGAAAGGTACAAGGCTTGTTTAGAAGAGGAACTTAGCAATCTCGATGGTGAACTACTGGATGACTTTGATAATATTGAGAAATATGCTTCTACAGTCTCCAAAAGCATACAGTCTGGCAGCTCCGTTTTGCCTCATGCGACATACAAAAGGTATATATTAAACCCTACTGGAACAAGAAACTGAATATACTCAGAAATATGGTGGCTACAAAACGTAAAGTATGGATAACTGATGGCCGGCCAAGGGGAGCGAACTATAAAAGCTACTCGGAGTACAAAGAAGCTAAACGAATGTTTCGAAAAGAACAACGACGTTGCATAGAAGTATATACACAAGAAGAGTATGCCAAAATTTCGGACGCGTTTGAACACGACTATGACAGATTTTGGAAGCTTGTCAATTTACGAAAGCGTAACAAAAAAGATCCACCGACCCTAGAAGTTGACAAAAAGATAGTGCATGATCCAAAAGAAATTGCTGAATTATGGGCGGACTATTTCGAAAATCTTCACAAGCCCCCTGAAGTAAACAATACTACTGCAGAAGCAAGCAATTCTAAAGATATTGCGTTTGAAATTCTCTCAATTGCCGAAAAACAGAGTGAGAGCGATGGTATTCTTTCATCTCCGTTTACAGTCATGGAAGTTGAGAACGTTGTTAAGAATCTGCCAAGTGGCAAAGCTCCAGGCCATGGTGCGGTATGTTACGAACATGTTAAATATGCGGGTTCAACTCTATTGTTTTACCTCGTTTTGTTGTTCAACGCTATCGTTGCATTAGAATATGTTCCAACTTGTTTCAAATTAGCATTTAAAATTCCTATTCCAAAAGGTAGTGCAAAACATTCTAAAACCTTTGATGATCATCGGGGAATTAGTCTGTTACCAGTTTTAGATAAAATCTTGCAAAGACTTGTCCTGAACAGAATTTTAAAACAGCCGAATTCAAGAATTCATCGTCTCCAAGGAGCCTATCAAAGTCAGCAAAGCGCATTGACAACTGCCTTCCTGATTGACGAAACCATCAAAAGCTGCTGTGAAGAGAGTGACAAAGTATACGCTTGTTTTGTTGACATAACCAAAGCCTTTGATCGTATGTGGATTGATGCAATGCTATTTAAATTATATCATCATATCCAAATAAAAGGGAAAACTTGGCGACTTATACGGAATTGGTATTTAGATATGAAAGAAGTTGTTTGGATTCATGGATCATATTCTAGGGCATATACCTTGTTACAGGGAACTAGACAAGGTGGCATTCTTTCCCCCTGGCTATTTTTAGTTTATATCAACGACTTAATTACTGAATTGGAACAAAGTAAACAGGGCGTGAGTCTCTATAACAGATTTTATGGCTCGCCGATGTTCGCTGACGATTTGACGGTACTATCCCGATTAAAGACAGGCCTTGATCACCTATTACAGACGCTGAGCACTTACGGTAGGGTATGGAGAATTGTTTTCAACGTGAAAAAGACAGTTACTTTGGTATTTGGGGAGAGGACTTCGAAGAGTCCAGTACCCATTAGAAACTGGTTTCTTGAAAATATTTCAATTGAAGAGAAGAAAACGTGGAAAATTTAGGAATGATATGGAATGCCGACAGTAACTCTCAAGATATAGTAGACTTAGCGATAAGCAAGGGTTTCAAGGCAATTGCTTTGTTGGCTAGTGTAGGGTGTCGCCACGGCGGTTTAAATCCCAGGGTCTCGGTTAAATTATGGAAAAGCATTGCTCTACCATATATGCTGTATGGCTGTGAACTGTGGTATTTAAACTTGCAACAATTCAAGAAACTTGACAAAATAGTCAATGTGTTTAGTAGGATTGCACAATCCTTGCTACCGGGTACTTCTGGATCGGCAGCAAGAGGTCTTCTGGGTTTAGTAAGCATCAAGACAGAAATCAATAAACAAAAGCTCTACTTTTTAGGAAGAATTATAAATTCCAGTTTAGGTCTTGCGCACCGAAAACTGTTTGTCCGTCGACTTATAAAATGGAAATGGAGAAGTGAGAAAATCATTGGTTTCATTCCAAATATTATCAAAATTTTGGAAGAGTTTGAACTTTTGGGTTATGTTGAAGATTTCATTAGGAATGATTGTTTTCCTTCAAAAGAACGATGGAAGAAAGCTGTCAATAACGCTATTTACAAAAGAGAGGAATCAATCTGGTTTGAGAAAATTAATCAAAAACCTGTCCTTAAATTGTACTTGTGTGCTCATCCTTTCCTGCAGATAAGCAAGTGGTACGAAGTGTGGGATTACTCACCAACAGATTCCCATATGGTTGTCGATGTTATGCGCTTGTTATGTGACTCTCTTAAAATTGATAACGATAGACTAGGAAACCCTGGCACTCAATCTGGAACATGTTCTGCATGTGCACGTGTATTCAATAAACCAGTACATCATGCGTTTCTATACTGTTCAGCCACCCAAGATGCAAGGGAAAACTGGTGGACATGGATAACGGATAATCTACCAATTACGGTTGTTTCCTTTTTTAACTCTTTAGAAGATAATCAACTGATTCAAATACAATTGGGAGACTTATCAAATGTTAATGAAAATGTCGCGAATAACTTAGACATTAGTTTCTGGCTAGAGAATGCTCGTTTTATTTCACAATGTGTGCAGAACTCGGTCTTTGACCCATTCGGTTAAAATAGTGACGTTAACTTAATTTATTTTTAATTGTATTTAGTAATAATTTTGTAAATTTCTCTTCAGAATTGGAGGCAATAAATAGAATTTACTCACTCACTCACTCACTCACTCACTCACTCACTCACTCACTCACTCACTCACTCACTCACTCACTCACTCACTCACTCACTCACTCACTCACTCACTCACTCACTCACTCACTCACTCACTCACTCACTCACTCACTCACTCACTCACTCACTCACTCACTCACTCACTCACTCACTCACTCACTCACTCACTCACTCACTCACTCACTCACTCACTCACTCACTCACTCACTCACTCACTCACTCACTCACTCACTCACTCACTCACTCACTCACTCACTCACTCACTCACTCACTCACTCACTCACTCACTCACTCACTCACTCACTCACTCACTCACTCACTCACTCACTCACTCACTCACTCACTCACTCACTCACTCACTCACTCACTCACTCACTCACTCACTCACTCACTCACTCACTCACTCACTCACTCACTCACTCACTCACTCACTCACTCACTCACTCACTCACTCACTCACTCACTCACTCACTCACTCACTCACTCACTCACTCACTCACTCACTCACTCACTCACTCACTCACTCACTCACACGTTGTTCGCACATGATACAACATGTTGTAACAGCATGACAAAATAACAACGATGAACAACAATGTTACAACAATGGTGAACATGGTTGATGTATCAACACGTTCTTCGGTTGTTAAAACATGCGTGAACAACGGTTGTTGTTTCATCAAGCAGTAACAACTTGTTGAATCAATGATGAACAATGTTGTTCATTTATCAATGATGTTCACATACGTGAACAAGTTGTTACAGCATTGCTACAAGTTGTTACAGCACTGTTCAGGCAACAATGCTGTAACTCTTAGCTTTTTTAATTCTTAGCTTGTTTCTTAGCCATCATCGTGAGTCAATGAAAAATGCAGATTCCCCATTTTTTCTCGCTGTGAAACAAAGTGTTGGTGTTGCAGACCAGATTTGGTACAAGCGTAAACCACTTGGGAAAAACGAGCTCGGTAAGTTTTTGTCATCAGCAGCGAATGCAGCAGGCATCCAGTGTGGCTCAAAAAATCTTACCAACCACTCCGTTAGAAAAACCAGTATCTCTCGACTTCTAGATGCAGATGTTCCAGAAAAATTCGTGATGGAGCTAAGCGGGCACAAGAACATTGAAAGTCTTAGCCCATACAAAACACCAAGCTCTGCCCATCAACGAAAGATGTCGATGATAGTGAAACGAGATCTGACAGTGGAGAAAACAAACGACTCATGCATGAGTGAACAGACAGACAGACAGACAGACAGACAGACAGACAGACAGACAGACAGACAGACAGACAGACAGACAGACAGACAGACAGACAGACAGACAGACAGACAGACATGCAGACAGACAGACAGACAGACAGACATGCAGACAGACAGACAGACAGACAGACAGACAGACAGACAGACAGACAGACAGACAGACAGACAGACAGACAGACAGACAGACAGACAGACAGACAGACAGACAGACAGACAGACAGACAGACAGACAGACAGACAGACAGACAGACAGACAGACAGACAGACAAACAGGCAGGCAGGCAGGCAGTCAGACAGACAGACAGACAGACAGACAGACAGACAGACAGACAGACAGACAGACAGACAGACAGACAGACAGACAGACAGACAGACAGACAGACAGACAGACAGTATATATATATATATATATATATATATATATATATATATATATATATATATATATATATATATGTGTGTGTGTCGCTATGTCCGCTATTGTAACAGGAACGCTAAAGAGATTTATTTTTTATCTTTCATATCATAATCTTGTTTTGTTTTAATCGTAGATTACCAAATATCCGTTTCCTTTTTGGCTATTTGTAAATCTTTGTCCACACCATTTCCTTTACGTAATACGTTTAAAGTAACTATAGTGAGTTGTAAGGAGTTGTTCTAACCGGACAGAGTACATGGAATTCCTTCAGACATTCATCGGAGATTTGGAGATAATTTAGTCCCGGAGTCAGGAATAGACGTAAGTCACGCTTGTGAATCATATATACCGTCTTTCTGTTTTAAGTCGAGGAGTTTGCAGTTTTCCGCTCTTTTAAGCTTAGAAATCTTATATCCCTTTTTACACTTTTAGTTTTTACCGCAAGTATTGTACATAGTCAGGTTAACTTGGTTTTAATAAACGTATAAAACCTTGCTGTCCGTTGTGTACTTCACTTTGGTTGACCTGGCGAACTCCAGTACTCAGCACCCCATGTTCGTCATATTGGGGAACGCGAATAATAATAATAATTCATGTGGAAAACACAAAGAAAATCAGTACCGTGTCGGTGGTTTGGATATCGGAGGAAGAAATTACGTAAATTAAGCAAAGTTTTACCCCGATTTTCTCTTGTTTGGATATCTCAGTGTTTGGATATCCTGATAAAACACTCCTCCCCGTGTATGATATATTACACACACATATATATGTCAATAGATCAGAGGTTAGAGCACTGGTATGTTGATTCTCAATTGGGACAGTCAGATTTTCATATGCATGTAGAAACTGAGTTTTACAACTTTTACGACCTCTTTCTTACACCAGTTTCTCTGGCACAGATGAAATGTCATTCAAATATATATGCCGACCACCACTTTTTGGCATCCCAAACAAGAAATTTACCTGTTATGAGCAACCATTTTTATTCAAAACAGCCGAAATGTGAGGAATAATTTCTTTGTCGTGAACAAGCTAGAATACTACCGCGTGTAAATGGAAGAAACCGGAAGCGATTGCCAATTTTAGCCTATTAATATTCATATTTGATCAAAGGACACAAGGGGGAAGCTCTCATTGCAGGGTGCTTTTTTATGTCACGTGCGGGTTTTTACTATATTTTGTTTAAGATTTCCACCTTCATCAGTTACATGATGAGGTGGAACAATGTTAAGAATCACATCTGATTTTACACTTTAAGGTGATATACATGTAATTGTTAGTTAAATCTCCCTCCCCCTCTCAATGTTATGTTACAACAGCAAGTTCACGATTCGACAATCACGATTCCAAAAATTTGGAACATGCTGGACCAGTTGTCAACCTGACAACTTTCAGGAACTAATACAACTCCAGCTCTAAACCAGGCAAAAAAAAACACATTGAGAATGCAATGGCAACGTTGCAGGAAGAAGGATTAGGTGATTTTGTAAAAATTGGCAAAATATCTGCATTTGTTAAAGAAGTGCCCACTGATATAAATGAATCTGGGAAATTGCGCCTATACAAGATGCCCGTTTCTGTATATGCTCTGTTTCCCCGCAAAAATTATGACTTGCCAACCAGTTCAACAAGCTCTCTTAATGAAAGTGTCACAAACTATTTAGAAGAACATAAGTACTAGAAATACATGAATGCAACAACCCCTCGCCGGCTTAAATGCTTTTTTGAAACACCCCCCACCCACCCTGATTAAAATAAGCACTGATGTACAGCCAATATAAAAACAAACAGATACAGTATAATTATACACAAATGATAATCCTCAAATTCTACATATCAAAGCAAAACTTAGATTTCATTATTAAATTCTGGTTGTACAAAATATGTTTTTAGGAGGTTTCAAAAGGGATTATTTTAACAAGCATTAAATGGCTTCCCTATACATATACATGCATGTTTTGCAAAGGCAGAATTAAAAGTCAACAGCTCAAAAATTACACTTAAAGTAGAGTCCGAGATAAAAACAATTCGCTAGAATCAGATTCTAGAAGGAAGTATTAAACAGACAACGTTTCAGTCGAAAATTTGGAAATACAGCCAAAAAAATCGTCAAAGCCCATGAGTATTTACATGTAATAATACATTTAAGCTTTATATAAACGTAGTGTTTTACTTTTAAGTTAGCTTTAATTAAGCTGATTTATGGTTTGGACGAGCAAAGGGAAAGCATGAAAACGTGAAGCTGTATATTGTTTAGGTTAATAAGCGAAAACATGAAAACAACAAGAATCCTTCCGTATTTTGACCAAGGAGTTAATACAAAAACTGCAATTCAGATCGAGATTTTGTTTACCCTACAGCGTTTGGTTTCTTCAAGTTCTCTGGTTTCTCTTCAAGATATATTAAACGAGTTGTTTGTATCCTTCTTTTCTTTGTGCTCCATTCCGTTTCGTTTAAGTAAACGAAGGCAAAATACTATTTGCTTGAGAGTTTATAGTTTTCTTCCTCGCTGTCAATTCTTACCGCGTGACACCGTACCAAACATATATATAAATATATATATATATAAACTATTTCTCACATTTCCTCTCCCTCGCTTTTTCTACACGCGTGTAAAGTGGACTCCACGCGTGTCGAGATTAGCACCCTCACCGGGCTCCGGGCCTTCGGCCCTCCGCCCGGCTCGGGGAAAACATTTTAGCTTAGCTGTTTAGAAAATTGAACGTTGTTCATTCAATATCTTAAGCGTTTGACATCTGCCGGACATTTAGTAACGTCTTAATTGGTTTGTTGTGTTTTTATTTGAAATTATGAGTATCATTATACCCGTTACTTGTTCTTATTGTTGTAATTAAGATTGCAGTAACTTGAACTCAATCAAATTTTAGAAAAATTATTGTACGTATGTGTAATGCATAGATGTGTGGTTTAAATTCTATCCGTTTTAATAATAAACTGGTGCGGTCTGATATGCATTGGTCTTCTGCTGTGATGAAATAGTTGGTTTTCACTTGAGAAAATCTGGAAATATTTGGTGATACATAAAAATAAAATGTTATGTAAATATACCTTCTAATTTGAATTAAATCAAATGAGAACTATCTGCCTTATAAGGGCAGGGATACCCAATCTAACACGCCAATTACTGTATTTATTTCATCAAAACTGCATGTATGTATGCACACAATTTAAAATGACAACAGACAATACTTAATGCGTAGAGTGTACATCTAGTGGTAATAATGTAGTCTTGGTATGGGCTTGGTATATACAGTGTGGACTTGGTATATACAATGTGGACAGTGTGGACTGTGAACTGTAATATACAGTGTGAACTGTGGACTTGGTATATGCAGTGTGGATTGTGGCCTTGGTATATACAGTGTGGACTGTGGACTTGGTATGGACAGTGCGGACTGTGGACTTGCATCAGGTACAATTAGTAACTAATCATACCTAAAGTTTATGCACAAGGTACAATTCCCGTGAATTTGCAGCGGGTAATATCATTTCCCAATGCAAAGGGACCTTGCCTAAAACATTTCGAGTAGAGTACACTGGTGGCGCCTCCCATCGAGAAGTAGAGACAAGTGTTTGCCTCGAACAGGTTAGCTGAACCCGCTTATAGCGGCAGTGCCCTGAACGAAAGGCAAACTTTCATTGTGTAACTGGTTTGTTTTCTCAAGAATATCTTACAGTTTGCCTCGAACATAAAATGTGGGACTAATACTAAATCAATGCGCATGTCTATACACGATTGCATTTCAAATAAAGATAATTACCCTAAAAAAATTGCCATCCTTTACACACACGATACAAGGCCACGTTTGGATGTCCGTTTTATGCCAGATACATTCTTTTATTCTCGTTCTTCCTCGGTAACCGTAATATTACAAAGTGAGAGTATAACATATTGGCTGATTAGTGTTTAAATGTCCCTCAAGCCTCGGGAGGTTTAGTAAAAGTCCCTCGGGCTCCCTCGGCTTTCGGGTACATTTAATCACTAATCAACTGCTATTACTTATAATTAATTGCCCAGGGCTAATACATATTAGCCCGAGGCAATTAACTTGATTTATGCGTGGTTGGGGAAATAACTTTTATCAATTGTCACAAATGTGATAAAGGCTTTATCATGGAGACCGAAGTGTTTTTTAATGTGTGGTAACGAACTCAGTATCTCAGTTTTCTTAGGCAACCTTGGTTATCTTGAACATGTAGGTTAGTGACCTCAACCGAGGCAACTAACCTATACTTCATTATATACCCTTCTGTAACCAGGTCCAAATGCTGCAATTTTATTGGTTTAGAAGAGTGCAATTTGAGCATTAATTATATATCCTTCTGTAATTAGGCTCAAATGCTGCAATTTCATTGGTTTAGAGGGGTGCGATTTGAGCATTAATTATATATCCTTCTGTAATCAGGCCCAAATGCTGCAATGTCATTGCTTTAAAAGAGTGCGATTTGAGCATTAATCGCACTCTTGCTAGCTATAATCGCACACCAGCTATCAAAATTATCCAATCACAGTTCGGCACCTAAGCTGTACGATTTTCCGGGATTTTTCAAAAAAATTAAAAAATAGAGGATTTTAAATACTAAAATATAGAATTTAAATTTGTATTTTTTTGTATACGTTTTTAAAACAGTATCGTGTCCCCACAGGGGCGCCGGAGCCACGGGGGCAGCGGGGGCAGCTGCCCCCCTTGCCCTCACAGCGCGGGGGCAGCACGGGGGCAACCAACTGCCCTTTCCCGTAAGAGGAATGTTTTCTACAGGAATTGCCATTTGTATTATTGCATTAAATAACTTTTGTATTAATACCTCAAATGTCTCACAAGCTGCACTTATTACTGCAGACCATGCAGAAGCAGCAAACTAATTTTGCTTTAGGTTAGTTGTGTGTCCAACCTCGTTCTCAGGGCGTTTTTGAGATTTGGAGGGAGGGAAAAAGCCCTGGCATCGGCTAGTCACAGCAACCAAAAATACTGGGCGTAATAAATTAGCAATTTAGTTTAGTATGCAAAATCATTCTGAGTAATGCAGCCCCGTGGGAGAAGTTCATTGTAATGGTGATCCTATTTGTCCCGTTGGCGGTCCCGTTGAAGCTATTTGATCGTAACTGGAACAAAACTATGCATAAATATGTTTCACGAGGAGTGTTTAAGAAAAGCAAGCAACCAATGAAAATGCCGAATCCAACAGCCGATGCCAGAACCTTTTCCCACCTTACCAATTTCAAAAAGGCCCTGAGAACGAGGTTGAGCTGTGTCTTGTGCCCAGACGTTTTTCATTTGGCAGGTGTTTTCTGATTCATCAACGTTGCCATGTTTTCTTAAATGTAAATAGGAATGTAGCATCAATATGTACAATTCAGTCGTTGAATTTTCTTTCTCAATACATTGTCATTCATTATATTATACCGTTATGCTTTTTGGTTATTTTATGCTAAAGAGCGAAATTGACAAACATTATTTCACGTGCAAAAATTAATGCTGAAGAAAAGTGCCCTTTTTATATGGCTGCCCCCGCCGCCTTAAGTAGCTTCCGGCGCCCCTGTGTCCCCAACAAAATAAAAACAATTTATTACCCAGATTGGCACTCGGGTATTTCTTATATATTTTAGTCAGTAAAGTAGCAACACTCGGTGAAATAGAGTAAGCTTAAACTGCGTGAGTGTGTTTATAAATACATGCGTATAAACACGCTATAAAGTAAAGACAAACAGCACTAAATTACTCACATTTTTTGTTCTTGTCATTCTTTATCAACAACTCCGGGTTTTACCTCACATATAATTGTATGAACTCCTCATAAATTCACTTTATTATTAAGAAAACTCCTCGCTGAGTCTCCGTATATTAAAAGAAATGGCCGCCTGAAATTTGCATTTTTTGCGGGCCATGTTGAGAGACCTAGGTCTAGAACCCAAAAGTTGGGCTACTATGAAGTATTTGCTGTCGAAAACAAAGAGGACGAGGACATCATTGACCTGATTACAGAAGGATATATAATTAATTTGTAATAGAACGAATTGAGTCGTGCTATTAATGCCAAATCATACTCGTGATTAACAAATCAAACTCCCGCTTCGCGGTCGGTCGATCTTGTAATCACTCATATGATTTTGGCATTAATAGCACTCCTCGTCGTTCTTTTACCCTCATTAATCACACTCTTGCTGTAGCTGTAATCGCACATCTGCTGCAGCCAATGGAAATCAAGCTAGCTATCAAAATTGTCCAATCACAGTTCGGCACCTAAGTTGCAGGATTTTCTGGGATTTTTCAAAAAAAAATTAAAAATGGAGGATTTTGAATATTAAAATATAGAATTTAAATTTGTATTTTCTTGTATACGTTTTGAAATCAAATTATTACCCAGATTGACACTTGGGTATTTCTTAAATATTTTAGTCAGTAAAGTAGCAACACTCGGTGAAATACAGTAAACTTAAACTGCATGAGCGTGTTTATAAATACATGCGTATAAACACGCTATAAAGTAAGACCCCCATTAATTATATACCCCTCTGTAATCAGGCCCAAATGCTGCAATTTCATTGGTTTAGAGGAGTGTTATTTATCATTAACCACACTCTTGCTAGGTCAGCTGTAATCGTTCTCCTGTCTCAACTAATCAAAATAAGGCTAGATGACAGGACTGACCAGTCACAGTTCTGCATGCAAAGTGTTATTATTTATTTATATTTAATGTTTTTGATTTAAAAAAAAAAAATTCAGGATTTTCAATATAAAATTTTTATTTGTATTATATTAATGTATACGTTTTGAAAGGAATGTCGTGTCCCCAAAAGATGAAAAACAAAGTGTCAACCCGATTGGCACTCTATTTCGGTATTTCTATATTTGATTCAGTAAATTATCAACACTCGGTGAAAAATATGATTCACAAATCTATACGTGCGTGATTAACACCCCAAATACATATTTCATAGGTATATAAAACACACTATAAAATAGAGAGACAGTATTAAATTACTCACAATTTTGGTTCTTCTCCCCCTTTATTAATAACTCCCGGTTTTTACTAACATATAATCCCCGAGCCGGGCGACGGGCCGAAGGCTCGGAGCCCGGTGAGGGTGCTAATCTCGACACGCGTGGAGTCCACTTACATGCGAAATTACACGCGAGTGGGAAAGAAATTCTGCGAGATGTTTGTATGTATGTATATATATATCCATCAAATCGCCAACTTTCGCGGCTCAAGCGAAACAAAATCTTTGTCAGAAAAATTGGTTTCAAATGACAGAAAAACGAAAGCCAAGAAGAGATGTTGCAGTGGGATGAACCAAACAATATTAAACACGACTAGAAACCCTTGAAAAAGCATGAAAAATTGCGATAAAGATCGGAAAAGATGCCGCCAAATGTGACTGAAAAAAAACAAAAAGATGTTTCTTCGTGTGTCTGTTCAAAGCCAGCAAAAGACTTGTGCACTGGTATATCTTGGCTCGAGAGAGAACAGTGAATTGAAAGGAACATCATCACAAACAGCTTTTCACATTTTGAAGAGAATTGATTTCTTTTTGCTAAGAACCGAACAAAAAAAAAACACGGAAACCAAACGCCGTTACCAGTATGGCACTATGGCAGTGTTTGCAGCATCTGAGAAGAGCCAAAAGAAAATTTAACGGTAAGCAGTGATTCGTATTTAACTTACCAGCCGTTTCTTTAGCTGATTAGAGTCGGTATATATCCGAAACCTTTTCAGTATTAATTAAACTCAGTTAAAACAGCAAAAATCTTGTCAAATAATATACATTTTCGCAGGCGTTTTTTTTCATGGTTCGAGTAAAACTTTGCATTAAGTTATAGTTCTTCCCTGGTTAGTTTTTCCTCTCTTATACCTATAGTTTTCAGGCTGTTACCCACGTTTAATCTGTTCTGATGTTTTTCTTTGAGGTTCAACATTATATTTGGAACACTGGGAATCATATTATCAAAACAGTTTAATAGGCACCCTGATATAAGCGTCTGTAATTATTGTTTGTTTTTGCTATCAGTTTCTGGTGACACAAGTTTTTCCTCAGCCACTGCTTTATTATTTTGGAATAAAACATTGCTTTGGAAATTGGTCAATAATAGAAAAACTACATTCATGAAAGTGATAAAACAGGATGTAAAGGAGGCCAGGAGGGCAAGGGTGTTCATACTTGTAAACAAAAACAGATCAGGTGCTTATTTTAATCGAGGGGAGGGGGGGGGGGGGGATTATGTATATTTAATGTGTTAAAAGTGGGCGAGGGGGTTGCGTTTATGTATTTCTAGTTGTATGAATTCATCATCAACTCACTTTATTTATTAAATATACTCCTCTCCGTATATAAATTTTAAAGAAAATGGCCGCCTGAAATTTGCCTTTTTTGCGGACCATGTTTAGATGCCTAGGTCTAAAACCCAAAAGTTGGGCTACCAAGAAGACACGACCTAATTACAGAAGGGTATATAATTATATTATATTATGTTGTGTTGTGTTGTGTTGTGTTGTGTTGTGTTGTGTTGTGTTGCGTTGCGTTGCGTTGCGTTGCGTTGCGTTGCGTTGCGTTGCGTTGCGTTGCGTTGCGTTGCGTTGCGTTGCGTTGCGTTGCGTTGCGTTGCGTTGTGTTGCGTTGCGTTGTGTTGCGTTGTGTTGCTTTGTGCGGTGTTGTGCGGTGTTGTGCGGTGTTGTGCGGTGTTGTGCGGTGTTGTGCGGTGTTGTGCGGTGTTGTGCGGTATTGTGCGGTGTTTTGCGGTGTTGTGCGGTGTTGTGCGGTGTTGTGCGGTGTTGTGCGGTGTGGTGCGGTGGGATTGCGGTGGGGTTATGGTTGTGGTTGTGGTTGTGGTTGCGTTTGCGTTTGCGTTTGCGTTTGCGTTTGCGTTTGCGTTTGCGTTTGCGTTTGCGTTTGCGTTTGCGTTTGCGTTTGCGTTTGCGTTTGCGTTTGCGTTTGCGTTTGCGTTTGCGTTTGCGTTTGCGTTTGTTTTTGTGTTTGGGTTTGCGTTTGCGTTTGCGTTTGCGTTTGCGTTTGCGTTTGCGTTTGCGTTTGCGTTTGCGTTTGCGTTTGCGTTTGCGTTTGCGTTTGCGTTTGCGTTTGCGTTTGCGTTTGCGTTTGCGTTTGCGTTTGCGTTTGCGTTTGCGTTTGCGTTTGCGTTTGCGTTTGCGTTTGCGTTTGCGTTGGGGTTGCGTTGTGTTGTGTTATATTTTATTATATTATAGTACATTTATTCATATATCACTGTAATTGTCTAACTGTTGCTACTTGTGAAATAGATCAGTTATTTTTCAAAGCGCGGGTCATCACACATGGATCTGATGTATATGGCAGCATAACAAGAATGCATAGAGTTAATATTCAAAACACACTGCAATTAATGCCCAATAAGATTTACTATTGGTTCCGGAAACGTTGACAAAATTCGTGAAAATATTACGGGAATAGAGTCAAATATCAATTCACAATGGAATTCAGTGTCCTTTATATTCCACAGACAAAAACTCATTTTTTTCTTTGTCTTGTAAACAGAGATTCCAAATTGGCGAATGGAAGTTCAACCACCACGGTCCAAAGAAACGCGCAGGCGTAGGACAGGACCAGCGTTGCCAAATAAAAGTTTACCTTAAAAAAATAAATATAACCGAGTTGATCAGAACGTCATAAAATTCCACGAAGAAGCATTTACGCAACATTTTATAATATATGTCTCATTAATTGTAGCTAGAAATCCAGCATGTGTTCCATACTTGCGTGCATGTGTTGTATGCTTGAGTCTCATTCAAAGCTTGCGTATTTTGAAATGCGCAATATTTTAACAACTTAAAATCTTTTTCTGTCTTTTGTTTCTGAGCGTCTCCATACACTTGACTTTTTCAATCACAGGTGCAAAAGCTGCCTTTCACCGCCGACGTTGAGGTTGAATGTACAGCGTTTTATCATACAAATTAACCTATAGGTTGTTTTCAGTCCTTTGCACTCGTTGACCAGTTTCTGAGAAGCCAGGGACAGGACCGCTATTGGGAAACAGGTTTTTTTATGAATATGAAATATTTTTGAGTCGATTTAAACGCCGTATTCGTTACAAAATTTTGAACAATACGTCCTGGAAAAACAGCTATTTTTAAAGCTGTTTGTCTTTAAACGGGGAAAATAAAACTGTCCAACAGGTGTAAATACTGTCTAAAGTAAAGCAAACAAGCCCGAAGTTAAGGTAAACGACAACAACTGAAAACAAACTCGGCAATAAAGACAAAGAAGAGTATGAACCAAAAGACATATAATAAATTTGTAAATGTAATCCTTTCCCAGATCCACAGTTCTTGCTCCCTTGTGTTTCAACGGTATTTCGCTAGGTTTTCCTCCCTTTAAATATAGTTTACATAATACATACATATACGCACGAATGCATCCAAACGAATTTATAACATAGATGTAATACAACGACGTGTTTGACTGGCTATACCGTGCGTTTTCTATAACTCGATGGAGAATGGTATTTTCAAACGTAATGAGAAACTCATCTTTAATCAGCGAATAAATATTGTTTTCCATTGTTTTGTGTTTGATTCTCTGTTATAAATGAAATGGTTCATGGTTTGGCGTGCTCCATTGCATGAATTATGGATGTACTTGGGAAGTTGGAGAGCACTCACTCGGCTACCGCCTCGACCAACTCTACGCTTTTTTTCGTGCTATCCGAACTTCCTGCGTTCATCCATAACTCGATGGAGCACGCCGAACCATAAACCATTTAATTTTAAATTTAGTATAAATAACGCGCATTTTAGTTGCAATATATTTATTAATATAGCTTACAATTTGTTGCAGTTGAAATGTTTATTGGTGTGGGCCATAAAATGTTCATTAAAATGTTCATTGCTTTGACAAACCAGGCCATTATTATTATTGTTAACGTAATCATAAACTGCAGTAGAGTGCATAAGTCTGCATTAACCTGCATTAGACTGCATTACACTGCATTACACTGCATTACACTGCATTACACTTCATTAGGCTATATTAGACTATATTAGACTGCATTACACTGCATTACACTGCATTACATTGCATTAGTCTGCATTACATTGCATTACACTGCATTACACTGTATTAGACTGCATTAGCCTGCAGTAAGCTGTATTATACTGTATTGTGTTGCGTGACACTGCATTAGACTGCATTAGACTGCATTAGGCTGCATTACACTGCATTACACTGCATTACACCGCATTATACTGTATTATACTGTATTAGATTGCATTAGACTGCATTAGACTGCATTACACTGAATTAGACTGTATTAGACCGCATTAATCCGCAATAGACTGCAGTAACATAGGCTGCATTAGACTGAATTACACTGTGTTGGGCTGCATTAGGCCTAAGTCAAACGTCGCTCTTCTCATGCGCCGAATCTAATGCAAATCAGCATAAACAAAGGATTTACAGTACCGCTTAAATGTATTGAAGCACTGGACGCGGGTTTCTCGCGTGCACTGTACGAGGTCGACCGCAAATTTCCCGCGTTCTTTTGCGACCAGACCGCGCTCCTGCCAGAACGAAGACGCGGTCGGAGCGCGTCCTTAATTGAACGAAGACGCGTCCTTGACAAACCGCGTCTTTTCCTAAGTGCCTCCTAAACCTAAAGATAATAGACTTACTGTATGTATTTATGGCTCACAAGACAAAGATGATAACTTGTTGACATACTGGCGATAGACAACGCAAACCAGATGCAAGGCGAAAAGCAAAATCAGATTCAAGAGACCACAAATATACTCTCATTTGCGTTGCGAATCTGTGTCTTCTGTTTATTGATTCAATCAAGCTCAGTACATTGTTTAATAGTGTAAACGCATACTTCGAAGATAGGTAAATAATCAATCAAGCAAAAAAAAAGATTGAGTTCTTTGACTCATCTTTCAATCTGCCCCGCAGACAAAATTATGCCAGGGGATTAAGAGGTTATCAATCTTGTTAGCATACTGTAGCTCCTGGCCATCTGTTTTTAATCTGAAGACAAGAATATTGCATAACACAGCCACGAGAAGTTTTACAACGTTTTTTATAAAGTTATCTATAACGAGAGCCTGTGAAAGAAAAATCATTTGATTAATTAATTGACAAAGGTATATGCGTTTCATCTAGCAGAGTCTGTACGCAGGCTAGATTTTTCTTTAGTCTTTTCTGTTTCTGTTTCTGATTAGTAATTATGATAGTAAACATCTGGTAAGCTCAGGAAACCGGACCCTTGATGTGTGTGGGAAGTAGGATATCACTTATTAGTGTTAGTTACTATTAAAGTGCTAAAAACGGAAACTATCTTCTAGTTCTTTGTTAGTGGAGTTGTGCAGTAAAACTATTTGCCTTCTAAAAATTAAATAATTATGGGAAGAACTTCAGAGTATGTAAAATTGCGAATTTATGCATTGTTCAAGAAAAATAAAAAAAAAATGCGAGGCCGTTCGGGAACTTGAAGAAAGTGATGGCGTTGCGATAAGCCGAAACACTGTGGCAAGGTGGTACAAGAAATTTAGAGCGAATGGTTCTTTGGCAGACAAAAAAGGCAGTGGACGTCCTTCTTTAGTGAAGAAGTGTCATTTGGATTTTATTGACCAAAAGTTGGAGGAGAATGATGAACTTTCTTTTCGGTGATTACAAGCGTCGGCACGCAGGCTAGCGTGACTCATGACAATTTAATCAATCTTCAAATAAACTATGCGCACTGTACCGTCGTTTGCATCCGAAGCGTGAACACTCAATAAAATAGAGTTTGGGTTTTGGTCGAGGGTCGAGTGTCGAGGGTAGTTGGTCGAGGGTCGAGGGTAGTAGAAAACACGCTAAAATTATTTTTGAAATGTAATAAATAAGAATTATAGTTATTTTGTCTTATTTTGTGTTAAGCGCAAGGGGCGATTAATCCGCAGATTATGTTTTCCCTGAGGTGTACAAATATCTTTCATTATTAATATAACTTCCTGTCGCGACATTTACGCAAAGCCAAAGTGAATGATGCTTCAATGTTTTGGAAGACTTCTCAAAAGGTTTTACTCAACTTAATACTGGCAACCAGGAATTTGTATATTACGGCCTATTTCCAGCGTCGAAATTTAATGTACATTAGGTATATGCAACTCTGTTATCACTTACAAAAATAGCGCGGAGATTTGGCTATATTTGTCGCTTCAAATTGCTCATACCGCTTGCGAAATGTTGATGGACGCGGTAAAGGAATGCAAAGATAATACACGAAGAAGTAATGCGATGTCTGTCCCGAGTAAACACTTTGCTGCGCGTATCGAACGTCTTTATGAAAAAACCCCAAAAACTTCCGCCCCAGTTTTTTATGTAGCCTATGTTGAAGTTTTTGAGCCACTAGAAGGAAATTATGTGCGTAAATACAGGTATGCATAACAAACTCCGCGCTATTTTTGTAAGTGATAATCAACATATAGGCCAGGACTATATCAGCAATTTCTGGCCATTTTTCAATTATTTTACTCTGTGTGTCCTTTTCTTTTCTTTTTTTTACAATATAATTTAATAGTATCAGCTTAATCTTTTTTTTTATCATATATCAAACGAACTTTGCTCTTTCCCTTTAAAAAACTCTTTAGTGACTTTGTAATATTATATTTCGACATAATCTCCCTAGATGAGCTTTGCTCTTGGAGAAAATGTTTGTACTCTAAAATATGTTTAAATAAAAAAAAAAGTATTAAGTTGAGTAAAACCTTTTGAGAAGTCTTCCAAAACATTGAAGCATCATTCACTTTGGCTTTGCGTAAATGTCGCGACAGGAAGTTATATTAATAATGAAAGATATTTGTACACCTCAGGGCAAACATAATCTGATTAATCGCCCCTTGCGCTTAACACAAAATAAGACAAAATAACTATAATTCTTATTTATTACATTTCAAAAATAATTTTAGCGTGTTTTACAACCCTCGACCTACTACCCTCGAACCTCGACCAACTACCCTCGACACTCGACCCTCGACCAAAACCCAAACTCAATAAAATATGTGCTCTGACCGCCTCAAACTAAACTATTTAAGTTTTCTCCGCCCACTTGTCATGTTTCAAATTTCAACAGTTTACTTCCCACAAAGTATATTTGTCTGGGCTTACCGGTAGAATCGCCAACAGTCGACAAACTTCTGTTCAGCATAAAATATTGTCTAGGTCTAACGTTTGTGCTGTAAGTAATAAAATCAAGCTCAACATCTGTGATTTAAACCAAACTTGTTACATTGATAATTTGAAACATGACAGACGTTTACAAGACTATCATGGAGCCATGTAAACAAGGCACATGCAGCTGTTATTCTGTATGCTATAAAATCATAACTCTCAGTAAGTAGCAGGTTATGAAATTTCAATTTTGAAAGAACCAGGCAGTTCTATACCAAGTGTCATTTTTTTACTTGAACTATATTTCACAAAGCAATGATGCGTGCGAAAGCAAAAATAACAGGAAATGGTAGTATGTTCGATTTTGGTTATTTCTGTCTAATCCTATGGCTATGTTTTTTGAAATATTATTGAAAACTTAACATGCATATTAGCAACGTCCATACAAATAGGTTTTAACTCGCCCCCCAGGGAACTATGTTGGTGATTTGCTTTTACTTCTAGTTCGAAAATAAAGTCTTAGCGTGAAAGAATTGCCAATACGGGTCCCTGGTCAAAACTTCCCGCAAGCTTTATGCGTGCATGTCAATTGGAGGCATGCAATACCAATTACCATCAATTTCGGTTTCATGTAACATATAATCAGAAACCTAATCAAAGCTTTTCAATTTCAAAAACAGAAATGTCACTTCGCGTGAAAAATTTCGCCCTTCGAGTTTCCACAAACGTCTTCTTGTATAATTTCTTGCATTTTGTTTGTTCAAAGTGAACTCTTTGAATGGGCTAGTACTATTTCATGATACAGCGATACAACGATACAGGAACCTGGAACCTGGAACCGGAACCTGGAACCGGAACCGAATGTTAATTTATCCTAATTTATGCTAATTATTCAAATTACGCGTTATAAAGGTACAAACTATTTCTCTTTTCCGGGGGGAGTAGTTATATACTCCATGAGATACAAACTATTTCTCTTTTCGGGGGGGGGGGGGTAGTTATTCTGAAGAAATACCAATATACTCTAGCTTTATGAGATACAAATTTCGGGGGGGGGGGGTTAGTTGTCCTGAAGAAATTCCAATGTACTCTTTATGAGCTACAAACCATTTCTCTTTTCGGGGGGGGGGGGGGGTAGTTGTTCTGAAGAAATACAATATACTGTTTGAGTAATAATAAGGATATAAACATTTTGAGACCTGAAAAAGTCTTTTATTAACGCCAGATGATTTTACTCTCAACGGGAAAGCTCCAGGCTTTATTAAAGGTTAAGGATAATCGCACGCAACGCCAAATTTTGACGCGTATAACTCTTTAAAAGTCCGAGACCTTTCTCTGTGGTGAATAAAATCGCATGCATGACGTTAGCCAGTATAAAATACTTAAAAGGCCCACTATATATAAAGGGATAACGCGCCTTTGTCGCAGGTTTGAGAGCAAGTGCACTATGGCCAAGTGAAATATATTTCAGCATGTATAGTGCTTTTACAAGTATTATAATCATGCCGGTAATAGGATTTCCTATCGATCGCAGTCTCGACGTCTTACCGTGACTCACCTGACGGAAAACGCCATTGAATGAAGCGCGAAGAACGACACTCCGCAAATGCTAAGCATATGCATATGAATACAACACTTGCTCCTGTGTAAGGACAACAAAACCTGTCACTGTATACGAAGAAACATGAATAGACACTGCCGCGCTGGATTACTGCTAATATATTCAAGAAATACAAAGATTGCAAAAAATATATATAAAAAGTACAAATTATCTAGTAATAATAGTTACTAATGTTAATGATATAAATAAAGAAATTGATACCTATAGTGCAAATCATATTTTTAATTAAGTAAATAGAAGTCGTAATTAAGTATATCAAAATACTCGAACACCACAGAATTGTTAAAGCAGGCACGAGAAGCGCGAAAAAACAACGTAAAATCTAAAATTACATATCTACAAATTGCAAAATTACATTTATACGGGCTGAGGCGAGCCATCCACTTCAAAAGGGAGGGCGAGTGGGACTTTAGCCTCCTCAGTATTTCTGAGGAGGCTAAAGCCCCAGTATTATTTCCTCAGTACTCCTCAAGTTAATAGCTTAATTAAATATTTATACTTGGAAACTTTCTTACTCACCGTTTAACTCCAGAAACAACATCTGCGTGATCGAGATGATGACATTGTAAAAACTCCAGAAAACAGAAAGTATACACCGAGAGATTATGTCGTGTGTTCAAAAACCACAGTGTTAGTAATAGTAGCTACAAAACTAGCGAAACAGTAACTGAAAGAATGACAATGAGTCGTCTGTCCTCTGGCTTAGCTATTTCCTTATTATTCAGGCCATTCTCTGCTGAAAGATTAATACCTTGTTGGGCATGCGAAAGTGTGCGAATGTATGTGTCGCAATAAAATTCTAAAGATAAAAAAATTCTTGTTGGCGTACATTGACAGTTGACTAAAACGTGTTACGTGTACAACTTCTCGGTACAAAACTGCAGAAAAAAACAGCAGAAAAGGAACAAGTGTTGTATTAATATAGATATGTTCGATAGTATTCTATAGCTTGTTATTCGCAGAGTGTCGTTCTTCGTGCTTCATTCAATGGCATTTTCCGTCAGGTGAATCACGGTAAGACGTCGAGACTGCGATCGATAGGAAATCCTATTACCGGCATGATTATAATACTTGTAAAAGTGCTACATGCTGAAATATATTTCACTTGGCCATAGTGCACTTGCTCTCAAACCTGCGACAAAGGCGCGTTATCCCTTTATATATAGTGGGCCTTTTAAGTATTTTATACTGGCTAACGTCATGCATGCGATTTTATTCACCACAGAGAAAGGGCTTGGACTTTAAAGAGTTATACGCGTCAAAATTTGGCGTTGCGTGCGATTATCCTTAATCTTTAATAAAGCCTGGAGCTTTCCCGTGGAGAGTAAAATCGTCTGGCGTTAATAAAAGTCTTTTTTTTCAGGTCTCAAAAGGTTAATATTCTTATTATTACTCAGACAGTATATTGTATTTCTTCAGGACAACTACCCCCCACCCCCACCCCCCCGAAAAGAGAAATAGTTTGTAGCTCATCATAATGCTAGAGTATATTGGTATTTCTTCAGGACAACTAACTCCCCGCCCCCCGAAATTTGTATCTCATAATGCTGGAGTATATTGGTATTTCTTCAGAATAACTACCCCCCCCCCCCCCCGGGAAAAGAGAAATAGTTTGTAACGCGTAATTTGAATAATTAGCATAAATTAGGATAAATTAACATTCGGTTCCGGTTCCAGGTTCCGGTTCCAGGTTCCAGGTTCCTGTATCGTTGTATCGCTGTATCATGAAATAGTACTAGCCCTTTGAATGATGTCTAGTGTTGAATGGCTAATGTCATATTGATGATTGATACTTATATACGCTGTTGTCTCATATTGACGTAGCTTTCCAACCAGCAATTAATCCGAAACTAAATATCCGCGATTAAAATACAGCAGCTCCAGTGTGCTAGCTCACCAAATACTGTAGATACTGTACATGTCAGAGTTTTAGTACCTTTGTCATTTCCATGATCATTACTAATACAACACAACACAACACAACACAACACAACACAACACAACACAACACAACACAACACAACACAACACAACACAACACAACACAACACAACACAACACAACACAACACAACACAACACAAACATCCTAAATAAGTTTCGCAAATATTACCTTATCACAGATTATCAGACATTGACAGGCGGCCAAAAGTTCATATTACACAACAGATGTTTAACCGCGTGTGGTTTCTGGACGCGGCCACAGTCGACCGCGATCAAAGTACGGTCAAACCACAAGCTGACCGCGGCAAGCATGCGTCCTGACCGAAAGTGACCGCGTCCATCAGACGCGGTATGCCCGAAATTTGCACGCGGTCAAATGCTTCAATACTTCCAAGCGGTACTGTAGCTCATTTTCATTATGTTCGGCGCACGAGAAGAGCAATTTTTGGCCTAGGCCTTAGGCTGCATGACACCGTATTAGACTGTATTAGATTGCATTACACTGGATTACACTGTATTAGAAGGAATTACACTGCATTAGTCTGCATTAGACTGCATTGAATTGTACTAGACTGCATTAGACTACATTACACTGAGCTACACTGCAGTTGATTGCATTATATGCACTGCATTACACCGCATTAGACTGCATTAGAATGCATCAGACTGCATTAGACTATATTACACAGCATTACACTGCAATACACTGCATTATACTGCATTACATTGCATTACTTTGCATTACACTGCATTGACCTGCATCATCGAAATATAGTTTAACCCTATCCAGACTGGGCTTTTTTTTGTCTTCTGGGACTGGGGGGGGGGGGGGGGGGGGCGGAAAGTGCCCGCGGTCAATATCTCCTGAACCATTTGGTGTATTCCGACGACACTTTTACAGGTGGATGGTATGCCTTGTTCAAGTATGTGTTACACTTATGTTGTCATGGCGACAAATTATGACGTCATTATGACGTCATTAATTGCAAAAACTCAGGATTACCAGAATTTCCAAAAAAAATTTTCCTATTGTTTTGTTAACATAAAAAAGGTAGTATATCAAAAAAATAGTTTCTCTTTATTAAAAAGTACTTACTTTTATTGTAACTATTATAAAAGCAAACATAATAAAAATTGTCGGCTGAAATTTTGTGTTGGTAGGTGTTCACGACTCCGCTGTAACTTTATTTTGGCGTGATATTTTTTCACCAAATTTTCCACACATAAAGCCCATACATATTTAGGAAAAGTCATGAAATTTCAGAACCATACCTGTACTGGTTTAGGAGATATTAACTTTTAAATTCAGCGCGGGCACTTTCCGCCCCCCCTCCCCCGTCGGGATACGGTTAAGTTAGATATTCTGCCGAAGCAGAGAACGTAAGAGTCTGAAAGTTAATTTATGCTTCCGAAGAGATTCGTCGTGCGAAGAATCGCGCGCGTATGTCTTACACACAAATTTAAGCCGTTAATTTTTCGCGCGACGCTTCGCACGATACATGCTTTTGGAAGCATAAATTGGGCTTAACGTTTCCAGCGAAGGCCCTTCGTCAGAGAGAAACGGGAAGAGTGTAAACAAACAATGAGCTTATATAAGGAAAATAATCATGTGATCAAAAATTAGCAAATCAGATAAATATAACAATAACAAATTGATAATGAGATCGTAACGTATTATGATAAGTTGACACTGAGATAATGAGATAATGAGATGCAGACATAAACAGTGTTTTCGTTTAATTTATCTATTTTTACTCTTTCTCATCCTTTTCACACCACGTCCTTTTTTGCTTATCGACCTTGAGAAAAGCAAATGTATTTTGCATCTCTTTATTGATTTCTTATTGTTATTTTGCTCTGATTGGCTAATATTTTCGCATCTCATTATCAAGCTGTTATTGTTCAACAAGTTCAATGTTTCTTTATGCTGAGCTCCGTGGAAATATTTAGAGCAATGTCTCCCTTCAACTTTTTCGGGAAAGAAAAAAAGACAGAACAATGCTAATCTCTGATGTCAGACTTCAACCAATATATACTTTTAGGAGGTTATTATTTCCAAAAATCACTAAAGTTCTTGAAATGTTATAAAGAGAACGTTTTACTTTCTGAACTGAAAATAAAAAGTGAACTCTTGTGACATTGTGATACCAAAGTTCCTAAAATATATTCATACTGCCGTTTATTCTGCCTGTTGACCCTAATACAGGTTCATGCAATGTAATGCAGTCTAATGCAGTCTAATGACGTTTTATGCAGTCTAATACAGGCTAATGCAGTTTAATGCAGCGTAATGCAGCGTAACGCACACTAACTCAGTCTAATGCAGTCTAATGTAAGTCAATGCAGTCTAATGCAGTCTAATACAGTGTAATGCAGAGTAATGCAGTGTAATGCCGTGTAACTAAGTCTAAAACAGTCTAATGCAGGTTAATGCAGTCTAATGCAGTTTAATGCACTCTAAGGCAGCCTAAGGCAGCCTAATGCAGTGTAATGCAGTGTAATGGGTGTAATACTGTGTAATGCAGTGTAATGCAGTGTAACGCAATGCAACGCATTGTAACGCATTGTAACGCAGTCTAAACGCCGAAACACACTGGACGCGAAACCGTAACGCGACGCGATCTTCGAGCTTTTAAAGGCGAAAAAAATTACCCTAGTAATGAACACTTGGAGGTTTCGTATGCACTACAATCAACAAGTTTTCCTGTCATTGTTATTTTATCAAGCTTCTCATGAGGGACGAATTCATTCGGTTCCGAAATTACAAAAATCGCAACGCGTTACGGTTTCGATCGCGTCCGATGTGTCTCGGCCTTAACGCAGTCAAACGCAGTCTAAGTAAGAGTTAATTACGGCCAAGATAACTAACTTTAGCTTAGTTACCGACTTCGAGATAATTAACTGATTTAGCTTATTCATAATACAGATGATATTTGTCGTTATTTACAAAAAAAAAAGTATTCTAGACGTAGTTTTAAGGTGATATAGTAGGTCATTTAATATGCAACGTCAATAACCCATATATTAATCGTGGCACATGACCCCACATCAAAGATAACTTATGCATGAATAAACTAACGCAGGTTAATGCAGTCTAATGCAGTGTAATCCAGCCTAATGCAGCGTAGTGCACTAAAATGCAGCCTAATCCAATCTAATGCAGTCTAATGCAGTCTAATGCAGGTTAATGCAGTGTAATGCAATCTAATTCGGTCTAATGCAGCCTAATGCAGTCTAATGCAGGTGAATGCAGTTTAATGGAGAACAATGCAGTGTAATGCAGCCTACTGTAGTTTAATGCAGTCTAATGCAGTCTAATGCAGCCTAATGAAGTCTAGTGCAGTTTAATGCAGTGTAATGCAGTCTAATGCAGTCTGACACAGTCTAACGAAGAGTAATGCAGCATAATGCAGGTTAATGCTATGTAATGCAGCCTAATGCAGTGTAATACAGCCTACTGCCGTCTAATTCAGTCTAATGCAGCCTCATGCAGGTTAATGCAGTGTAATGCAGAGTAATTCAGTCTAATGCAGTCTAATGCAGGTTAAAGCAGTGTAATGCAGCCTAATGCATTCTAAGTATAGGTTGGTTATCAAGATTACCGAGTTTGCCTAGTTGGCTTAAAAACACTTCGGTAGCGATGATAAATCCTTTTTCAGATTCGTGACCATTGAATAACCCTTATTTTCTCAACCACGCATAAATCAATTTAATTCCCCCGGGCAATTAACCTGAGCAATTAACTTGATTCATGATTGGTTGGGAGTAACAATTATAAATAAACAGCCGTGGTACTTCAAATAAAACCGAGGTGATCGTGAACTAATGCAGGTTAATGCAGACTAATGCAGTGTAATGCAGTGTAATGCAGTGTAATACAGTGTAATACAGTGTAATGCAGTGTAATACAATGTAATACAGGTTAATGTAGTCTAATGCAGTCTAATGCAGGTTAATGCAATGTAATGCAGCCTAATGCAATGTAATGCAACCTAATTCAGCCTAATGCAGTTTAATGCTGACATCACTGCGGTAGTTTAGCATGGTACAGAGATTGAAGAGCCAAACAGATTGCTTGAGAAGCACTATTTACGTCCGAGGCATTTTCTTAACAATTCTTGTGACTTACCATAGTAAATACAGTAATGTGAAGAGGTGCCTCGATATTGCTCTCTAATACAAGCTTAACATCTTCATGGAGGATAAATGCCGCGTAATTTATACGACTTAAAGGAATCCAAAATTTTGCACCGAGGATATCCTTTGCCAAACCTATATAGCAAAATAGAAAATATATAAATAAAATGCTTGTTTACTTGAATCTTAATTTTTTCTAGTTCATCATGGAGCAGGCACAGTTCCTCCCTACCCCTTACCTTACTCTTTCTCTCCACGTAAAACAGTTAATTTACAGAATGTATTACATCACACCTAAAATCCTGGAAAAAAGTCCTTGGGACAGTATGCGAAAATCGTCAAAAATGCCAAAGTGTTCATGACCAACAATTTTGTCCAGGATTGTTTGAAAATGAGAAATTCTTAAATTTTTAATGAAACACAGTTTGTTTTTTTTATCTTTGAAACATTGCAAAGGACATACAGTTTAATAAAAGAGCATCTAGGGTAAACGTTTGTATAGTTACGCATGCGTAAGTATGCTGTTACCGGGATAACTCTAGGTGATCAAAGCGTTCACATGACGTTATATAGGGTTATCTCAGGAGCCAGGGATAACTCGGTAGTTGCGTTTTATATTTCATGTGAAACAGGGTAAACTTTGACCCTATCCCCCGAGAAAACTCGTTTGATGTGAACAGCCCCTAAAGTTCTACCCTGGTCCCAGATGTCCTACGCCGCCCGCTCCCCCGAAATGCTGAAAATGGCGAGAGATCCTCTGGTCAAACTGGCCGTTTCTTTGATCGCTCCGAGCCAATGAAGTCGCTAGAGTCTGATCTTGACCCCGAATCATGACTTGTTGGGTTTTTTTATTACGCTCTATGCCGCACAGTATCGTTTTTGGTAATAAAATGTCATCGAATTTTTCGTTAAAGTTCGTATCCATGTGTTTTGACGACTAGTCAGTCGGTCGGGAAATAATACAATCTAGGATTGAGTTCTTGTTTGTAACAAATCTTCACATTCTCTTTCATCTTTTCTTCCGAAGCAGCCAAATCTTCCCTAACGATATTTTTTTTTCGTCCATTCAAAAATAAACATTGGTGTCGAGAACTACTTCATCACCATTTTGTCTTTTGTAAAAAGCGTTTCAATAATATCAAGAATATGGATATTCTTGCATGTTTCGAGTGACAGTAGTGAAACATTATGCGCAATAGTATAAATTTACAAGTTTCTATCACAAATCCTTGAATTTTATTGGCTATCGCAGGGGGTTACTATCGGCTGATACAAACGTTTTGTAATAATCCGATGAAAACGCCTTTTTTAACCAATCACAAATGCGTATAGTACGTCACGAACAATGGTCAGTATAGACAGCGGTTCTGTTAAGCAACAATGGCGACGAAATTATAATGGAGTGGGCAAATGACAGCAGAAATTGAATCGAGCACGGGTGGCGTGCACTGTTAGCGCATTGCCTCTCGCCAAAAGTTAGGCCGGTTAGACGGGGTTAGTACTTGGATGGGTGACCACTTGGGATTGCCCACGCTGTCAAGATCGAAACTAAGTGAGTAGAGTTGTAGTTGATCTCTCCTGTGTTTCGAGGGTTTTTTGCCGGGTTCTCCGGTTTTCCTTCCTCCGCAAAACCAACACTTACATCATGGTAGTCATGTTCAATTGGGGCACTTCGCTCTGTTCGACCACCAGTTGCTATAGGCAATAAAGTCATTAAATCTAAATCTAAAATTTACGCGAAGCAATAAGTTCTACAGGAAACACAAACGGCTACAAAATGGTTTATATGGAAATTATTAATGGTAAAGTTGTTAAATTGTTTGTCTGCGTCCGTTTAAGGTGGCTCCACACAGTTTCTTGAAAAAATGGAAAATACAAGATTTAGAATCCAAAACACGTGCATAAACAATTCGGAAAAAGAATAAAACTAAATGTTATTCGTAGTTATACAGTTTGACAATAAAAAACTGTTGCCACGTAAATAGCAACAGATGTTGCTATGGCAACGTTGACGTTTCAAAATGGCTGCCAATTACCCTTCAAACTAATTTAATTCGAAAAAACCTTTAGTCTGCGAAGAAGACTGCTGCTCGACCGCTCCCCCTGGAGACGCCAGAACAACAGTCTGCGATCACTGGACACTAATGCCGTACTGCTACTGAGGAAAAACCGTCGGCGGCATGTGATTTGTCGATTTAAGCTTTCTTTGTGTAAAATCTAAATATAATGCCGACAATTTCATAAACATTCGAAATGGTATCAAAGTGGATGATCACGAAGCTTTTGTAAACGCAGTGAAGGACGTTAAACCGGTATTTTCTATAATTTTTTTTGAAACAAGAACAAGTGGAAGCATGTTCAAAACCTTTAAGTTTATAATTTAATTATAAACATACCGTTGCCGAGGCATTTTCGACACACGTGCGATTCGTTTACATACGCTCACTCGGGACGGTAACTTTTGAATGACTTCGATACTGCTAATTCCAGTTGCCGCGCCGTTTTTTGACAGTTGTTTACGACTTCATATGTACTGAATAGGCATTGATAAAAATACTACCGGGACCCGTTATTTAATTGCTTTCACGCAAGACGATTTCATCTAATTAAAATAGCTCTCCTGACATCTATGGTCGAAGATTTCCCTCTTTCGTAAGTCTTTCAACTGCTGTTCACTTTCGTCGTTTCAGCATCAAGAGCCTCGGATTGGCTCGGAATAATACACGAATTTTCCACAAGGATTAGGAACATACGGATAGACGAACTTTGTTTACTTTACACGAATGTAGACAGTGCACTGGTTGTTGCAAAAACAAATGAATGGGGTAACGTAAAGTTTAAATTTCATGACAAATCACAATTGTTTGTGTCCCCAAATCACTGTTGACAACAAGTCAGTGAACAACATTCAAAAAACGGCGCGTGGCGCGGCCAGAACTTCTTCCAGACTCCAGTTAATTTATATCCGGAATATTTATGCATGACGTCACGGTACGGCATTAGTGGCGATTGGTCGCAGACTGTGGTTCTCGCGCTTCCAGGGGGGAGCGATGGAGCAGCAGTCTGCTTCGCAGACTAAAAAACGTTTTGTGACCCCCAATTGTTTTTTTTCATTAAAAGTTTTCTTGAAGTATGAGTAATCAATAGGCCGATTTTAAAAAAATTCTGTAGAACGAATTTTTTTATGAAAAATCATGTTTGTTAAAATCGGCCTATTGATTACTCGTACTTCAGGAAAAGTTTTAATGAAAAAAATATAATTGGGGATCACCAAAGTTTTTTTCGAATTAAATTAGTTTGAAGGGTAATTGGCAGCCATTTTGAAACGTCATTGTTGCCAAAGCAACAACTGTTGCTATTTATTTGGTAGCAGTTTTGATTTTCAGGCTGTTGAACTAATGTATAACATTAGTTTTATTCTTTTTTCGAATTGTTTAATCACGTGTTTCGGAATCTCAAACTTGTATTTTCCATTTTTTAAAAAACCTGTATGGAGCCACCTTAAAACAAAATAAACTACAAGCAAAAAAACATTTCAAAATTACGTTTGCTATTGATAACATTTCGTGATGTAAACTATATGCTAAAATGAATGTTTCTTTAACATTTTGCTATTTTAACATTTCCTATGGGTGGAAATATATTGTTTCAATATTGTACACGAAACCCATGCTAAATTATGCAAGGAAACTTTACTTTTCCATCACGAGACCAAGGAAATGTCTGAAATGACTGTTGAGCATTAATTGTTGTTGGAACTCCGCTTCGCTTCGTTGACTATCTGCCCATAGCTCGAAAACTCGGGATCGTTGTCTAATTAGAAAACGATCCCGAGTTTTCGAGCTATGGGCAAATAGTCAACGAGGCGAAGCGGAGTTCCAACAACAATTAATGCTCAACAGTCATTTCAGACATTTCCTTGGTCTCGTGATGGAAAAGTAAAGTTTCCTTGCATAATATATATAAAATAAATATCCCGTGTAAACGCACCTGCATAACCATATTGACACGCGAATATTACCCAGGAAACACACATGCTCCACAAGGCCCATCTGAGACTTCCATAAATTACTTTTTCTCCTTTGGACCAAACATGTGGATTAGACTTCCATGCATTGCGAGGAGCGTACACGATAGATAGCGCTGTTCCAATTGCAACACACCAGATGAATACAGCCCAAAACTACAAAAAATAAGAACGTACCACAGTGAATTATTGAATTTTTCAATATTCCATTTGAATTCCTTTTTTGTTTCTGTATAATTTTACTGTTGTCAATAGAATATAGCTAAGCTCCAGTACACTCTTAATTCCTGGGTGTTCAGCGAACACCAACATGGTGTAAATTCAATGCAGCTCTGTGGACAAAAATGCGGTGTAAATTTGCACCCCATCGGTGTTCACAGAGCTGCAATGCATTTACACCATTTTGGTGTTCGCTGAACACCCAGGAATTAAGAGTGTAGTAAATCGAAGTACTTAAATGGACTAACAGATAAGTAGTATACCTGCAGCTATAGAACCCTTGCGTCAGCACTTTTTCTGGCTTGAGCCTGCGCTGTGCATGACCTGTGCATGTCGGTAAAGCGGTAATTCGCGTGAGCCGCGTGCACGCGCAGGTGGACCCGAAATACGTTTTTGAATAGAAAAACCAGTTAGACAAGAATGAGGTTTACAAACGGAAATAGGCTTGATGGAAATTCGTAAAAATTCAAAAAAACAAACTAGTTGTTTTGTAACAAGCGTTTAAAACAGAAGTTCAAATTTGTTTAAAGGGAAAAAATATTGTTAAAGCAATGACTTCTAAAGGAAATTTGTGTAAACTTGCTACGCCTACCGGCATTGGTGATGAAGAGAGATTTCTGAGTCACCTTCAGAAAGTGATTGAAGACAAACTAATAAGCTGTAATGCTGAAGAAATTGCATCCAACATTTCTGCCTTGGTATTGAAAAATTGTTGTGGTTGTCAGGCAGGCCATCCCTCCCAACGTCAGCACGATTGCTTGATCACGGAGCAGGAAGAAAGGATTTTGTTGTATTTCGACATTGCATTGGAAAGAGTTTCGGGCGAAGCAAAGATTGTTGAACAATTTAAGAACAGCTTACATGACATAAAACCACCAGTGAATGGTTTAGAACTGCTAAAATACATTTGTAAAGATTGGCGAATATTGTTTTCTTCAAAGCAGAGACCACCATCTTAAAATTCAAACTCTTAATCTTGTATAAAGTACGATGTTGAAATGTGTCTTGATTCTTTGTAAACATGTGATGAAACAAATAAAACCCAACTCAATATACCATGCCTGGTCTGATTTTGTTAAACTATGGGCTAGCCCCGCTTATTAATGTGAATGGGTTTTTTTCTAAGTTATATTTTGAACATTCGAACGTTATATTTTGAACGTGTACATGTACATACATGTACATACATGTACACGTTTGAACGAAGAAAGTTAATTATAGTCAATATTGTGATTTGGAAAAGTTCCTATCATTAGCTTTTAACTAATTGTTTATACATCAGACATATACATTATCCGTCAACAATAGTTACTGGTTTCGATCGAGGTGAGGGGATATCCGGTCAAATTGTTGGACCTTGTTCCTAATGAGTTTAAGATATTTTCTCGGTAATTACTTACCAGGTGTTTGCAAACTTTTACCTTGTATAAAATATTTTCTGGGAATCTAAACGGGTTTTTCGTTTTACGTATTTGTTTTAACATTGCTTTGGTTCTCTTCTGAACACGGTTCGCTGGTTTCTTTTTTGTTTACGTTCAATATTTTAATGACTAACCTTATAACAAAACATGTTATAAAGTCCAATGTTATACACCCGTGCTAGTAATCCGTATTTTATGCAAATGTAATATACGTAAACCCTCTAATGATGTAAAAATGTCATTAAGGTATTCCCCCAGTAATTACTTACCAGGTGTTTGCAAAATTTTATCTTGTATAGAATATTTTGTTGGAATGTGATCGTGTTTTTAGTATTTGTTTTCGTTTTACGTTGATTCTTTTTGCGATACACGTTTGCGGGTTTCTTAGCGGAATGAATTTGTAAAAGCGTTACTAACCTTAGAAGACTTTACAGGTTACGTCATTCGGATAAACTTGACACATCACATATAAGTATTTGTTCAGTTATCTGGTTTTCCCCCCTATGCTCAAGCACGGTAAGCGAGATCTCACATGATAGTTATTTCCTCTAATAGCCATAACATAATTTTACTCTGCCAAACGGTCAGACAATTTTTTTCAGCAGAAAGAAAGGGGACAAAGTTATAAGAACATAATAACTAAACATCAAATAATTGCATTGACTGAATAAAGCTGTGTTGTACAGCAATTTCAATACTGATATTCAGTAAACCAACAATATTGTATACCAGTACAGCATGTATTAACCACTACCAACCATATTTTTCCAGCTGATTAAAGAGACCGGTTAAGGATAGTCCCTGCAGGAATGGGTAACTTAACTAACTAAACATCAAATTTGAATTTGAATTTTTTTTGAATTTAATAAGTTCGTCAAAAAATATTTACATTCATGACAGGTGAAAGAAACAGGACACATGTCCCAATTGATATCATCCACACTACATACAATATGTTATCACTAAAATATCAAAATAAATAAAATATATTACAATATAATCTTGTAAAACAGATTTCATGCATGTTCATGTAAATTCAGAGTTGAATTTCTTGAAGTAATAATCCTGCAGTTTTGTTTTAAAGGAAATTGTAGTATCAATAGTCTTTAATAAACTCGGTAATTTATTCCATAGGGAAATTACACGATTAAAAAAGAAGTGTTTCAAATAATCTTGTTTCACAATTTTCTCACAGTAGTTATTTGGATCAAAATTTCTAGTTCTGTATGCATGAACAGAAACTTTCTTAAAATACTTTAGGTTTTCTATATCTTCTATATCTGTATGGCCTTTCTGAAACTTGAATAGTAAGGTACGTGAGATCTGCCATTTCTCTTCTATACTCAAGAGGTAAAAAGCCTAACTTTATTAGTCTTTCTTTGTAGTTCGTATGTTCTGGATATCCTAAAATAAATTTAGTTGCACGTCGTTGAACATTTTCAAGCAGTGTTTTATTCTTGATGGTATACGGTGACCAGACTTCACTCGCGTATTCTAGGGATGATCTAACAATACAACAGTAGAGCAGTTTTCTTATTTCAACGTCTTTGTTTTCTTTGCAGAGACGGCGAATTAAGCCGAGTTTACGATTCGCTTTTAATGAAATTTCCTCTATATGTCTATTCCATGACAAAGTATTGGTGACTTTCAGACCGAGGTCAGAGATTTGATCCACTAAATTCAAAGTAGCTGAATTCAATTCATACTGACGTTCGACTTTGTTGACTTTCTTGGATATGTTTAAGACTTTACATTTCGAAGCGTTGAAATTCATCATCCAATCACTACTCCGACGATTTAATTCAGATAGATCAGATTGTAATTTGTTATGATCCGTCTCATCTTTCATAGTTCTGAATAATTTAGAGTCAGCAAACAACGCTATTGGAGAGTGATTGATCGTATAGTTTGGCAAATCACTAATATAAGCTAAAAATAACAAGGGTCCAAGACTGGATCCCTGGGGTACTCCTGATGTTACAGCAAGCCACTCTGAATATATACCTTCCACTACCACTCTTTGTCTCCTTCCATCCACATAGCTCTTTAGCCAGTTTATCAACTTGCCTTCTATTCCAAACAATTTAAGTTTATCGATTAAATAGACATGTGATACTTTGTCGAAGGCTTTAGCTAGGTCTAGAAAGATAATATCTACCTCCAGACCTTTACTTAATGATTCTAGTATGTCTTGATAAACAACTAGGAGTTGAGTTGTTGTAATACAAATAATTGCATTGTCTAAATGAAGCTGGGTCGTACAAGAATTTCAATACTGATATTAAGTACACCAACAATATTGTATACCAGTACGTACAGCACCAGTACCAAGCATATTTTTTCAGCAAAGGACCAGTTAAGGCCAGCCTCTGCAGGAATGGGTAACATAACTAACCAAATTAAAATATCAAAACTAAATTATTAAAATTGTTCAGGATGTTGCCATGTGCTCAGCTTGATTAGGGGGGCTCACAGTAATCCCCAAATAGCAGGAGTAAGTTATCAGAGCAATATATTTTGGTTTAGGATTAATAAAAGTGTATTGCTGTCATGAATTCCAATTTATGTTCAAACAATATACATGTATGGGAACCTTTTCACCCGCAAATAACAAATAAAATCAAGAATACAATAATAAAAGTTGCCCTACAGGGCCCGGTTATACAAAGCCTGCATAGCTTATCCAGCGGATAGGTATAGTGTGCCATACATGCTTTGAACAAGCGAACTTAAATTTTATTCGATATACAGGCTTCGTACAACCGGTCCCTGCAGATGCTTATTGCTGCCGAGTACTTTTGGCATTTAATCTAGATTCTAAAAAGAAAATGACGCGATGATGAAGACAAATTTCACTAAATAAATTTGCTATATATATATGCTCTCTTGTAATTTAATATCCTTTCCATAACTCAAATAGAATTCATATGTTTACATGTATGTCACTGTGTTATATTCTTTATATATTTTGGTAAAAAGCCTTGCAATAGTAACTTCTAGTAGTGTACTATTACTAGCAGTCATAAAAGTAATGAGTAGAGATGAGTGATTACAAAAAATATCGATTACTGAAGCAGATTAATGGCTAATTTATTCAAGATAAATAAGTCGATTAATTGTCATATACAGTAGTGCTTATTGATATGTTGTTGGTTACCAATCCCTGCACAGTTTTTTTCAGTTTGTCATGGGATTGCAAGTAGCATACAATATTTTGGAAATATAACAGAAATCAAGGTTTTTGCTAGCAGAGTGAAAAGAGAATGGCTCATGGTGAATACTATACACATTCATTGCATATTTTGGGTTCTATATGGCTTTGCGGATTAGTTTCCGATTAAATAGCTCATCTCTAGTAATGAGCTGACAATAATAAGTGCAGTATAATTTATAATAATATAATTTTTTTGAGCAATATTAAAATATCAGTACATATTTAAGCCAAAAGGATGTTGATTTTGATATCATATTTGTATCTCTTTTCTATTTAGCTGAAGTCCATAAAAGGTTCCCAAATGCCACCGCAGCTTTGTTCAAAGTATCAATGGTACAAAAGTGTAAAGATGAGAGAAATGCCATGGAGGACAGCAAAATATAATTGGAACATATGAATAGATATTATAGGACATTTTTGAGGTTAGACCCAGCCTAGCATTTCAATTTTTATGAGGTGTTTTAAAAACGACTCTGCATGTAAATCCATCATGGAGGCAAGAAAGTATAATTTCCTTATTCACTAGGAAATCAATACTCTAAAATGAAATCCAGGTACATGTATTTATGCACTTATTTATATAGACTACAATATTTTAAACTTTATGCTTAAGATAAGCTTTTTTGGAGTTCACCATGTCTGTGTTTGCATTATTTCTGGGTTTTCACACTGTTTAGTTCAGGTCCACCTTTGGACTGTTTTTTAAAAAGAAATGCTGAATTAATATGACTCGAGCTAAATGGGCCAAAAACTCAGATGAGTCAGATCGACTAAAATACATACTGTGCATGGTGAATCCCACAAATGTTTTAATAGGTGAGTTTCAAGATGTTGCGCACGCATCATTTTTCAAAAAACTTGCAAGCTCCACTCAAAGTAAACATACTGTTTAAAAACAATAAAGTATAGATACAGTTTCTGGATGCTTATCTTTACCATTGTTTGTTGAGATTGTTCGTGACAAGCAGACGTTAGGTGGAGAGATAAAGTTTTCGTTCGGCGAGTCAAGTTAACGACATGATCTACTACAATATCGGCGTTGAAAGCTTGGAATGGGACCGAATGTTTGTTGGTTTGAAGCAAATTCGTACTGGTAAAGGCTTTTTATTTGGCAACCGAACAAGAGTTTTTACATGTCAAGCAATCAGCGAGTGTTATAGTAAGTGGAATTGATGTTAATATTCCTATCAATTTTTTAAGCAGATGCAGACTTTTTACATGGCAAAGCACGTGTCAAGAAATATTTGCCAGAACACTAACGGGAAAAACCATTCAAAATCCGCCAGACATAGGAGGAAATTAAGTCGTTGTTTAATGGCCTTGAAATCTTGAAGGATAGCTAGGTAGGTAAGTAGGTAAAACTTTATTTTACTACGCTAACCCCTACAGCAATACATAGCTGATTTCCACGGGGGGCGTAGTTTTTTTAAAAAAATCAGATTACATAATCAATTAAGAATTAGTTACAAATACAAAACACTAGAATTACAACATGCAGAATAATTAGAGTTACAAATACAAAATATAAATAAAAATACAAATATCGTAAGTTGAGGAAATATAGAGTTTCATTATATACATAGCGAAAGAAATAAATCATTGACTAATTTGGCCAGGTGTTACAAGATTGGTTTTAAAGGCAGCAAGCGATTCCTTATTTCGTAAATCATCTGAGAGGCTATTCCACAGTTTCGCCCCTCTATAACTAAGACTCTTTTTAAGATAGTCAGTCTTAGGTTGGGGCAAATAGAGTTTTGTGGAAGAACCTCTCAAGTTGTAATGCCGAGAGGAAGGCGTTTCTTGAAAAATGTCAGATAATCGTTTGGGTGCTAGTTCATGAGTTATTTTATACATCTGGCTTGCTACAAACTGAGTCCTTCGTGCCTTTAAAGGCTTCCATTGGAGCTCAGCTAGAGCAAGTTCAGACTGTCCATGTTAATTTTTACGACCCATGATTATTCTAGCAGCCCTACTTTGTAATTTCTGTAAACGATCAGAAAGTGTCAAATTAATAGTGTCCCAAATTAATAGTGTGTTTTTCAACAAAGAAAATATTTTTCAACAACGATTCGTACTATACCATGAGGCGCTTTACTGAAATTCGAGACAGAAGCAAAAAGAAAGTATGTAAAATATTTTAGTGTTGCTTAGATTTGAACATATTTCAAACACATTTAAGTTAAAATCAATACAGTTACATGATGTATCTTATTCAGTCAATCTGTATCACTTCAGGTACTGTCATTGCTACAGGCTTGTTTTTACTTGTCACTGCTGTAGGCACAGAAAAAAAGAAGTTTTTCTTTTTATTGATGACCGAGTAAATGTTCTAACGTTTTTAGTGACCATCACCTTCACTATTCTCTCATTTCTTCTTTTTCCACCTTTCATTTTCCGAGTCGTCCGCTCTTTCTTCTCTTTTGGATCTTCCTCCTTTACAGTCAACTTCAAATCAGCATCAAAATAAACAATTTTGTGTAAATCAATGGGTTTAACATCATCAGTTCCAACATATGTTCTAAAGTAGCGAGCACCAACAATATTCGGATATCCTTTCTTGACTACTTCGAAAATCACTTCTTTGCTATCAACTCCTGTTCTTAGATAACGGAGCCTTAAAACATTGTTATAAAGCACTTCACGCAAAACAAATGGTGGAACATAACAAGCATTACTCAGTGAAGTCATGTTTGTCTCCAAATTACGACTAGCAAAATAACTAACTGTTTTCAACTACCTCCCCTATATTTTATACCGTTTGAAAATGTCAAACAGGAAAAAAAACGTGTTATGGTTTTATTATTTATTATGTTGATTGACAATTAATATACGACAAACAGGTTATATATCGCATGCAATAAAAGTTTAATCCCTACTTTGTAATGTGATAATATTTGCATGGCAGCTGGACCAAACGAGAACGAGAATAGGTTGCTAAAGACTATCTCCGACCAAGGTTCGACAAACTAGTTCAAGTAAATAAATTTGGTACGTTTTTTTTTTGTGTTATGCTGAGGTATCTTTATGCATGTGCTACGTTGACCGTACTGTTTTTTTTAAGATGGATCTGAAGATGTTAATCAATGATTGTAAACTGAAGAATAAATGGCATTTTTAGAAGAAATGTTTGTATTTAACGAGGAACAAGAACAAGCAGCTCGCTTCCGCCGCTTGGATCTGCTGAACTTTGAGTGCTATCTTATCCAGTTAAAATCCTGTGAAGAATATTTGTGTCCCGAACTCATGTCAGGGTGGACCGAACAAGACATTTTTAATTTTGTAATAGAATGGGATAACGAATTGCCATCAGACTTTACTCTGCCCTGTAATTCGTCATAATCTGACATTCATAATCAGGATTTCATTTTACATGTAAGAGGAAGATTATTGTGTCAACAATTTTTGTAATAAGGATGTATGGTCTAATAAAATATAACACTTAAATATATTGAATGTTTGGAATTTTGTTAAATAAAGATTCTCCCTGTGCATGCTACACAAGATTGGTACTAAACCTCTATGGCGCAAATGACTTTCCATTAGAACATATTGGAACAATTATGATTTTGTGGACATATAAAAATATGAAACTGCAGGATGAGAATAAAAAGTACAGGTTATATCTGAATGAGCAAATATATGAGCAATGGAGAACAATTGTGCACGTACAATGACAAAAGTTAATTGGCGCGCGCTCTAGAAGATATTTTCAAGACACGTTTTTACCTTCAAAAGGTTTTTCTCTTCAAACTTTTCTGTTGTAATTTTTTAATTTCATCATATGTGCCTACAAAACTAGTTAATTTTCTTTTACCGGGAACTTTTGTGTAAAAGTTAGCACGTTTCCAAATTTTGTATCGCACACGTTTTTTATTTTTATCTAAATACAAATATCAAAACTATATTTCAACTTGTTTTAACGTGAGTCTATTTTTGAAAAAGCATTGCACCATATCGAAAAAACTTTCTTTTCGTTATCATCGCAAAAGACAATTAAAAGTATAACACTACTAGGTGTATAATTGCATGTTTTAAATATTCCATCTCAATGAAATACTTTTATAAAGGTTTCTCCGTCTTCGGCTTTAGTGTATAACATACAATAAAAGGTATATACAAAAAACTGACTGAATAAAACAGAAAAAAAATATAGTAGTAAAAAAAGATGGCATGTCTTTACAGTATTTTTCCGAGAACACATAAATATCCTGCTAAAACACACAACCTGATAAATTAATTTATTCTATTATAACCAGTTTTATAATTTTGTTTTGTTTCTGTAAAGTTAATGCAATAAAAAAACGATACCTGTGAAGATTTCAAAATAGTCCAAATCGGTTGATCATTATAAACATTTCAAACAATTAATCGTTTGCTAATTATATTCTGTTACTTTGCCTTTTGTTCTTGTACAAACCTATTTTTTGATTGCGTTCGAACTAGTTGGTGTTAATGTTATGTTCATAATAAAAAAAGCTTTTGTGAAGAAAACATGTTATTGTTAACAATTAATGTTAATAATGTTAATGTAAAAATATTAATTTGTGAGAACATGACAGTATAATCAACCTTTGACAAAAAAAAAAACACACTTGAAAACTTTTCACCAAGTCCAAGAAAGTTTGTTTATACTTATGTTAAAGTGAAATTTATTCAGTACGAGCGGGGAAATTCTTCATGAGAAGAATAAAAATGAGCAATGAGCTAAATGCGCATAAATGCGCAAAAAAGTGGGTTTTCAAGAGCTCCTACGAGCAAGTAACAAACGTTTAAACGTGTTCATTTAGTACAAGTTATCAATTATTCAACATCACGGGTCCTTACCAGTGCAATAAATGACATAGGTACTCTGCCAGTATGTACAATGTCAAACGACATGCAAAAAACAGTTGTGATTATAAAATATTATATACTTTACAAGCGTACAAATGTTCTTTTTTTTCTTTTTTTTTTTCAACCTTATAACAATTTTATTACAATTAACAATTTAAGAAAAATGAACAATTAAATCTAGTTATAAATGTTATCAACAACTTAAATAATGATCTGTTCTTGTAACTAATATTCGCAAAGTTATTCGCGAGGGATTCGTGCCTCGGTCGTTCCCAGCGTGATGATAGGTTCCCCATATACTGGTCGGTGAAACGAGGATCGACTGCCCCGAATGCACATGATCGAAGATCTTAATGAGGCAAAGGAAATTCTGCACCGCAGCCATCCTAACACGGACGAGTAATGTTCCTGTTTCTTTCTCGCGATCATACCCGCTAGACACTTGTAAAATGTCGTCGCTTCTCTCCCCATGCCGCCCGTCGTTGATAATACTAAGGGTGTGAACACACCACGTTCGACGTTCCGGATTCTTTCTCCGTACTCTCGCTTCTTCGCTTGCTCGTGTCTTCTGTACACAGACTGCAGGTTTTGGGAGCGGTAGGAGGATGCGTTCGGGTAGAACACCCTTACATCAAAAAATGCATCCTGTGACCCATTCCAAAAACCTCTTGCACGAATGTCAACTCGAGCACCATCTTCAGTATTGGCTGAGCGTGCTGCCATACTCTCACCAGTGAGCGGTTGCAGTTCAGGTTCAGTGGCGACGTTGTTACACACTTCAGTGAGGAGTGATGCTGCAATGTCACGGATCTCATTGTGACGAATCGTTGGAAAACCTCCCATGTGGCAGATCATTGCGTGATTCACTGTGAATGCAGCACCACAGTTGCAGCTATGAGGCGTGTTCGTAAATTTCCAACCATATCGCAGGCATAGTGCATCTCTAAACTCTCCCTTGTGCAGATAGAAGCCATGTTCCTCGAGCGGGAGAACTGATAGCCATGACGAAGACCCCTTTTCTTTGGAAAGCTCAACACACCGCTTCATTTCGGATGTGAGTTGGTCGTATATAATTTCGGTTTGTTCATCCTGTCTCTGGCGGTTTTCTCTTTTAATCTCGTTTTTTATTGCACGAGTGCTGTCACGGTCAACGGTTCCAGTTTCTTCTTGAGAGATTATCAATGCTACGAGGGGTGCAGTAATACGCTCTGAGGAATTAAAACAAGCCGATGATGTTGCTGATGGATCACGAATCGCGAGACCTCCAAGACGAACAGGAAGAGAAAGTAGATCTCTTTCAGCGGAAGAGCATGCCGGTCGTCCGGTTAGAGCTGGGTGAGGTGGTTGTGTATTGTATCCTCAAGTGGCTGCAACAGGTCTTCAATTTCAGGGATTTTTCTCAAGAGGTAGGACCAGCGATTAGATAAGCCGTGTACAAATGCTGCATACGCTGCATGGGGTTGAGAGGATGCAATCTGAGCCAAGTTCATGATGTCCTTGGCCCATTGCTGTACTTTGTCGCCAACATATTCCTCGGTGAATGTTTTGGAACCAAGCGCAGCGCCGAGATGTCGCTTGCCACGAGTAGTTATGCGTACGCCTGTGCCTGCGAATGCATCTTTGGCAACATTCTCGAATGCTTGCTTCACCACCAGGTACGTCTTGGAATCGTTGGGGTAGTAGCCAAACAAAGGACCACGACCAGACAGTTCATCCCACCACCGTCTGAGTTCTGTGCAAGTAGACGCTCCTGTGGCATCGTCGGCATACCATGCTTGTCGTACATCAGGACAGCTAGCTTTCAACTGGTGAATGAGTGGTTTTATCGCTAGGGCATACATCGCCATTGCCAAGGGATCACCTTGCGTTGTTCCTTCGGTTGATAATATTTCGCCATCTCCTGTTATGAACAGTCCGACTGGGGATCTGTAGGTGTTGGTCAGAGTTGTCCCCAGCGATGGACAGATGATGCCGATGTTATGGAGGGCTGCTTGGCGGTTAAGAGAATTGAAAGCGTTGTTTGCATCAACCAAAAGTACAGCCTCGGTCTCTGGTGTTTGGAAAATGCTTCGCATAGCATGTACTGCTGCTTCACAACCACCATCTTGGCCTGCACAAAGTTGAAATGGGCCAGCCGCATCTTCTACATCACCTCCAATGATCCTTAAGATGGCTTTCGAGATAATTCTTCGTGGAACTTCACCGACTCCGATTGGTCTTACACCTGAGCACTTGTCAAGCGGGATTAATCGGCAAGCGACAAAAGCGCTTAGTCCTTCAGGATTCACACTTGTGGTAGCTATGCGACGACCGACACCAGCGAGAGCAATGCATAGGCTATTTGAGACAGACTTGAATGACGAACAGAGTCTTCTCCACGCATACGCATCCAAACCAGAGGGGCCAGCTGCACAGTTAGTGTGTAAGGCAGCGTGTCGTATAGCATCCGCCCCTAGGCCATCAAATGTGATAGAGTTTTCTGTTTCATGTTCGCCATCAATTAGAGAGGAAGCCACTGGATCTTTGCCTGAAGGGTGTTTTTCTTTTAGGATATCTCTGGTAGATTTTTGGATCGATTCTCCTTCTTTTGTCGTCACTTCAACGAGATCGTCCAATTTTAGAACACCGCCGTTGCTATTTCTTGAGATGTATCTCAGCGCACTTTGAACTTTTCCCTGTAGCATGAGGTTTCTAAAGGTTCGAGCAATAACGTCAATGTTTTGAGGTGTGGCTGATTTGCTCAGTCGTTTTTGAATACACTTGCCCTCGTCTAGAAGCGCCTCTATGTCCCCGTTTATCCATAGTTCCAGTCGTCTTTGAAGATGTTTCATATGATCCTTACTTTTGCTTGTTCGACTTGGCTTTTGAAGAAGAAGGATCGGCAAAACTGTGGTTGCCTTCATAGCGATGCATTCTAGTCTCGAACTGTCCGCATAAGCTTGAAAAAGACGGGCAAGTTCGGAGACAAATGCCTTTCCGGCACTCCCAGATGGTACTTGAAAAAGATTTCGCCGCCAATGGACAACTTCCTCGTAAGCCATGTTGATTTTTAAGCAGAATATCTCACCGGTGCATGGGCCCCATGTAAAGTTAGGTGGTGGTTGATCAGGGTAAGGATTCGTCATATTTACCCTCGGAAGACTGTCACAATTATGGGAGGAAACGTTATTTGGCAGATTTGTTTCACTTTCTTTGGAGGTTATTGTTTCATGGCTGTTTGTTGTCTCAGAAGAAACATTCTGTGGAGTTTGCAACATATTGTCGCATTGACCAGATCGTTGAGGAGCGCAGTTCTGACAAATCGTACCATTTTTAACGCAGGAACAGTTTCTACAACGGCCTGACCGTTTACATTTACAGCAGGACATATCCGAAGTAGTTTGTGTCTTGACTTGGTACAGGTATTTAATTCTTGTCAGTTACGATAATCAAGGATCCATTTCGCAATGTAATTTCACGGGAAAATGTTCTAATTGCACGTGCACGTGCTTAGAATGTCTTGTAATTTGTTTCTGGTTTAAAAATTGTGCATGCGCACGCTGACGTATAGAGTTTGCACACGCGACGCTAATTAAACGGTCGCGCGCGCGCAGAAGAATCTAATTTCCAGACTTTGTCCCAAAGGAAATTTTCAATTATAAATAAAGTACTCTTTCAAATTAAATTTCTAAGATTTCTCACCAACTTCTTTCTTCTCGAGACTTTAGTTGATACTTTCTCCTTTATTAGCTTTCCAATACCAGAAAAAGGATATAAAATTTCAAAAAAGTGCGGAGCGCGAAATTTTGCTTTCACGCGTCACGAATCACACAATCACACAAGTACAATCACACAAGTACAAATGTTCTCATTGCACGAGCGTCAATTTAAACCAAGACATTACATTTTGAATGGAATAAAATCCATTCGTGATAAATGCAAGGGGACATGTACATGTACATCTAGGGCAAGAAACAATCAAAATGTCTCGGTATATAGTTCGGACCAACCGGCCTAATCGGGCCACAAAGGCATCGATAAAATGCGATCGTTTTAGAAGATGTATACAACTGAGAAACGAAATCAAAATATTCCCGTGTAAATTTTAGTAAATAATGAAAACAGTAATTTATTTTATGCAACTAAAGGGACGGGAGGTCATTAAATATTACACTTGTACGCCCAATGCTAATTTAGACAGTCATCAATAGCAAACATTGCACTATTGATATTTTCCTAATTTCATATTGCGAGTAATTCAAGAAACTAAAATACTATAACATTTCGTTATTCACAAGAAACAACGAACAACTGTCATGCCCAAAGTTTAGAGGTTTCACACTGAAATTAATTGCGTAGAAATTTATTCAGTATAACTATGAACAATCAAGAAAATATATCAAGTATGTAAAATGTGTTCAGTGTTGACAGGACAATTCGCGAAAACAACGTGTCATCAAAGAAATGTCTGACGGACACAGGAGCGAACATTGCTATTTTTAGAAAAAAATCTGTAACTCTAAAACACTAAACGACATTATCCCACGTTTATTTCCAATAGAAAGTCTTCGATCAATTACCCACATCAACGAAATGCCTCATAAGTACAATATAACGTCTTAGCGTTTTTGGCGTTGAAATGAAAAACTATACGTTCAAAGTTCCTATACGTTCAATAACGGCAAGACAGATATTTTTCTACAAAAAAAGCAGTGCGAAAGCTTCGCTATAAATTTTCGTGCAAGTTAAAAAAGCAATTACGCGACACTGCTAATACTTCCATTCCTTTCAACACAAAAGAAAATTCATGAAATCAACCATGGCATTATTTTAATCGCAAACGAAAACATTTACATTTTAAATTAGCGTCAGTCTGAATTCGCTTTTGTTTGGCGCCATTTTCAATCGTCTTCCACAGTTTTTCCACCGAACTGCCTAGTCGCATTTGCAATGAATCAACTTTTATGGATTCTCTGTGCCAATTTAGATGTTGGATAACAAGTCTTTCTATGACGATGGTTTAACATTTCACAAGCTTATCCCAATGACCGTCTCCCGCTAATAAACCACGTAACATGCAAAGTCTTCTAAGTACGCATTTTACAAATTCATTCCGAATGGAAAGTGTTATCTCTCTCAAAATGTGTCTGTGTACCCAATTTCCACATCAAATAAGTACACTGAAGGTTTTTAGGCTAGTGCTTGCTTGGTATACCAAATCATCCCTCTATCCACTTTACGTTATTTAAGGATTATCACTTTTTATATAGCTTTCAGATTTCTCAAGTCCTCCGTTTACACAGATTGATTTGTTGCTTATAAAACTTTTTCCTTTGCAACGATTTCAATAAAATGTTCAAAAAGTGTACATGTTATTTTCTGTCGGGATTGTACAATTGAGACATGGATGCAGTGACAGAATTTAATCGGTTTTCAGTTTTAATGCAAATATTCCAAGTACGGTTTAGGTCATCTATTATAGGTAATATTTTTATATGTCGCCATTAATCATGTCCAATTTCCCCTTTGGTGGAATAGTGCGTATTTCCCAAAGCGTAGAGGGTTAACAATGTTCACAAAATCACATAGGCAACAAGCCAGAAGTAAATGTTATGAACTTTGCCAAATCACAATATTGACTAATTAACTTTCTTCGCTCAAAGTTGTACATATGATATCAAAAATTAGACCAGTCGCAGTATTGAATCAAGTTTTATTTCATCATATGTTTACGAATATTACATGAATCAAGACACATTTCAACATCGTACTTTATACAAGATTAAGAGATTGAATTTTAAGACTTTGTCACTGTTTCGAACAAAGCAATTCTCGCCAGTCTTTGCATTATCTTGGCTCGGTCATTTTGCGATCTGCTATAACAAACTCCATTTGGAAATTTTCTCTAAACCGTACACCAATGTCGCCACAAGCAACAATGTATAGTATAAAGGAAGTACAACAATGCAAAGTTGTTTTTTTTTTATTCACACAATTTTAATTACACAGTTGATTACTTAAGCTTACAAGCACACGTTACATAGTCCAGTAAGTTATTAATGTTCATTGTTGTTTCGGACTCCATTACCAGAAATTGACGACAAAATGGCCGCCGCTTAAGGGCTAATTTACATATAGCGTTTATGAAATGGCATCTAATTTTGAACAGTAAATACATAGAGGGGAAATATTAAAATGAAAATTCTGCTAATTGAGTATCTCGCCTACTATTTTCCGACCTCGATATTTAAGCAACAGCGCTTTTCAAATTATTCACTTCCTCATTTGTTTAAATCAGGTCTACCTACGATCTGCCAAATGACTATATCTCTCGAGCTATCGTTTGTCAATGTTTTAGCCTCCATCAATCATTGCGTGTTCAAAATGCATATTTTCTTGTTGTCATTACATTACAAGTCGGGTAGTTGTTGAATTGGATGTATACAACTCCAGCCAATTTGGTCAATATGTAATTTATTACACACGAGATAAGGGTTCTTCTATCAACTCTCAAACATTTGATCAAAGACGATTTTGAAGGTACCAAAAAAAATCCTACCGCAATTCAGTGGTGCATGACTTGCTTACCACTCCATCAGTTTTACACACCACTCCATCAGTTTTTCAACTATTTTCAACACAATTTGGCAGATCGCAGATATATCTGATGAAAATAAATAGGTGTCTAAATGATTGGATAATAGTTGTTATTTAGATCAGGAGGTCGGCAAACAGTTGGCAAGCGACTCAACAAGCAGAATTCTCACTTTAACATACTCGCCTTATATATTTACTGTTCAAAATGGGCCGCTATCCTCTAAAGAATATATGTAAATTGGCTTTCAAGCGGTGGACATTTTGTCATTAATTTCTGGTAATGAGCGTACAACTTAGACCACACAAAACAGCTCAGATTAAATAAGCTGTCAAAATATTGTCTGTATAAAATGGAAGGACTAGGAAACCTTAAAATTCTGCAGGTCTCCACGATTGCCTTCCAAGCATCTTCCCAATCATTGAAATAGCTTGGTCTATGTAGGTCACCCAACGATATTATTCATCAGAAACTTCACAAGGCTCTCTCGTGGTCGTCCATTGATTACCATCCACCTCCTCGGTCTCCTTGCAACATGACGCTAGCTTCTCTAGCTGTTCAATATGCCGATGGACAAACGCGGAAGAAACGAGATCAATAATCCGCTCAAAAGTTAGAATATCTTCAAAATCAACAACATCGACATACATTTGTTCAAACAGATGTGCCATTATTCTCTTTACAACGTTTTCTCAACCAGTTCCAAACACACTGACTAAATAAACAGCGACCGTAAGCATCGTACGTTTGTTTCCTTAAACATCTTTCAGAACTTCGGAATTCTTTATTCATTTAAATCATTGTCTGACCACAGTCATACTTGTGAAAACCGGTTTCTCTTCCAAAACGTATTTCCGGTCCACCTGCGCGTGCACAGGGCTCACGCGGATTACCGCTTTACCGACATGCACAGGTTAGAGCGCAGGCTCAATTCACAAAAAATGCTGACGCGAGGGTTCTATAGCTGCAGGTATACTACTAAGACTAGAAATACATGAACGCAATAAACCCTCGCCCGCTTTTGCATGAATTTCTGTAAATACCCCCTGATATTCCCTCATCTGATTAGAAACACTTACGCTCGTTTTTATCGGGGGCCTGGAAATGACCACTCCTGATGATCAATATATATTTTTAATTCTAGTAGAATACTTAAAATAAAAACATTGCAGTTTTAATAACTCTATATTTTTGAAGAAAAAGGTAACGAGGAACAAAGAAAAATTTAAGGATGATATTTCGTGAAAAATATTGAGATGAAGAAATTAAAAGTCGCATCCACGGTTTGACCTCGACCAGGGAAGCACGGGTGGCGTGTGCTGTTACGGCGCTGCCTCTCACTGCTGTAGTTAAGCCCAGTTGGACGGGGTTAGTACTTGGATGGGTGACCGTCTGGGAATAACTCCGTTCTCGAACTTGAATTTCATGTGAGTAGAGTTTAGTTGGTCTCTCCTGTGCTTCGAGGGTTTTTCGCAGGGTTCTGCGGTTTTCCTCCCTCCGTAAAATCAACAATTAGGTCTTAGTTTATGTCGTGCATTTTTAACATCAGCCTCTGGCTCGGATGATTGGGCGACCACATCCTGTGTTTACGAGAAAACATCGCTACAGCATCTGAAAACATTTTTCAAAGGCACTGAATTGGTTGAAAACTATCAAACAACTACGCGGCAGGCTGCCACAGCAATATTCATTTATGACATTTCAAAGTGCTGAAATTGTTTTCACTTACGTTAATATATTATATACCCACGTTTTCACATATGTTAATATATATTTCAACAGCATTTGTACGTTTTACAACTGAAAAACTGTTCCTTTTCCGATTTAAACGTCAAATTAATATGGACAAACTACGTTGTTATATTAACAATAAAGTGGTTTTACAATAAGAAAACTATTTCAAAAAAGATATATTAAGACGGCAGCCACAGATAAAAAAAAAATACAACAGGCAAGCAACTAACATGCAATGGATAAGTTTAAAGTACTTTAAGGATACACAAAAGAGAAAAAAAAATTAACAGTGATAGGATATACACAGGAAAACTAGAACAATTTTACTACTAAATGTTCGTGATTACTGAAAGCTCTATATATTTTTACCGTAAACTTAAACCGTTTCGCCGGCCTTTATTTCTTCGTCGATTTTTATTAAAGTTTCACTCTGGCTTTCTCTTCCTTGCGAGTTTCGGTTTGACGGGTTTTCTTCTACTCAAGACGTTGTTTTGCTTTATACGTAGACGTTGATTTGTTCCTGTTCTTTCAAAAGTGATATACGTTTCCCCAAAACTACCGGGCTCCGGGCTTTCGTCCCTACGCCCGCCAGAAGACAATTTAGTTTAGCATAAAAGAGAAATTAACTCCAAAAGATGTATGTTAGTAGTGATGCCCCCATATAGCTGCCAAAGGGATGCCGCCTCATTAAATATTCAACTTAATATTTATTAATTGTTAGTTGTTTGCTGTACAAGCTGTATTAGTTAATAGTACTCAGAAAAACTCGGAGCTCCGAGCGGGACTCGATCCCACAACCTTCTGAATGCTAGCCAGACGCTCTAACCATTGAGCCACCAGAACTCAGATAGCGGGTCAAGGTTAATTAAGGTACTTATACCTTAGACTGTGCCCAGTCCTCTAGGAACGAATTCCAATAACGGAATAATAATTATTAATAATAACTACTCATACTCAGGCTCCCGTTGGACCTCCTAACTATAATCTAATTATTTATGCATCATCGTTATTTCTTAGGCTCCTTTCGGACCCTCTTAACCATAGATTTTACCTACCAACCCCCAAACCTTAGCTGTTACTCAACCCCCCTTGGTATTGACTACGTCATAACCGACTATTATTCATGCATACGTCATTATTTCTCAGGCTCCTTTGGGACCCTCGTAACCCTAACTTTTATCCAACTCAAACCCTAACTCTCAAACCACCACCCCCGTGTAAATACGTCATAACCGATAACTCTCCGACTGATTCCCGAAGTTACGTCATTATCAATAGGCACTCGACTTATATCCTGTTAAGCATTAGTAATTACCTTTTCATTTATACTCTTAACCCAAGCGCCAGTCGACAGTTGTGGGACACGTAGACGTACAGAGCATGCGTACAGTAAACTAGAAAACTTCCAAAATAGACGTTTTTTACAAGGAACTAAAGAGAAATTAGTAGACACACTTTATATGTTTTTATCTTAAACCTTGTCTGGAGGATTATAGAGACATTTGGACAGCCTAAGTGTCTGAATTGGCAGAGATAACTGCTCCTGTGAAACCTGAATGTTATTTGAATAATATGGAGACTTTGAATATTATATTAGTTAGAACCTAAATTATACAGGTTTAGTGGCAATGAGTGTTAACAATTTTGGAGAAGTATCGTTTTATTTGGCCTAGTTTGTAGAGGAACGAAACAGAAATGGATAGAGATACTTTATGTATTTTTTATCTTAAACCTGGTTTGCAGGAATATAGCGGGTTTTTGGTTAAGTAATCTGAGTGTTATTTACGAAGAGATGAATGTTGACAGTTTTGGTCGAATTATCGCTTATCTAACCCTAGTGTATAGAGTGTACGAATCCTTGGATGAAGAATCAATTCGAGAAGCCCTAAGAAAAACGATCAATGATTTCATGAGAAATTATAAACGGAATAACTCTTCAAGCTGGTTGCTACGCTTTCTGTTATTAAGCGTGATATTTGCATATTTATCCTCAGTGCACGTACAGGAGACAAAAGAGAAACTCATTAGGGGAAGTGAAGAGGATTATGCAAGTCTTAGCCAGAAAGTCATTAGCGTGTATTTAAGACAGAATTCACAACAATCAGATAAAAATATTTATTTAGGCTTTGGTTTAAACATATACATATAAAAATCTTAGCCAAGAGCTCGGAGTTAGGACCCAGGAGGCTCAGGGCTCGGAGCCAGGAGCCAAAGGCTCGGAGCTGTGAGCCGGGCGCTCGAAGCATCTTTCTCTTATCTTCCTCATCTTCCTCTTATCTTTCCATTACCTTCCTTATCTTCTCATTATCGTCCCTTTATATTCCTTATCTTCCTCTTATATTCCCCTTATCTTTTTCTTAACTTCCTCTTAGCTTCCTCTTATCTTCCTCTTATCTTCCTCTTATCTTCCTCTTATCTTCCTCTTATCTTCCTCTTATCTTCCTCTTATCTTCCTCTTATCTTCCTCTTATCTTCCTCTTATCTTCCTCTTATCTTCCTCTTATCTTCTTCTTATCTTCCTCTTATCTTCCTCTTATCTTCCTCTTATCTTCCTCTTATCTTCCTCTCATCTTCCTCTTATCTTCCTCTTATCTTCCCCTTATCTTCCTCTCATCTTCCTTTAACCTTCCTCTTATCTTCCTCTTATCTTCCCATTATCTTCCTTATCTTCCTCTTATCTTCCTTATTTTTCTTTTATCTTCCCATAAGATTGATTCTTATAAATTGAATAATTTAATCCTAAGATTGAATAAGTCTTATGGGAAGATAAGTGGAATATGAGGAAGATAAGATAAAGATAAGGAAGACAAGAGGAAGATAAGAGGAAGATAAGAGGAAGATAAGAGGAAGATAGGAGGAAGATAAGAGGAAGATAAGAGGAAGATAAGAGGAAGATAAGAGGAAGATAAGAAGAAGACAGGAAGATTAAGGGAAGATAATGGGAAGATAAGAGGAAGACAAGGAAGACAAGGAAGATAAAGGGAAGATAAGAGGAAGATAAAGGGAAGATAAGGAAGACAAGGAAGACCAATGGAAGATTATGGGAAGATAAGAGGAAGATAAGGAAGATAAAGAAGATAAGTAAGATAAATGGAAGTTAATGGGAAGATAACAGGAAGATAAGAAAGATAATGGGAAGATAAGAGGAAGATAAGAAAGATAATGGGAAGATAAGAGGAAGATAAAGGGAAGATAAGAAAGATAATGGGAAGATAAGAGGAAGATAAGGGGAAGTTAAGAGGAAGATAAGGAATATAAAGGGAGATATTGGGAAGATAAGGAAGATAATGGGTAGATAAGAGGAAGATAAGGAAGATAAAGGGTAAAAATGGGAAGATAAGAGGTAGATAAGGATGATAAAGAAGATAAGACCGCGAGCTCCCAGCTCCGAGTTCCGAGCCCTTGGTTCCTGGCTCCGAATCCCCTGCTCATGGCTCCGAGACCTTGGCAACGAGCTCCGTGACCTTTTCTCCTGGTTCCAAGCCCCAGGCTCCTGGCTCCAAGCCCCCGGGCTCCAGCTCCGGGCCCCTCGGCCCCATCTCCGAACCCCCTTCTTATGGGAAGATAAGTGGAATATGAGGAAGTTAAGAGGAAGGTAGGATGATAATGGAAAGTTAAAGGGAAGATACGAGTAAGATAAGAGGAAGATGAGGAAGATAAGTAGAAGATAGGGAAGATAAGGAAGACAAGGGAGATAAAAGGAAGTTAAGGAAGACAAGGAAGATAAAGGGAAGATAATGCGAAAATAAGAGGAAGACAAAGGCAAGATAAGGAAGACAAGGAAGACCAATGGAAGATTATGGGAAAATAAGAGGAAGATAAGGAAGATAAAGAAGATAAGTAAGGTAAATGGAAGTTAATGAGAAGATAACAGGAAGACAAGAAAGATAATGGGAAGATAAGAGGAAGTTAAGAAAGATAATGGGAAGATAAGAGGAAGATAAAGGGAAGATAAGAAAGATAATGTGAAGATAAGAGGAAGATAAGGGGAAGTTAAGAGGAAGATAAGGAATATAAAGGGAAGATAATGGGAAGATAAGAAGATAATGGGAAGATAAGAGGAAGATAAGGAAGATAAAGGGAAAAAACGGGAAGATAAGAGGAAGATAAGGATGATAAAGAAGATAAGACCCCCAGCTCCCAGCTCCGAGATCTGAGCCTTGGATCCTGGCTCCGAGTCCCCTGCTCATGGCTCCGAGCCCTTGGCACAGAGTTCCAAGCCCTTTTCATCTGGCTCAGAGCCCCCGCTCCTGGCTCCTAGCCCCCGGGACACAGCTACGAGCCCCTCGGCCCCATCTCCGCACCCCCATTCTCATGGGAAGATAAGTGGAATATGAGGAAGATAAGGGGAAGATAAGGATGATAATGGGAAGATAAAGGGAAGATACGAGGAAGATAAGAGGAAGATGAGGAAGATAAGTAGAAGATAAGGAAGATAAGGAAGATAAGAGGAAGATAAGAGGAAGATAAGAGGAAGATAAGAGGAAGATAAGAGGAAGATAAGAGGAAGATAAGAGGAAGATAAGAGGAAGACAAGGAAGATAAAGGAAGATAATGGGAAGATAAGAGGAAGATAAGGAAGAAAAGATATAAGGAAGACAAGGAAGATAAAGGGAAGATAACGGGGAGATAAGACGAAGATAAGAAAGATAAGGAAGACAAGGAAGATGAATGGAAGATTATGGGAACATAAGAGGAAAGTAAGATAAATGAAAGTTAATGGGAAGATATAAGAGTAAGATAAGAAAGATAATGGGAAGATAAGAGAAAGATAAGAAAGATAATGGGAAGATAAGAGTAAGATAAAGGGAAGAAAAGAAAGATAATGGGAAGATAAGAGGAAGATAAGGGGAAGTTAAGAGGAAGATAAGGAATATAAAGGAAAGATAATGGGAAGATAAAAAAGATAATTGGAAGATAAGAGGAAGATAAGGAAGATAAATGGAAAAAATGGGAAGATAAGAGGAAGATAAGGAAGTTAAAGAAGATAAGCCTCTGAGCTCCCCCTTCCGAGATCCGCGCCCTTGTATCCTGGCTCCGAGTCCCCTGCTCATGGCTCCAAGCCCTTGGCACCGAGCCCTTGGCACCGACCTCCGCGCCCTTTTCTCCTGGCTCCGACCACCCGGGAGCCAGCTCCGAGCCCCTGTGCACCATCTTCGAACCCCCCTTCTTATGGGAAGATAAGTGGAATATGAGGAAGATAAGAGAAAGATAAGGAAGATAATGGGAAGATAAAGGGAAGATAGGAGGAAGATGAGGAAGATAAGTAGAAGATAAGAAGATAAGACAGATAAGGAAGATAAGAGGAAGATAAGAGGAAGATGAGAGGAAGAGAAGAGGAAGATAAGAGGAAGACAAGAAAGATAAAGGGAAGATAATGGGAAGATAAGAGGAAGATAAGGAAGAAAATAGGTAGATAAGGAAGACAAAGAAGATAAAGGGAAGATAATGGGAAGATAAGAGGAAGATAAGGAAGATTAAGAAGACAAGGAAGATTAATGGAAGATTATGGGAAAATAAGAGGATAAGTAAGAAAAATGAAAGTTAATGGGAAGATAAGAGGAAGATAAGAAAGATAATGGGAAGATAAGGGGAAGATAAGAAAGATAATGGGAAGATAAGAAGAAGATAAGGGGAGGTTAAGAGGAAGATAAGGAATATAAAGGGAAGATAATGGGAAGATAAGGAAGATAATGGGAAGATAAGAGGAAGATAAGGAAGATAAAGGGGGAAAATGGGAAGAAAAGAGGAAGATAAGGATGATAAAGAAGATAAAACCCCCAGATCCCAGCTCCGAGAGCTGAACCTTGGTTCCTGGCTCCGAGTCCCCTTATCATGGCTCCGAGCCCTTGGCACAGAGTTCCAAGCCCTTTTCACCTGGCTGCGAGCCCCCGGCTCCTGGCTCCAATCCCCCGGCACCCAGCTCCGAGCCCCTCGGCCCCATCTCCGAACCCCCATTCTCATGGGAAGATAAGTGGAATATGAGGAAGATAAGGGGAAGATAAGGATGATAATGGGAAGATAAGGGGAAGATACGAGGAAGGTAAGAGAAAGATGAGGAAGATAAGTAGAAGATAAAGAAGATAAGGAAGATTAGAGGAAGATAAGGGGAAGATAAGAGGAAGATAAGAGGAAGATAATAGGAAGATAAGAGGAAGATAAGAGGAAGATGAGAGGAAGGTAAGAGGAAGATGAGAGGAAGATAAGAGGAAGACAAAGAAGATAAAGGGAAGATAATGGGAAGATAAGAGGAAGATAAGGAAGAAAAGAGGAAGATAAGGAAGACAAGGAAGATAAAGTGAAGATAATGGGAAGATAAGAGGAAGATATGGAAAATTAAGAAGACAAGGAAGATTAATGGAAGATTATGGGAAAATAAGAGGATAAGTAAGAAAAATGAAAGTTAATGGGAAGATAAGAGGAAGATAAGGGCGGTTAAGAGGAAGATAAGGAATATAAAGGGAAGATAATGGGAAGATAAGGAAGACAATGGGAGGATAAGAGGAAGATATGGAAGATAAAGAAGATAAGACTCCTAGCCCCCTGCTCCGAGATCCAAGCCCTTGGATCCTGGCTCCGAGTTCCCTGCTCATAGCTCCGAGCCATTTCCTCCTTGCTCCGAGCCCTTTTCTCCTTGCTCCGAGCCCTTTTCTTCTGGCTCCGAAGACCCGGCTCCTGGCTCCAAGCCCCGGGAACCCAGCTCCGAGTCCCTGGCCCCCATCTCCAAGCCCCTCCCCCCGGTGGTAACCCCGAGCTCTTGGCTAAAACGTTTTATATGTAGATGTTTAAACCAAAGCCTAAATAAATATTTTAAACTGATTGTTGTGAATTCTGTCTTATGCAAAATACACGCTAATGACTTTCTCTCCTCGACTGGCCTAATCCTCTCAATTCTCCCCAATGAGTTTCTCTTTTGTCTCCTGCACACGCACTGAGGATAAATATGCACATATCAGATCTACAATCCTGGCCAAAATTATGTGGACAGTCCACTCTAAACAAGCAAATTAATATTCATATATATTCTTCCCCCCCCCCCCCCCCCCCCCCCCCCCCCCCCCCCCCCCCCCCATTCCGCCCCGGGCCTCCTTTTCAATGTTGGCATCTCGCAATACATTTTTATCAAGTCCAGTTCATTCATTTGTCAACATTGAAAGGGTGGAGGGGGGGGGGAGGGGGGGGGGAGGGGGGCCAAGGGGCCTATTTTTGCAAGATAACATGTGAAATACCAGACACAGGGACTTATGCACGCGCTGTCCACACTAATTTTTACCAGGATTGTAGTAACAGAAAACGTAGCAACCAGCTTGAAGAGTTATTCCGTTTATATTTTCTCATGAAATCGTTGATCGTTCATCTTACGGCTTCGAGATTTGATTCTTCGCTCTGCCTGAACATTTTTCTGAATGAAAAATTTCTGGACCAATCTCTGAACAAAATCAGTCTTAATTGTTCTCTTCTAAACAATATCAATTATCAAACTAAATCTTCTGCCTAGTGCGCGAGTTAATTTCCTGCTTGCATAACACTTGCGTGATTGTTGTAGATGTTTTGTCTAGAAGGAGCTACCCGAGTGGATTAAGAAGACTTATCCGGCTTGATACACCTGCTTAAGCGTTCTAATTATTTCTTGATTATTATCCAAGGCAAGCGCCGCTTGCCTTCAGAGCTTTAAATCAACGATTGCGCATGCGCTAATTTAGGTTTGGGCGAATCCAATTGGACGAATAGAGCAAAAGCAAGCGGCGCTTCTAAGGGACACCGCTTGATAGCTGATTGGCCAACACACACGTGCGACACGACAAACGCTTGCCTCTGGGCCCTTAGCTTAGGCATGACCCGCACGCAAGACAGCACGAGTAGGGTTTTCAATTTCAAACAGGGGAATTATAGGCAACAACGCGCGTTGTTTTAAACCATACACATATTACATCATTCAAAATTGATAAATAAAGTTATGAAAGGCAAGTCGTTGGTGAATGGTGATATTGTTGGTGAATTACGCAGCAACCAAAAGGTAATGTTCATTTAAAACTAGTTTTAATTTCCGTAATTCATTTATTTGTAGCATGCAAATTGCATGAACTAAAGTCTACAGAAATAATCAAATGCGTGCAAACATGTGGCGTATGACTATATGACTGCTTGTGCAATTCTGTTGCTGAAATAAATTAATAAATTAATCACTAAAAACACACGAGACTAAACATCACTGTTTATTCTCGGATAATCTAGAAGATGTAAAACACGTTTTGATGAGCATTATAAGACAAGACATAGATGGTTATAAAGAGGAGCGTAGTAAAGAACATGCGAGATACACGTAACACATTACGTCACGGAAGTTAGCATTGAACATCGCTACGATTTTGTCCCGCGCCCTGTATTGCCACTCCTTTAAACTAAACATATATAAACAAGGGTAAGTTGCTGCTATGTTATTTGTCAATAAGCACTTTACCGAAGACTGTCACTGGAAAAGCGTCCTCATCTTAAGTTCTTAACTGTTACCGCTACGGTTTCGTGCCTATACAAAATGACCGAATGTATTGTCGTTGTCTGGCCCATTTGGATCGAGACCTTTTCGTGAATTCGTGAAGGCAGTGAAATAACTGTGTATTTTAAAAAATACCAGCATATGGCCTTACATACAGTTTATTATTTTTGGAAAAATTCTTTCGGTAGGCACTGGAAATGCACTCCTGGGGTTTTAAAATTCAAATATTTTCTGGGGGAGCATGCCCCCAGACCCCCCTAGAGGGGTTCGCTTGCCTATCAATTTTGGTCACCGCACGCTACTGCTATACACTAGGGTTAGATAAGCAATAATTCTACCAAAACTCTCAACATTCATCTCTTCGTAAATAACACTCAGATTACTTAACCAAAAACCCGCTATATATTCCTCGAAAATAGTGTCTCTATCCAATTCTGTTTCGTTCCTCTACAAACTTGGCCAAAGTAAACGATAGCTCTCTAAAATTGTTAACACTTATTGCCACCAAACGTGTATAAGACTGTTTGATCATTTAGGTTCTAACTAATATAATATTCAAAGTCTCCATATTATTCAAATAATATCCAGGTTCCACCAGAGCAGTTATCTCTGCCAATTCAGACACTTTGGCTGTCCAAAACTCTCTATAATCCTCCAGACAAGGTTTAAGATAAAAAATATAAAGTGTGTCTACTAATTTCTCTTTAGTTCCTTGTAAAGAACGTCTATTTTGTTAAAGTTTACTGTACGCATGCTGTGTACGTGGACCTGTCCCACAACTGTCGACTGGCGCTTGAGTTAAGTGTATAAATGAAAAGGTAATTACTAATACTTATAAGGATATAAGTCGAGTGCCTTTTGATAATGACGTAACTTCGGGAATCAGTCGGAGCTTTAGCTTTCGATTAAACAATTTTACACCATAGTTAAAAGTGAGCAATGAATGCTCCAATTACATTGGATCTTCGTACACAAAGATAAAAGGAATGTAGCGCCAATGTTATCAGCCGCTAGGGGAGGACTAACAGCGGCTGCGAGGAAGACTACAGTTTTCCCCCAGCGTATCTTTTAAAATTCGCTGTTTCGCATGCCGTTGTCAAAACCATTTGCATAATAAATTCACTTGAATTCCGGTACCTCTCTATCTGATAAATATGTTTTTTTGCTCTGGCAAGCGAAATAGTCAGGGAAATCGATCAATTTTAAATGACAGAATGTAAAAAAATAAATTTTTGGACGGCGGTCCAAGATACTTGTGAAATACCGCCCGTTAACGTAGCAATCTAATTGCAGGAAAGCCTAGGATTCCGCCCGCTCACAACTAATAAAGAAATTAATAAGCTTACCCAATTTATACGAATTTGTCTTCTCATATGCTTGTACACAACATACCCCAGCACCATACCAATAATATACGATGGTATTCTGCAATATGGCTTTGTGTAGATATATTTCATAAACTTGAAATTACCTTCATAGTCTTCTCTAAAAGCAGAAAAATGTAAAGACAACAATTATGATTGATCATGCAGACGTTTGCACAGCATATGTTCTTAAATTTACGATTTTTAAACTTTGCCCTAATGCGTTATACCTGACCATACTATAGTATAGTTTTACTAAGCATTATTTATGCTTAATTGTGGAATTGGACAAGCTCTATGTGCTGACTGTTGTTCGTATACCTCTTTTCGTTTATTGGTCGTTTTTCAGCTAATATAAAAAGCGATATATATATATATATATATATATATATATATATATATATATATATATATATATATATATATATATATATCGGACAAGATGTTCAGCTACAGCTCAAAGTTTTTTAAAAGCTTTATTAATAAAGTTTAAATTTTCGGCAGCATGCCACCGCCTTCTTCAGAAGTAAAGAATCAAATAAGTAATTAAAAATACAACTATATATAAGCAAAAATGGAATAAATTATACAAGCATGAACAAATATGAATAATGGTAGTGAATAATTAGGCTATTGTTGTATAAAATCATGTTGATCATTTAATCCAGTCTGATTTGTTAACAAAGAGCCAATCCAAAAGTTTTCACATTGTCTTAGATCATCAGTCCGCTGATCAATTAAAATAAATTTTAAAGTGGAATGAACAGCATCATGACAATCCAAAAAATGATTAACAATACTACAAGTTCTACGTTTACGTTTAATGTGTGATTTGTAATTTGCGAGGCGGCTCTTAAAATTAACAGTAGAACCAACTCCCTGCAAACCACAAGTCACACATTGTGCAAGATAAACCACATTAGGTGAAGTACATGTGAGGAATTTACAAATTTTAAACAATTTGTTAGTGGCAATAGAACGAAATGTAGTACCTGTCAGCAAAAAATTGCTACAACAATCACAACGTTTGGCTTTGCATTTAAAACAACCCAATTTATCCATATCACCTACATGTACTTCCTTATACGGATTTGAAGGTGCTAATAGTTCTTTCAAGTTGGCATTGCGTTTATAAGACACTCGAATAGCGTTAATAGGTAATATTTCCTTAGCTCGATCATCCGTCTCAATAATAGACTGATGTTTTTTAAAAATTTTCCGAATGTCGGGCGCTCTGGGATTATACTTGGCACTGAAAACACAATGCCAACCATCACCTTTTTTCCTACTTTTCCGTGCTTCCAGCCGGGTCATATTAGCAACTTCCTTAAATTGCCCTAAAACATGTGATTTATCATGGCCACATTCAATTAAATAATTAATATACTCATCACTCTTAACTTTAAAATCCTCGTCATTAGAACAAATTCTACGTAATCTCAAAGCAACTCCCTTGGCAATGCCAAGTATTTGCGATCTAGGATGACAAGATTTGGCGTTAAGGTACAAGTGCGCATCAGTGGGTTTACTATAAACAGATGTTTCCAAACGATTATTAGAAATAGAGATCAGAAGATCTAAAAATTGCAAAGATTTTCCACCCACTTCCATGGTAAATTGCAGATGAGAATCAAATGAATTTAAGTCATCAAAAAATTGATAAAGTCGCTGCACTGTACCTCGCCAAAATACAAACGTGTCATCCCGAAATCGAAACCATGATCGCAACTCCGGATACAAAGCCTTCGATTCCGAAACACTTTTATCTATATTTTCCGCAACAATATCAGCATAGGAACAAGAATTTTTAGGGCCCATTGCCGTATTCTTGGATAATGGTTTAGATCAAGATAAAGTTAAAGAACAAATGGACAGGGGTGAATTTGAAGTTTTGAATGAAGATCCCACATTAGAAACAATTTTAGAGATTGATAACTGGGTAGAAAAATGGAAACCGTGGGGTTTGTCTGATAAGTGGATTGATTTTATTACTAGTAATAGTGATGCTCACCCAGGTGTGAATTATCCTTTAATTAAAACACATAAGACCAATAACCCAGCTAGGGTTATTACGTCTGGCTGTGGTACTCCCACGGAGAATTTGTCTTTGTTTGTAGAACAATATTGTAAGGTGGTTGTAAGTGCCATACCCAGTCGAGTTAAGGATACTTCACACATGCTTGAGATAATTGATGAGCTTAATGAAATAGGAATATTGGATGAGGATATCTTGGTTAGTTTTGATATAATCAATATGTTCCCATCTATAGATAATGAAACCGGTGTAGAAAGGGTCCGCAGTAAATTGGATGAATTTTCACATAAGTTCGATGTACCAGTAGAATGTATAATAGAAGCTTTAGAAATATGTCTTAAGAAAAATTGTTCAACTTACTGCGGACAGTATTGGTTACAAAAAAATGGTACGGCAATGGGCCCTAAAAATTCTTGTTCCTATGCTGATATTGTTGCGGAAAATATAGATAAAAGTGTTTCGGAATCGAAGGCTTTGTATCCGGAGTTGCGATCATGGTTTCGATTTCGGGATGACACGTTTGTATTTTGGCGAGGTACAGTGCAGCGACTTTATCAATTTTTTGATGACTTAAATTCATTTGATTCTCATCTGCAATTTACCATGGAAGTGGGTGGAAAATCTTTGCAATTTTTAGATCTTCTGATCTCTATTTCTAATAATCGTTTGGAAACATCTGTTTATAGTAAACCCACTGATGCGCACTTGTACCTTAACGCCAAATCTTGTCATCCTAGATCGCAAATACTTGGCATTGCCAAGGGAGTTGCTTTGAGATTACGTAGAATTTGTTCTAATGACGAGGATTTTAAAGTTAAGAGTGATGAGTATATTAATTATTTAATTGAATGTGGCCACGATAAATCACATGTTTTAGGGCAATTTAAGGAAGTTGCTAATATGACCCGGCTGGAAGCACGGAAAAGTAGGAAAAAAGGTGATGGTTGGCATTGTGTTTCAGTGCCAAGTATAATCCCAGAGCGCCCGACATTCGGAAAATTTTTAAAAAACATCAGTCTATTATTGAGACGGATGATCGAGCTAAGGAAATATTACCTATTAACGCTATTCGAGTGTCTTATAAACGCAATGCCAACTTGAAAGAACTATTAGCACCTTCAAATCCGTATAAGGAAGTACATGTAGGTGATATGGATAAATTGGGTTGTTTTAAATGCAAAGCCAAACGTTGTGATTGTTGTAGCAATTTTTTGCTGACAGGTACTACATTTCGTTCTATTGCCACTAACAAATTGTTTAAAATTTGTAAATTCCTCACATGTACTTCACCTAATGTGGTTTATCTTGCACAATGTGTGACTTGTGGTTTGCAGGGAGTTGGTTCTACTAATTTTAAGAGCCGCCTCGCAAATTACAAATCACACATTAAACGTAAACGTAGAACTTGTAGTATTGTTAATCATTTTTTGGATTGTCATGATGCTGTTCATTCCACTTTAAAATTTATTTTAATTGATCAGCGGACTGATGATCTAAGACAATGTGAAAACTTTTGGATTGGCTCTTTGTTAACAAATCAGACTGGATTAAATGATCAACATGATTTTATACAACAATAGCCTAATTATTCACTACCATTATTCATATTTGTTCATGCTTGTATAATTTATTCCATTTTTGCTTATATGTAGTTGTATTTTTAATTACTTATTTGATTCTTTACTTCTGAAGAAGGCGGTGGCATGCTGCCGAAAATTTAAACTTTATTAATAAAGCTTTTAAAAAACTTTGAGCTGTAGCTGAACATCTTGTCCGATATATTAATGTGGTTGCAGTTGAGACGAGTTTGGTCCATTGTTATCTATATATATATATATATATATATATATATATATATATATATATATATATATATATACGTGTGGATTTTGGTCTACGAAACGCAAAGAGTGCTCGATAACATACAGTTAGAGCAACATATAGTTCAAGCACTCCTTGCGTTTCGTAGACCAAAACCCACACGTATATTCGCACCCGTATATCGGTTGTGCACTCTTGTTTACGTTATTCATTTCTATTTAACTTCAAAATGCGGCAATTTCGATTTGACTATTCACTAAAGAATATCCCAATACCATCACAGGACGCTTATTTGAAGAATTTGATTGAAAAAGTGGAAAGTGTAATAAAACGTATGAGATGGAAAGCCAATTTCTTTCTTAAAAACAAACAGGGAGAACGACCTTATAAAACTCATCGAAAATATACAATTTCGGCCATATACGAACCAGTTTCAGAAATGTTTGGCTACCGATTTAAAGAAAATTAATTCATCTCCCAACATTTTCATTTTTGCAGACAAAACTAGGAGCATTTATGAAACCCCGCTCGACACATACAACAAGCTCCTACATGACAACATCACAAAAACATATAAGCATGGATCCGAGGACACTATAGATGAAATTGATTCGGAACTAAAAGAAATTTCGAACAGTTTGGGAATCGGCGACAAAATTGAAAAAATGAAAAAACGCGAAGCATTTATATCTTTAAAAGACCACAAAGAAAATTTCGAAAACAATCCAAAATGCCGATTAATTAACCCCGCTAAAAGCGAATCCGGAAAACTAAGTAAGGTGATTTTGGACAAAATTAATTCTAATTTGAGACAAAAACTGAATTTAAACCAATGGAGAAATACAAAACAAGTAATTGAGTGGTTTGGCAATATAAAAGATAAGGACAGACATAGTTTTATTTCGTTTGACATTGTCGATTTCTATCCGTCTATTTCTGAAAAACTATTGGACCAAGCGTTATCTTGGGCCTCGAATTTGGCTACTGTAACTGAAAACAATATTTCAATAATAAAACACGCTAGAAAATCTCTCCTTTTCAATACCGGAATTTCATGGATAAAAAAAGATAGCAATAGTTTGTTTGACGTTACCATGGGTTGTTTCGACGGCGCGGAAGTTTGTGAGTTAGTAGGCCTTTTCATTTTAAATCACCTAAGTAAGAAGTTTGGCAAAGAAAGCATTGGCCTATATAGAGATGACGGTTTAGCTATTATAAAAAGTAAATCAGCACGTTTAGCGGACAAAACAAGGAAAGAACTCCACCAAATTTTCGAGCAATTTGACCTAAAAATTACCGCCGAATCAAATTTACGCATAGTAAACTTTTTAGATGTAACTTTCGACCTTAACAATGGAAATTATAGGCCCTATAGGAAGCCCAATGACGATCCGCTTTACATAAATAAGCACTCTAACCACCCACCAAGCATCACAAGACAGTTACCTGCATCAATCAACAAGCGCATTGCACTTCTCTCATCAGACGAACAAGTTTTTCAGGAATCTGCACCCATATATCAGAACGCACTTAGGCACAGCAACTTTGATCATGATCTTAGCTACACTCAACACACAGCACAGCAACCACGCAGGAATAGGCAACGCAACATCACTTGGTTCAACCCACCTTTTAGCAAGAGTGTAAGCACAAACATAGGACGTAATTTCCTAAACCTAATTGACAAGCACTTCCCACCACACCACAAGCTCCATAAGATTTTTAACAGAAACACAGTCAAAATAAGTTACAGCTGCATGAACAATGTTAAGTCAATAATCACTAAACACAATGCACACATATCTAGGAATGACATGCCACAGGATAAGGACACTAGCAGTTGCAATTGTAAGAAAAACACGAATTGTCCACTTAGAAAACAATGCATGACTAGGGACATAGTATACAAAGCAACAGTCACAGTCACAGTAAACAACACAAACGCGATCAAGAATTACATTGGCATGACTTCAACCACATTCAAAGAGCGATTGGCCAACCACACTAAATCTTTTCAGCATAAAAAGCATGCAAACGACACCGAACTTTCGAAATATATTTGGGCATTGAAAGAAAACAATAAAGATTTTAGTATTAATTGGCAAATTTTAAAACATTCTATTTCGTATACGGGAGGTTCAAAACGATGTAATTTATGTTTAGAAGAAAAATTTTATATTTTGAAAGATAAAAACAAGAATTGTTTACTCAACAAAAGAGCAGAAATTATCAGTCAATGTCGTCATCGAACAAATTCCGCGCAAACAGCGCAACAAAGCCATGAATGCATGTATTGTTTCGCCCCCACACTCCCATGCACGTTCCAACAAGAAGGATATAAGCACCCCCTGTTTTCGAAAATTGTCATCTGCCTGAAGATTCTTTTTTAGATGAAACAGCCAGACTTTTGAGGTAAGCGAAAATATATATATATAGTTCGATCTACAGACACGTGTTTCGCTGTACTACAGCTCATCAGTGTAGCTTGGAACAATCTGAATGAATTTCATCAATTACTTATACACATGAGATCGTCGGTGACAACCGCATGTGGGACAGCATCGGTGAAGCACATTCAGATAGCGTGAAGTGCGCAGTGGGCCCAGAGAGTTCAAACTTCCACAAGGGTAGTGAGCGTTGCATTATGGCTAATAGGTACCCACGGCAACTTCACAGAGTGCTCAACAACACCGAAGCGAAGGAGCGTTTATGGTGGACATTTATAAGAAAATATATGGCATCATCAACAAAATGTTTTAATAAGAAGTTCTACATAGGCGTTGAGTTTTGTTTTTGTCCAGGGGGACTGAAGTGCTGAACAGGGCCTTTTCAAAAATTTTCGCGTGGGGGGCGTTTACAAAATGGGACTCTACTAGGCGGTCCGGGGGCATGCCCCCCGGAAATGTTTGAAATTTAGTGTCTTGGAAATGCCATTTCCTGCATTCTGAGGGGTGATTTTTAAGAAAACTGAAGGTCTTGAAATGTTATAAAAACTAGTTAAAATACAACACATTTCAACATGTTGTGTTTACTGGGTTGACTTATCGCTGTATATGGGTGCTTTTGGCTGACAGGAATGAGGCTGTAACAGTTACTTTTGTTACTTTTGTTACTTTTTCTGTACAAACATAGTGCCGCATTTCGGCAAAGGTCGACAATTTTTAGGCTTTAAAAATGTGATCAATTTATCCGTACGTCCAAAAATGCTTAAAAGAGCATCGTTTGTTCCGCCACTTCTTGTTCTTTTTTTTGGCTGAAAATTCGCCATTTTCAAATGAAAACAAGCTTCGTACCTAGAACAAGTCCTCTATAAGCATATCCTTATAAAAACCGCTGTTTTATTGTACAGTTGGTCTATAGTTTTAGGTATTGTCGAAACAAAACACAAGGAGAAAATGTCAGATGTTCTGTCGGAGTACAAATCCAAATTGTATCAATGGAAAATCGCAATCACAGATCCACCGTTAACATATCTAAAGAAGCAAGGCATTTCTCGGTTTGAAATTGCACTTGCAGTTAAAATACCTTACCCATTACTACAGATATGGCACCGGAAAATAGGTGATGGACATGACTATATCGACTGTTTCAATGCTTCTGTTGCAGGAACATGGTTCCAAGTAAGCCGAGTAACTATACAACGACGTCTAGAAAGGGAAGCTGGAGTTATTATCAATAAATACAGACAGACAAAGGTGAGAAAGAGAGGTCAATTGAATGACAAATGCCTTACTGTATGTATTCTTCTTACAGAACTTGTGTCATTTGAACATGTATACGGGAAGAACAACATTTATCCAGAAATGGAAGACGAAATGTACTGAGGAAGACAAACGGAAATTAGTGAAAGAAATTAGGGAAGTATTGAGGGGAAAAGAAGATATAGTTGATCTTGAGGTCACAACAATGGAGCTTAGAAATTATGTAGAGCAGTTAGGGAAGCAGTCAGGAATAGCTTGCCAAAGTGAAAAAATGGAGGTTGGTCCAAAACAGAGGACGAGAAAACTAAAAGTGCTGAAAGAAAGGGCAGAGTGTGCCTTGTGGTTTGCAAAGTCTTTTGGCCCTGAACTAGTATAGAGATATCTCTCTCAAATTTAGGGATGCCAACACGTACGTATCAAGATTATTCATTTAATTATAAACCGGAAACTTCAAACAAGGACACTGAAGAACAGGTGGAAGGAAATTCTACTGTTTTGAAAGATACAGAGAACTCTTAAATTGAGCAAGTATTATTTCGTTAGACAAGTTCTATGTTAGCGATGAGTTATACCACGAGTTTACTATTGCTTATGATGACATACCAAGGTCATAATTAATCAAGCAACGGAGATCAGAACAAAATAAACTGTTCCACATTGAAAGTATCCCAGGTACATATCCAAGGGCACAATGTAGCTTGAAAGAATTGGTAGGACAGCATTTCAGAGACTATTTGAAAGTCAATCCAGAACATGATTCCAACGATGCCAGTAGAGTAAAAATAAGCAGGGACGGTGCAAGGATGTCCAGAACCACAAATTTTTTAATTGCATCATTTTCTCTGCTACAAAAAGACAAAAACGCTATGTCGTCGAAGGGGAATAGAACAATAACTGTTGTTAATGGCACTGAAGATTACGATACCATACATGATTCATTGAGTAAACTACTCGATTAAATCAATGAATTGATAGCTACCAAATTCGTCGAAGTGGATGGAATAAAACGTCCTATAGACATTTTTTAGGCGGAGATTACAAAATCCTTTGACTACCATAGGCCTGAGTGGGACGACGTCTCAATGTGCATGTCTATGGTGCAAAGTCGACAAGTCAATGAGGTTTGATATGTCAAAACCCGAGGACTATTACAACACTGCCCCAGATTTTCGGACCTTGAAAGAACTGCATGAATTGTACTCTCTGTCAAAATCAAACGAAAAGTATTCATGTATAAGAAAACCACTCCTCAACATACCTTTAAACTATGTAATACTAGATAAATTACATTTAAAGCGTAGGGTTACCGATCGATTGATGGAAAATTTTATCTCAGAAGTCATTGAGTGAGACAGTAAAAAGACATAAACAAAAAGAGTGTAGAAGACAAGAAAGTATATCTAAAGAAGTTTATCAGAGCAATAAATGGGTTAGGAGTTACTTTCAACATATGGGAGAAAAAGAACGTCGATGGAAGAGGGAGTGGCATTCACGTCTGGACAAGCTTGTTTGTGGCGGATAAGAGAAAGTTGATGAACAACCTACCTGCACAACTTGAGAAAAAGGACATTTTGTCTCTAGAAACAAAAGGTACTGTTATTCAAATATGGAAAAAAATTAATGATCTGCATCCTAAAATTACAGATTTAAATGTAAATGACGAAACTGATACTATTTTATTTGACCACGGTACACAATGGATAAACCTGTTTTGCTCACTGGGAGGTAGACGACAGATTTACGAGAAAGCTCTTGTAACACCAAAAATGCACTGTATTCCTTATCACATCCCAAAGTTTGTCGGAGATCATGGACCCCTTAAGATGTTTACAGGACAAGGGGTAGAAAAAAATAACGATGACGCAAAGAAGTTGTATTTTCAAAATTCAAATAAGTGGGATGCCACAGGAGATGTCTTGCTGCTGGAATCACGACAATACACAGAAAAGGAAATATACGAAACAAAAAGCAGCTTTAGTGAAATAAAAGAAACGTTCTCTGAGCAAATGATTTTTTACCAGCTTTTGGCTACCAGTCTATAGACTTATATATATATATATATATATAAATATATGACGACGTAATAGCAGATTATTGGGAAAGTGCAATATGTATCACATGAAAGATGAAAGCGACAACACTCCCAGTACATCCAGAAACAAAACAAGTTCGACGCAAGATTTTAGTAAAATGACAGTTAATGAGTTGAAGAAAGCAATAACTGAAAGGACTCAAACTAAAGGGTTCCAGTAAAATAAAGAAGAAAGACCCATTGTCTGTTCTTTAATGAATTTACTTTTGCTATTTAGCTAGCTTGAATAAAATAAGCATAATATGATAAGTCTACATAAAGGCATGAATCATTCATGAAATAATTCGAATTATTGTGAGTTTGAGTTATGAATCGCATGTATGAGGCTTCCATTGTACTGTACCTGTATTTAGAGGTAGTGAAATATGAATTGCAAGTAGGAACAAATTTTGTTTTTACTTTGATTTTTATTGATAAATAATATAGTGTGTCTTATATACATGGTTGTTTCTCAGGATTGATGACACCGGTACGTACTATTAACATTATTAATTATAAAATATGAAGTATACACTTTATTTACCTGAAAAGCCACTAAATCTTCAACACAACAATTAAGGAATAAAAAAACCCCAAAGAAACTTGTGTCACGTGTATCGAATTTTAGCGGCATGGGAGATGCGTGTAAAACCTGAGACAATAGTCAATTATTTTGTTACATGCAGGTTCTCACTGTTGTTACAACCCAATAATTTCACAGTAACTAAGTTTTTATTGCTTTAACCCTTTCTCCCCTATGGGGATTTCACTTGACGAGTAAAATCGTCTGGTGTTAGACCGAGTAAAAAAACAAAGTGGCCAGTTTTGACCAGCCTAGTAGGGAAAGGGTTAAAATAATGTCTTTAAGTTCATTTGTTAACAAAGGAGAGAAAACTAAAGATTACCAGTCTCAGGAAAAGCTTGTTACCATCTAGCACTACATGTGGATTTGTACAAGATGTTGGCCATGAAAATGCTTTCAAAGTTGCAGTTAAAACATATTTTTTGGCAACTTTTTATACCTGTATCATGGTATTCAGGACTATCATTAATAATTTAAAGCTCTTAAATTTAGTCGAAAATGACAATATACAGTAGTGAAAGTATCATAGCACTCGTTTCATTATTCAATTTAATTATTGAGCTACAAAAGCATGCTCATTTGGCTCAGTTGCCAATTGGATGTGTTGTCGCTGGTTTAATTATAATTCCGGTTATTTTATTATTGCATTTAGTGCATAAGGAGAAAAAAATGTTCATAATACTTAGCTAAAACCTCATTTTTAATTTAAAATTGTTTTAATTATAGCCAGTCTTTATTGAAAGCCTTTATGTTGATGGTAAGAGATACTATTTCAAGGGGAATCTGTGGTGCTTGCTTAAGTTTTCCTTTCTGAGCGATGAAATATTTTGGTGATTTGCCAAGGAGGGCTTTCATCTAAAGAGGGAAGTCAATGGCCTTACCCTGACCATTGTCATCTAAGCTGTCAAAGTCTTTCAAGGCAAACATGGAAGACTTTAGGTCCCTTGCTTGTGTCCCTTTGTTCTTTAAAATAAATCTGTCGATGTCATGTCTCATTGAAAACTGACATCTGTTGTTGGTTTTAACAGCTTTTGATTTCAATAAAGGAACAACTGCCAGATAAAAAGCTTTTGATGATTGGTTCAGTTGGTATTCTGATGGCCTGGGTGGCTTGTTTTAATGACTAGAAGAAGTGTAAAAAATATAGATTAGAAAGGAATATGAAACAAGTGGCATAGTGGAGAGGGACAAAGGGATAATGTCTCTCAATACCATTCTCTTAAACTGTTTGGTCAAATAAATGAAAAATATTTTTGGGAGGTGAAAAATGCTGCTCAAGAATAGGAGCAGGATATTTACCCCCGAGCCGGGCGACGGGCCGAAGGCCCGGAGCCCGGTGAGGGTGCTAATCTCGACACGCGTGGAGTACACGCGAAATTACACGCAAGTGGGAAAGAAATTCTGCGAGAAGTTTATATATATATATGTATATATATATCTATATATATGTTATCAAATCCACAACTTGCGCAGTTCGAATAGCAGGGTACTGGTAACTAATCCGTTAAATTATTCAAATTATTTAAATTTACGTCAGCAAATTATAATTTATAAGTTCGGTTGGATTACAAAATAGTTTTTCAACGATCATGACGAAAGAAATCTTTGCCAGAAAAAATGGTTTCAGCTAAAATGTACATTAATATCACTATGAAAAAAGACCAAAGAAAGAAGGCTAACAAGAGATGTGGCAGCGAGAAAAAGACAACAATAAATACGACTTAAAACCACTGGAAAAATCCCAAAAATTAATACGATAAAGACAGAAAACGATGCCGACCGAAATGTAACTGAAAGAAGAAGGATGTGTCCTGAAACTGTTCAAAGCCGGTAAAGAATTTTTCTCTGGTGTATTCTACATAACTCGAGAGGGAACAATGAAGAAATTTGAAACAAACGGCTTTTTAGATCATGAAGAGAACTGAATGATGCCTTGTCATATTTATGTGTCAACAACGAAAAAAGTAAGAAACCACGAACGAGAAAAACAATCAGAAAAGAGTAGACTGAATTGGCAGTGTTTGTGGTCACAAAAGCAGAAGAAAGTTTAACGGTAGGAGATTCGTATTTAACAGTTTAGCTGAGGTAAAACAGAAGAAATCTTGAAAATGAAAATTAATATAAATAATATATTGTCTAGAATTGTCTTTCAACGCTAGGATGTTGACATTGTGTGATTTGTGTCTTTTCTTGGCCACTGTTTATATATATTTTTGAATGAAAAGTTGTCATTTGGTACATCACGTTTTTGTTTTTTTTTAATATTGACATTGCATGTCCTTTTGGTGTGTCAATACCATAGAAATAATACACGACTGCAGATGGACCTTGCTAGCCAATTTTCTGGATGTTTTCTGATCTGTGTTCATTAATACAACAAAAACAGAAATTAGGGGAGGGGTGGGGGGAGAAGGGGGGTTAAAAAATGCATATAAAGCGGGCGAGGGGTTGTTGCGTTCATGTATTTCTAGTAGAAATATACCAAGCCGAAATTATGGTCCACAACGAGAAAATGTATAGAGTTTATATGGTCTATACAAACGGACCTAACCACAATATTATAATGAATAACTAGACGATATCGTTCTTACCAAATAAGATCTTCTGGAAGATGCGAAGATGGCTCCCAAGTGCACGAATGTACAGACCAGCCCTTCCACTGTATAAGATATTTGTAATCCTGTTGGAACACAAATTAAAATTATATCAAGAATTAAAAAAAAAGCACCCAAAAATCAAAAACAATGGCAATGCTACCATTCATGGAATGTGCAAAATGAATCCATGATTGATTTATTTCTCCATTGAAACTACATGCATGTCATTCATTACGGCTTTATTCTTTATGTAGTTTCAGGAAAATATCTATAAATATAAATCTCGTTACTGTCGTGGCAACAGAAGCGTTCCTTAAAATATTGTTCAATTATTTGCTCAAGTTGAACAATTCATTTGATGAAAATATTGCTAAACTTCCTGTTTTTAATATTGTTTTGAATTTGATTGGTGTTTGGCAAAAAATCCTTTTTCTTATTGGTTGTTCAAAAACCCAGAAACCAATCAAATTCAAAACAGGAAATTTGGCAAAATTTTCATCAAATGAATTGGTCGAACATATAATTAAACAGTTTGACAATCAAAAACAATAAATTGCAAAAATATTTTAGGAACGCTTCTATTGCCACGACAGTAATTATACTGTTCAGATAAACAGCTACGAGCCGATGGAAGGAAAATATTTTAGTACTTACATTGCCACATTTCCGTCTTGAAACTAACCGTTCAACGTCAAAAAATCTTGATCTTGGACAGTATAACTTTTTATCTCTGACGTAATAGACATCTGCTGTCGAAGAGCTATGTAAGACAGCATAGTCAACATGTTCCCTCTTCCTCCTAACTTGTTTCGTCATCTTGAAACAGTATAAAGAGTATGCGTAGAACAGCAGCAGGTCATAGTTATCGCTGGCGCAACAGCTGCAGGTCACTGTTATCGCAGGCGCAAATGTCTCTGATTTCTGGTAATGCTAAAAATTTTCAACAAGTTACAGGTGTAGTGTTTTTAAGTAACACACCAAAATAATACATATGTGTAAATAAACACCCTAATTCTTCTTACATTATACAAAAGTTCCAGCTAAGCTTGAACTAAATAAAATTTTACCTCGTTTCCCCATAAACAGGGCTGCAATTCTTGTCTGCAATTATGCTTGCTGTTGTCATAATACTAGCCAGTACAATAATACTTGCAAAGGCTAAAAATGGTTTAAATCCATACCTGTAAAAAGTACTGATGTTAATAACTGAATTGCTTGACTTTTAATAAGGCCTCTTATACAACCCAGGGGCGGATCTAGGCCCGAATTTATGGTGGAGTCCCCATGGAAAATCTCTGAAGGAGTCTCTGGAACGGCATTTTTCGCAAGCTGACAGTCACTTTGAAAAAAAAAGCTAAAGTTTTAAAGTGTATATTTTGTTGCGGATTTAATCTATCAGGATAAAGCCATGCAAAATAACTTTAAAGGACAATTTGGCAATATATCATTTATTAGTTATATGCCAAATACTACATTTAGATTTAGAGCAAATAACTAAAAAATCACTGAATCAAAATTTAAGTTACCAGAAGACTAAATAATTAATCAATATAATGATGATAAGCTTCTAAAAGCCAAGGAGAGCAATGCTAATGATATTGTTATACATCACCAGGAATCATATTACCGGAATTATTATTCGGCAGTTTGTGTCGAAACTGCCGTGTATTGAAAAAAACAAAAGGCCAAGGATAGTCGAGGCAACTAAACAAAACTCTACAGCGTCGTGCCCTAACATTGTGCAATATTACGCAAAACTAAAGCAAAAGGAGCATTGATAAAATACATCCATCATCCAGTTTGAATAATTCACGATAGAGACTTAACGTGAACTCACTGACCGAGACGACTAAATAGAAATATACCCATTACAAACTTACGGGAGAGCATCTACGGTTCTAGACTTAGCAGGAATGTATGCCTTCTTGGGGAAATTTCCTGCACGGTCAATCTATACAACTACAAGCATCGACATGTGCTTTCCAGAGCGCATTGTACTGACACGTTTTCATCATATTTAAAAAACTCAGTATTGACTCTGTTTCAACTTTCAAGCATAGCAAAGCCTACACGTTTAATCTCAACTGTCAAGTTGAGTACAGCTTATTCAAGCGAGAGCGCTGAAAATAATCCTGTGCCTGCCAATCGGAACAACTGACCGCTTATAAAGGACGTCAAATAATTTACTTCAGACCTAGTTGCATTGTCTTTGACGAATCAGCGCTCGTCATTCCGACGTATTTTAGCCATTGTGCTATACAATCAGTGTTCTCGCGTAACGTGAGTTTTATATCTCCGAGAGTGGACAAATTATCCTGTAATCTCGTACCAAGCTTAAACGTGGCAAACCCGGCGCATATTGTGCCTCGAAAGTACAAACTATTTTATTCTGGCTACCGCCAGACGATTTTATTCACCTCTGGGGAAGCCCCCGGACAGGAATGAGTTAAAATCCAAAAAAGCGCACACTGATTTTATTTGATTGTAGTTTAAAGTTTCAAAGTTTCAAGACAGTCATGGCCAGTCATGCATTTAATTAACAGAACATTTTACCTTAGTAGCTTGATGTGTTTGACGTATATTAAATCTGCCGCAGCAACCCCTTACAGCGTCCATCTGAATTTTTAATTAATGTTTATACACAATTTTTGTGGCAAAATTTTGGGTGACGGAAAGTCCAGTTCTGAATGTAAGGACCCTCCGAAAACGGGAGGAACAAAGTCGGAGTGAGAGTAAGGGCCCTAGCACTCCTGTTCAATCGGACCTTGCCCTCATGTCCGGGCGTGGGCTTCATCGTGAGGGAAGTGTGGCATACAGGACACCTCTTCCCGCCCCAAAAACATTTTCATTGATAAATGACAATTACTTATTTTTCATGTAATATTATTGTACTACACTGATAAGTTCTTGTTTTTCTTAAAGCTAACTAGTATAAATTTAGTTTTTTACATCAAATAATCCTGCTGATTGATTTGCCACGCATTTATTTTGTTGTTGTTGTTGTTGTTGTTGTTGTTGTTGTTGTTGTTGTTGTTGTTGTTGTTGTTGTTGTTGTTGTTGTTGTTGTTGTTGTTGTTGTTGTTGTTGTTGTTGTTGTTGTTGTTGTTGTTGTTTAGTTGTTGTTGTTGTTGCGATCGTCTTTGTAATTTAGCAGTGGCAAATCAAATAAATAAATAAATAAGTTGTTTGGAAGGGAGGTGGTGGGAAAACTTTTTTCTCCTTTACTTTGTGTTACTTTGACTATACAATATCAGAGTAACTTACTCCAGGAAAGTAGATGCGCGAATGGTCGGAGTAACTAATGGCATACCCAGGATTAGTGCTTAGTTGTGTGGTGCCTTTGTTATAACACAGACAAAGGATGTATTCTTAGTACAATGGGTTGTTTGTGTACGCGATAGTCATGTACAGACTGTCAGCTAAGCACGTGATGACTTCGTGCACAGCACAGACTCAAATTGATATATCATTAACTATAATTTATCCCCGAGCCGGGCGTAGGGCCGAAGGCCCGGAGCCCGGTGAGGCTGCTAATCTCGACATGCGTGGAGTCCACTTTGCACGCGTGTTAAAATGCGAATCAGTTTGAGCGATCTGAATATTTGTATATAAAAATATGTGTGGACGGACCCCACGCGCGGTGAAGATTGTGGGGCACTGGAAACAATATAGTTCTTGACAAAAAAGATTTGAAAAAGACTGATTTGAACTAATATATTATTCTTGACAAAAAGACTTGAGAAAGGAGTTTTTGGGATACGTACATCCTTTTCAAAAGAACAGAAACAAATCAACGTTTACGTATAAAGTCTTGACTACGTACTTCAAGGACACACAAAATATAAAACAAAATTAACAGTGATAGATGTAAACAGGGAAACTCGAACAGTTTTGCTACTAAGTGTTCGTGATTACGGAGAGCGACTGCTCTACATTTTTACCCTAGCTTAAACTTTTCGGCCTTTATCTTCGTTGGTTTTCTATTTTGACTATTTCTTTATCCTTCTTTCGAGTTTTGGTTTGACGGGTTTCCTTTATCATATCCATTGCATGTTTTCCCTTGCCAATGCCCGTTACGTTGTATTTTTTACCTGTGGCTGCCGTCTTATCTCCTTTTAAACAGTTTTCTTATTGTAAAACTACATATGACTTAGCGGTTATTTATAATTTAGCATAAAAAATGGAGGAATATTTTTTCTTTTGTAAAACGTACAAACGCTGTTGAAATATCTATTAACATGTATGTGAAAACATTTTCAGCAATTCAGATTTCGAAATGAAAATTTGTTTTTTAAATAGTTTAAAGGAAATTTTTGTTATATTAGTAACCCTATCCAGACTGGGCTTTTTTTTACTTCTGGGACTGGGGGGGGGGGGGGGGGGGTGCCCGCGGCCAATATCTCCTGAACCATTTGGTGTATTCCGACGAAACTTTTACAGGTGGATGGTTTGCCTTGTTCAAGTATGTGTCACACTTATGTTGTCATGGCGACAAATTATGACGTCATTATGACGTCATTAATTGCAAACACCCAGGATTTTTAGAATTTCCAAAAAAAATTTTCTTATTGTTTTGTTAACATAAAAAAGGTAGTATATCAAAAAAATAGTTTCTCTTTATTAAAAAGTGGTTACTTTATTGTAACTATTATAAAAGCAAGCATAATAAAAATTGTCGGCTGAAATTTAGTGTTGGTAGGTGTTCACGACTCCGCTGTAACTTTTTTTGGAGTAATATTTTTTCACCAAATTTTCCACATATAAAGCCCATACATATTTAGGAAAAGTCATAAAATTTCAGAACCACACCTGTAATGGTTTAGGAGATATTAACCTTTAAATTCAGCGCGGGCACTCCCCCCCCCCCCCCCCCCCAGTCTGGATAGGGTATAAATTTAAAATACCATAAATGAATATAGCCGCGGCAGCCAGCCTGCCAGGCAGTTTGAGCAGTTTTCAAAATGCAAATATTTTTTAGATGCCAAGCAATGTTCTTTGTAAACATGCCGGGAAGAAAGAACTGTAAAGTCTAACCCTAAAATTTAATAAAATCCTGACGCCTACTTCAGTAGTGTGGTGGTAACATCGTCGGTTTGCACGCGAACGAGATCGCGATCAAATCCTGGATGCAAACGTGCAATTTTCTTCATCTCAATATATTTTACGAAATATCATCCTTAAATTTTTCTTTGTTATTTGTGGCATTTTTCTTCAAAAAAATAGAGTGTTTTTTTTATTTCAAATATTCTACCATAATTAAAACTATATTTTCCTCGTTCCAACAGGAGTAGATATTTCCAGGCCTCCAATAAAAAAGAGCGCAAGGGGGAGTTGCTGTAAAATCGTGCGAGGGGTTATTGCATTTATATATTTCTAGTATAAACTATAAATGGCCACTAAAAATTTACATATATTTTGATGTTTGGATATATATGCGTTTCAGCTCCTGTTTGGCTATATCTCTTAGCTGATCTAGTAAAACACCTAGCTTGGGTAGGCTACATCCAAATCATTAGCCTTTCTGGAGAATAACTCAGTATGCTGCTTGGCTATATCGTACGCTCTCTTAAAACGTGCGTACGGAACTGGTTTCGGTCTTTTGTCGTTCATTCCTATAATATTATAGGTTATTTTATTTTTACTATCCAAACCCATGCACATCTCGCATTACAGTGTAAGCTGACGGTTCAATCCAGCCGTCACCGAGCGACTGGATGGAATTTTCTTTTGCGGAGACACCATCATGTCCCCATAATTGATGTTTTCTCCTTCCGCCTCATTCTCCTCCTCTTCCTCTTCCTCTTTTTCATTCTCTTCCTCTTTTTCCTCCTCTTCCTCTTTCTCCTCCTCTTCCTCTTTCTCCTCCTATTTCTCCTCTTCCTCTTTCTCCTATTTCTCCTCTTTCTCCTCCTCCTCTTTCTCCTCCTATTTCTCCTCTCCTATTTCTCCTCCTCCTCTTCCTCCTCCTCTTCCTCCTCCTCTTCCGCGGATGTTTTCGCCTTCCGCCATTTGTACGATCTTCATAACTTCATAATATTAGTCACGATGATGTCCCGGAATTTAGATTTGACCAGTTCCTTGTCAACTAACAGTTTCCTCGCCCATGCACTTTCTTTATGGACAGACTTATTTCTCATCCAGTCTGATTCTCCAGGGCGTTCCTTTACTAAGCCATGGGACACTTCGCCTGCCTTCCTATCGACCGATACAATGTGTGGATCATATACTGTGTTGTTACTGATTGGTTCACGCAAAACTTTCATCTTCGGCTTTGCACCAGTCACGAGGTACCGTTCAATGTCTTCTATGGGGTATTGACTGAGCATATCAACGAGTCCATCCTTATTGGCTTCGTTGTAAGCAGCTAGATTTCTGGCATGCTTTTGTGAATGTTTATGGAGCCACGAGATTGACATCGGATACTAACGGTTGCATAGATGACAATACCATTTAGCTTTTGCCATATATTTTGCACGGGACGGCACCGCACCCACCGCACCGGACCGCACGGCACCGCACGGCACCGCACCGCACCGCACCGCACCGCACCGCACCGCACCGTACCGTACCGTACTGTACCGTGTACTGTACTATACTATATACTATATATATATATATATATATATATATATATATATAGTGTCGTTGGCAGCTTATTTGTCGCGATCCCAGCCAAGCTCTCGGTATGCCACAGTATGCAAGCGTATTTCCCCTTTTTCATATCGCTTGGCTGCCTTAATAATGGGAAATTTACTCTCGAGCATAGACGGATTACGTAAGTCCTTACTTACTTACTTACTTGTCTATCGTTTCTGTGCACATACGAGTAATATTTTCTCCATCCAACGGCGATATGAATGAATGCTTTTTTCCCGTAGCCAGGCGGTTTCATCCATTCATCCATTTCGGCAATAAATAGATACAGTGACCATTGACCGCCTTTTAGGCCAACAAAATAGCCATTCGCCAGGAACTTGTCTTTCTTTTGCAATCAAAGCAGTACGCTATATCAGTCCTCTTACATTAATAAGATAAACTATAAGTGTAAACAGATTATCAATTACAGGGTCATAATATCAAATGCTTCGTCGTTGCTGTAGTAATTATATTTGAAGTTTATCATAGCTTTGGTGCTTGTAAGAACATATATATATATATATATATATATATATATATATATATATATATATATATATATATATATATACTATAGTGAAGATTATCTTTTTAGGTATCTTATGATGCGTTTATAAACCTATGCTTTTTACTTTGTTTAACAACTAGCAATGGAAAATGATCTGCTTCTCACTGTTAACAACATTAGTTCTAAGTAGGATACCCTTCAGTTTGTCACATTGGTCTCCGTTGAGCTGTATAACGCCATCCAGTGTGTGGCCTCCTGTTCATATGCTCCGTTTCAGCAGTTTATAGAATTCGCTTATATTGACAGACGTATCCCCTAAGCCTTTGATATTTGTCCAGCATTTCTTTTCCTTCTCTGAGTAACACGTATATGGGTAATAACTGGTTCCCAACTTGATGTTACTATCACCAAAGTCGAAATCAAGAATACTCTTTCATTATGCTACGTTCCGATGGATCCATTTCTTGTGAATAGCTAGAGTATAATTCATCCGTTTTAAACATTCGATTCAGCATCTCTCACACTTAATCATAAAACTCAACATAGTATAGGCATCAATCGCTCTGCGTACGGTATCATAATCGTCACTCACTATCGTTTTATTGCTAATATTTTTGACCCTGTGTAAGTACTTACGTTGGTTATCAGAGAGCACACCATTTCCATTTCCGTATGGCGTTTGCAATTCGGTGGCGAATCCGCTGTGATGTTTGTTTGGATTCAAAATGGAAATATCAGGTTGTCCACCTAAGTAGCTCTTCTCATATGCGTCTGGCCGTTTCGAAGTACTGTTCCTACAATTCACCGAGACCTGGGGCTGTCACAACTTGTTTATGGAGACGAGGAATGTATTTCACTATTTTATAGAGTAGATCAGTCTTTCTGATTGATGGTAATACTTCGCCCAATCTAGAAACTTCTCAGCTGTCTTAAGTTTGCTACCAAATACAAGCTTGTAAACCCCAGGCTCATATATGAAGAGCTACTTGACTGATTGTTAGAAGGGGTGGGTAGGCTACCCACACTGTTGATATCACTGAATTTTCCGTCTATTCTGTTGGGGGCCTGGAAATAGGCTACTGAGCCTGGCGTGAAAAGCTTGTCAAAATATTTACAGTTCTTTCATTCTATGTTTACAAAAAACATAGCTACAGCATCTGAAAACATTTTTCAAAAACATTGAATTGATTGAAAACTACTCAAACAACTATACCTGGCTGGCTGCCTCGGCTATATTAATTTATGGCGTACCAACTTCCTTTAAACTATTTAAAAAACAAATCAAATACAAATAAGCTACGTTAAGTCACAAGAGTAGATAACCCCCCCCCCCCCCCCATATAGCGTATCAAAGGGATGCCGCCTCATTAATATTCAACGTGAGTCACGCACCGTGACTCACGCACGACTCACGTATGAGTCACGCATGACTCAAGCATGACTCACGTTCTTTGCAAGGAATTAAAGATGCGTACAGTAAACTTAACAAAATAGACGTTCTTTATAAGGAAATTGATAGCGACACTTTATATTTTTTTATCTGAAACCTTGTTTGGAGTAATATTGAGAGTTTTGAACAGCCTAAGTGTCTGAATTGGCAGAGATAACGTATAGAATGGATTTATAGCATTCGAGAATATCATATTAGTTTAGAACCTAAATGATCAAACAGACTTATACACGTTTGGTGGCAATAAGTGTTAACAATTTTAGAGAGTTATCGTTTACTTTGGCCTAGTTTGTAGAGGAACGAAACAGATATGGATAGAGACCGTTTTTTGTTATCTTAAACCTGGTTTGGAGGAATATAGCGGGTTTTCGGTTAACTCTTTCTTGTCCGAATTGGTCTTTAGTATTTTATTCTGGCTAACGCCAGACGATTTTATGCACCTCTGGGGAAGCCCCCGGACAGGAATGAGTTATAAACTATCTCTTTAACTCTTTCTTGTCCGAATTGGTCTTTAGTATTTTATTCTGGCTAACGCCAGACGATTTTATTCACCTCTTGGGAAGCCCCCGGACAGGAATGAGTTAAGTAACCGAGTGTTATTTACGAAGATATGAATGTTGACAGTTTTGATCGAATTATCTCTTATCTAACCCTGGTGTATAGAGTATACGAATCCTTGAAATAAGAATCAATTCGAGAAGCCGTAAGAAGAACGATAAATGATTTCATAGAAAATATAAACGGAATAACTCTTCAAGCAGGTTGCTACGCTTTCTGTTACTAAGTGTGATATTTGCATATTTATCCTCAGTACACGTGCAGGAGACAAAAGAGAAATTCATTAGGGGCAATTAGGAGGATTAAGCGCTTAGGCAAGTCTAGGCGAGAAAGTCATTAGCAACACACGTACATGTTATATAGAATTTAAAATATTTTATTGAGAATATATCTTTACACATAGAAACTCTTGATTATTTAGTGATCTATCGGTAACACGAGTATATGGGCATACAGTACATCTTATGATCCGAAGGAATGGATCAAAGGAAGGAAAAAGGGGGTTAGGAAGCTGGAGTTAATTAAGCGAGACATCTAATTGGGTTTCAAATTTCGCAAACATACCGCTTGATCCAGAGACGTAGCCAAGGGGGAGCCGGGGGAGCCGCGGATCCCCACCCCCCCGCCTCCCTTTTGATATAAAACGACAGACACGTAACTACAAAACTGATGCAATATGAATTGTGTCAGGAAATTAACTGTAAACAGTGTATTCAATCTACTGAGTGTATGCATTTTGAGTATCTATGTGACGTTTGTGTGTTTTGAGTATTTTACTTGAAGTTTACACGGTACCGGACAAATTCGAGACCGATCCCGAATTCGTCCTATTTCGCCGTGTAATCACGCGCAACCGTACGAATTCGAGACCGGTCTCGAATTCGTCTGGAAGCGTAAACGGGGTCTTATATGACGTTTTTCAACCTGTAGAGTCTGTAAAATCTTCCTCCAAATGCCAGGAAATGGCATTTCAGCGGCACTTGATTTCAAAATTTCCCGGGGGAGCATGCCGCCAGACCCCCATAAAAATTTATTTTGATTTCGGCTCCCCCTTTCAAAATCCTGGCTACGTCCCTGGCTTGATCGCGCGTATAAATTATCTACAATATCCGACCAATGCAATAAATGAGTTTTAGGTTACTTTAAAGTACACCCACGACTTTAGCTAGTCCGCGTGTTACATTCTTATCGTTTAATTTCGTTAGCAATGAAGACATACAAGCACATTATAATAGTTCTCAGCAGTTTATTTGTATATAGTTACAATAAATTACAATGCGCATATAATTATTTACAGCCCCGGAGGTGTTTGGCGGTTATCCTGGGGGTGATTGGGTTACCCCTATGGGGTAATGGGGTTACCACCAGGGGGCTCCTCCTCCTATTTCCCCTCCACCTCCTCCTCCTCATTCTGCTCCTCCTCCTCCTCATTCTTCTCCTTTTCCTATTTTTCCTATTCCACTTCCTATTTCTCCTCCTCCCCCTCTTTCTCCTCCTCTTCCTCTTTCTCCTACTCCTCCTCTTTCTCCTCCTCTTCCTCCTCTTTCTCCTCTTTCTACCCCTGCTCCTCTTCTCCTCCTATTTCTCCTTTTTTCTTTCTCCTCCGCCACTTTCTCCTCCTCCTCCTCTTTCTCCCCCTTCTCCTCTTTCTTCTCCTCTTTCATCTCCTTCTCCTCTTTCTCTTCCCCTTCCTCTTTCTCCTCCTATTTCTCCTCTTCCTCTTTCTCGTCTTTCTACTCCTCCTCTTCTTTCTACTCCCTCTTCCTTTTTCTCCTCCTCCTCCTCTTTATCCGCCTCCTCTTCCTTCTACTCCTCCTCTTTCTCCTCCTCTTCCTCTTTCTCCTACTCCTCCTCTTTCTCCTCTTCTTTCTCCTCCTCTTTCTCCTCTTTCTCCTCTTGTTTCTCCTCCTCTTTCTCCTCTTTCTCCTCTTTCTCCTCTTTCTCCTTCTGCTCCTCTTTCTCCTCTTTCTCCTCCTATTATTCTCTTCTTCTTTCTCCTCCGCCTCTTTCTCCTCCTCCTCCTCTTTCTCCGCCTCCTCTTCCTTCTACTCCTCCTCTTTCTCCTCCTCTTCCTCTTTCTCCTTCTCCTCCTCTTTCTCCTCCTCTTTCTCCTCCTCTTTCTCCTCCTCTTTCTCCTCCTCTTTCTCCTCCTCATTCTCCTCTTTCTCCTCTTTCTCCTCCTGCTCCTCTTTCTCCTCCTATTATTCTCTTCTTCTTTCTCCTCCGCCTCTTTCTCCTCCTCCTCCTCTTTCTCCTCCTTCTCCTATTTCTCCTCCTTCTCCTCTTTCTCCTCCTCCTCCTGTTTCTCTTCCTCCTCCACTTTTTCCTCCTATTTCTCCTCTTCCTCTTTCTCGTCTTTCTACTCCTCCTCCTCTTTCTCCTCCCTCTTCCTATTTATCCTCCTCCTCCCGGTCCTTTTTCTCCTCCTCCTCTTTCTCCTCCTCCTTTTCTCCTCCTCCTCTTTCTCCTCCTCCTCCTCTTTCTCCTCCTCCTCCTCTTTCTCCTCCTCCTCCTCTTTCTCCTCCTATTTATTTTCTTCCTCTTTCTCCTTTCTCCTCTTTCTCCTCTTTCTCCTCCTCCTCCTCTTTCTCCTCCTATTTCTCCTTTTCCTATTTCTCCTCCTCCTTCCCCTCTTTCTCCTCCTCCTTCTCTTTCTCCTCCTACTTCTCCTGTTCCTCGTTCTCCTCCTCCACCTCCTCCTCTTTCTCCTCCTTCTCCTCCTCCTCTTTTCCCTTCTCCTCCTCTTTCTCCTCCTCCTCTTTCTCCTCCTCCTCTTTCTCCTCCTATTTCTCCTCTTCCTCTTTCTCCTCTTTCTCCTCTTTCTCCTCTTTCTCCTCCTCCTCCTCTTTCTCCTCCTCTTTCTCCTCTTCCTCTCTGTCCTCTTTCTTCTCCTATTTCTCCTCTTACTCGTTTTCCTCTTTCTCCTCCTTTTTCTCCTCTTCCTATTTCTCCTCCTCCTCCACCACCTCTTTCTCCTGCACCTCCTCTTTCTCCTCTCCCTCTTTCTCCTCCTCCTCCTCCTGCTATCTCTCATCTTCCTCTTTCTTCTCCTCCTTCTCCTCCTATTTCTCCTTCTCTTCCTTTTTCTCCTCCTCCTCCTCCTCCTCTTCCTCCTCATTCTCCTCCTCCTCTTTCTCCTCCTACTCGTACCTCTCCTCTTCCTCTTTCTCCTCCTCCGCCTCATCCTCTTTCAGCACCTATTTCTCCTCCTCTTCCAATTTCTCCTCCTCCTCCTCCTCTTTCTCTTCCTCCTCCTCTTTCTCCTCCTCCCGCTCTTTCCCCTCTTCCTCTTTTTCCTCCTCCTCCTGCCCCTCCTTCTCCTCCTCATCCTCCTCTTTCTCCTCCTCTTTCTTCTCCTATTTCTCCTCTTCCTCTTTGTCCTCTTACTTCTCCTATTTCTCCTTTTCCTCTTTCTCCCCTTTCTCCTCCTATTTCTCCTCTTCCTATTTCTCCTCCTCCTCCACCTCTTTCTCCTCCGCCTCCTTTTCTCACCTATTTCTCCTCTTCCCCTTTCTCCTCCTCCTCCTATCTCTCATTTTCCTTTTTCTCCTCCTCCTCCTCCTCTTTCTCCTCCTATTTCTCCTTCTCCTCCTCTTTCTCCTCCTCCTCCTCCTCTTCCTCTTCTTTCTCCTCCTCCTCCTCCTCTTCCTCTTTCTCCTCCTCTTTCTTCTCCTCCTCTTTCTTCTCTTCCTCTTAAGATATGTGATTTGGTATCGTTTTCCTCATTAGTGCTAATACAAACTTTTGAAAATTTGTGATTGAGTAAACGTACTGCCCATGGGGACTTAGGGGTTTATCTGCGAAAATTGCAAATATTCGTTTACACGTAGAGAGGAGAGCCTTCTAAAGCGACAAAGAGGAAACGGAAACAAACCATAATAATTATCTAAGAGAACAGCACGGGCAGTACGTCTACTCAATCACAACTTTTCAAAAGTTTGTATTAGCACTAATGAGGAAAACGCTACCAAAACACATATTTTAAGAGGAGGATAAGAAAGAGGAGGAGAAGAAGAAGAAAGAGGAGGAGAAGAAAGAAAAGGAGAAGACAGAGGAGGAGGGGCAGGAGGAGGAAGAGGAGGAGGAGAAGAAATAGGAGGAGGAGGAGGAGAAAGAGGAGGAGGGGGAGGAAGAGAAAGAGCAGGAGGAATAGAAAGAAGAGGAGGAGGAGGAGGAGAGAGAGGCAGAGCAGAGATAGGAGGAGGAGGAGAAAGAGGAAGAGGAGAAATAGGAGTTGAAAGAGGAGGAGGAGAAAGAGGAGGTGGAGGAGAAAGATGGAGGTGGAGGAGAAAGAGGAAGAGGAAAAAGAGGAGGGGAAAGAAGAGGGGGAGGAGAAAGAGGAGGAAGAGAAACAGGAGGAGGAGGAGGGGAAAAAGGAGAAGGAGAAATACTACGAGGAGGAGGAGGAGAAAGAGGAAGAGGAGGAGAAAGAGGAAGAGGAGAAATAGGATGAGAAAGAGGAAGAGGAGAAAGAGGAAGAAAAGGAGGAGGAGGAGAACAAAGAGGAGGAGGTGGAGAAAGAGGAGGAGGAAGAGAAAGAGGAGGAGGAGGAGAACGAGGAGGACGAGGAGAAATAGGAGGAGAAAGAGGAGGAGGAGGAGGAGGAGTAGAAAAAGGAGGAGGAGGAAGAGAAAGAGCAGGAGGAGGAGAAATAGGAGGAGAAAGAAGAGCAGGAGGAGGAGAAAGAGGAATAGGAGAGATAGGAGGATGGGGAGGAGGAGAAAGAGGAAGAGGAGAAAGAGGAGGAGAAAGAGTAGGAGGAGGTGGAGGAGAAAGAGGAAGAGGGAAAATAGGAGAAGAAAGAGGAGGATGAGGATAAAGAGGAGGATAAGAAGGAGGAGGAGGAGAAAGAGGAGGAGGAGAAAGAGGAGGAGGAGAAATAGTACGAGGTGGGGAGGAGGAGAAAGAGGAAGTGGAGAAATAGGCGGAGAAAGAGGAGAAGGAGAATGAAGAGGAGGAGGAGAAAGAGGAGGAGGAGAAAGAGAAAGAGGAAAAATAGTATGAGAAAGAGGAGGAGGAGGAGAAATAGGAGAAAGAGGAAGAGGAGAAACAGGAGGAAAAAGAGGAGGATGACAAGGAGGAGGAGGTGGAAAAAGAGGAGGAGGAGGAGAAAGAGGAGGAGGAGGAGGAGGAGAAAGAGGAGGAGGAGAAATAGGAAGAGAAAGAGGGGGAGGAGGAGGATGAGGAGCAGAATGAGGAGAAGCCCCCTGGGGGTAACCCCATCACCCCGGGGCATACCCGTACACCCCGTGTTAACCGCCAAACACTCCGGGAGTGTAAATAATTAGCTGTCAATATGCGCATTGTAACTCATTGTAACTATATACAAATAAGCTGCTGAGAACTATTATAATGTGCTTGTCTGTCTTTATTACTAACGAAATAAAAGGATAGGAATGTTAACACGCCGGCAAGCTAAAGTCGTGGATGTACTTTAAAGTAACCTAAAACACATTTATTGACATTGGTGGGATATTGTAGATAATATATACGCGCGATCAAGAGGTATGTTTACGAAGTTTGAATCACAATTAGATGTCTCGCTTCATTAACTCCAGACTCATTTCTATATTTTGCTCTAAAAAGTTATATATTTTCGTACTCGTCTAACCCTCTTTTTCCTTCCTTTGATTCATGCCTTCTGATTGTAAGATGTACTGTATGCCCATACACTCGTGTTACCGATAGTTCACTAAATATTCATTTTTTATTTCTCAATAAAATATTTTAAATTCTATATAACATCTGCGCGTGTTGCTAATGACTTTCTCGCTTAGACTTACCTAAGCGCTTAATCCTCTTAATTTCCCCTGATTAGTTTCTCTTTTGTCTCCTGCACGTGCACTGAGGAAAAATATGCAAATATCACGCTTAGTAACAGAAAGCGTAGCAACCAGCTTGAAGAGTTAGTTGTTCCGTTTATTTTTTTCTCATGAAATCATTGATCGTTTTTCTTAGGGTTTCTCGAATTGAGTCTTCATCCCAGGATTCGTATACTCTATACACTAGGGTTAGATAACAGATAATTCGACGAAAACTGTCAACATTCATCTCTTCGTAAAAAACACTCGGATTACTTAACCAAAAACCGGCTATATTCCTCCAAACCAGGTGGATAAAAAAAAGTGTCTGTATCCATTTCTGTTTCGTTCCTCTACAAACTAGGCCAAAGTAAACGATAACTCTCTAACACTGTTAACATTTATTGTCACCAAACTTGTATCAGACTGTTTGATCATTTAGGTTCTAAACTAATATGATATTCATGAATGCTATTAATCCACTCTATACGTTATCTCTGCCAATTCAGACACTTAGGCTGTTCAAAACTCTCTATATTCCTCCAAACAAGTTTTCAGATAAAAAATATAAAGTGTAACTGTCAATTTCTCTTTAATTCCTGATAAAGAACGTCTATTTTGTTAAAGTTTACTGTATGCATCTTTAATTCCCTGCAAAGAACGTGAGTTATGCTTGAGTCATGCGTGATCCATGCGTGAGTCACGTTTAATATTAATAAGGCGGTATCCCTTTGATACGCTATATGGGGGGGGGGGGGGTATCTACCCACAAGTGGTTTTGAAATAAGAAAACTATTTAGAAAAAGATATTACTACTTACTACGGCAGCCACAGATACATGCAATGGATTTTCTTTAAAGACACACAAAAAAAGAAAACAAATTAACAGTGATAGGATGTAAATAGGGAAACTCGAACAGTTTTTCTGCTTATAAATGTTCGTGATTCCTGAGAGCGGCTGTTCTATATTTTTACCGTAAACTTAAACTTTTCGCCTATCTTTATTTCTTCGTTGTTTTCAAGTTTTACTCTTACTTTTTCCTCTTTTAGAGTTTCGGTTTAACGGGTTTCCTTCTACTCAAGGCGTTGTTTTGCTTTACACGTAGACGTTGATTTGTCTGTGTTCTTTTAAAAGTGATATAAGTTCCACAAAATCTCCTTTCTCAAGTCTTTTTGTTAAGAATAAATTATGTTGTTATATAGCTAGAGTTTCGTTGGATACAATGATGACTGTCATTGGTTGGTTTGTGGTCACATGGCCTTAGCTAAATTACAATGTCTACCGACGTGCAATAATTGAGAACTTATTGCCTGCTCGGGCAATAAGTTTTCAATTGTTGACCGCTAGAACTTTGAACTCTTCACGGCTTCCTGTAAACAAAAGTTTGTTTTTTTAAGAAAAAAAGAATATTTATAGGTCTTCAAAGTATGTGTAAAGATTAACTGAAGAAATGTATTGCTGTTCATTTGTTCTGAGACTCATATTTATTTGTTTGATGTGAAATTACAGAGCCAGGTGAAACGTTTTTGTAAGTCTTTCAGTTTGCCTTTTCGTTTGTGTACCTTCCCTTTATAAACGTCGAAATTATTCAGAGAAACTCAAGCTATATAACAAAACACTTAATGTCTGATCCCTCGGGAAACAGTTAGTTGTTTTTCCCCCCTCGAAAAAACGTGATAGCTAACTGTTTCCCTCGGAAGCAGACATTAAGTGTATATTGTTAGTCGAAATCTTCAGTTAATTTGTCAAGAACTACATTGTTCCCAGTGCCTCACAATATTAAACGCGCATGGTCCGTCCACACATGTATAACTGTTAAATATTCAGATCACAGAAATTCGTTCGCAAGCGTTCACGTTTGTCCACGCGTGTAAAATGAATCCACGCGTATCGAGATTAGCACCCTCACCGGGCTCCTCTTCGGCTCTACGCCCGGGCTCGGGGATTACATTTTTAGATTTTCCAGCTTCCATCGCAGGCAACTCTGTATCCATCTATTGGAAAGGGGTGAGAAAACCTCAGCTAAAGTGTGCAAACTTGCGTGGAGTGGACAAACCTGGTGGACTGGACAAACGTGAGTGAAATGGAGAAACTCGAGTGGAGTGGGCAACGTCGACTAGAGTGGGCAAACTTGGGTGGAGTGGACAAACTCGGCTGGAATGGGAAACCTCGTCTGGAGAGGGCAAACTTGGGTGGAGTGGGAAAACTCGGGTAGGTGGAATCACTGGAGTGACCGAGAGTGCTAGTTAGGGCACACAATGCACAGAGTTGCCTGCGGAGTAGACTAAAGGTTGCCTACTCAATAACAAGGCAGCATTCAACTTGCGATAGTAACTTATAGTAATAAACTAGAAATACGTGAACGCAACAACCCCTCGCCCGCTTTATACGCATTTTTACCCCCCCCCCCCCCCTCCCCTCCCCTAATTTCTGTTTTTTGTTGTATTAATGAACACAGATCAGAAAACATCCAGAAAATTAGTTAGCAAGGTTAATCTGTAATCGTGTATTGACACACCGAAAGAACATGCAATGTCAATATCAAAACGAGATGAACCAAATGACAAATTTTCATTCAAATATATATAAAAATAGTGGCCAAGAAAAGACACAAATCACACAATGTCAACGTCTTAGCGTTGAAAGACAATTCTAGACAATATATTATTTTTCATTTTCAAGATTTCTTCCGTTTTAACTCAGCAAAAGTGTTAAATACGAATCTCCTACCGTTAAACTTTCTTCTGCTATTGTGACCACAAACACTGCCAATTCTGCCTACTCTTTTCGGATTGTTTTTCTCGTTCGCGGTTTCTTACTTTTTTTGTTGTTGACACAAAAATATGACAAGGCATCATTCAGTTCTATCCATGATCTAAAAAGCCGTTTGTTTCAAAATTTCTTCATGGTTTCCTCTCGAGTTATGTAGAATACACCAGAGCAAAATTCTTTACCGGCTCTGAACAGTTTCAGGACACATCCTTCTTCTTTCAGTTACATTTCGGTCTTTATCTTATTGATTCTTAGGCTTTTTCCAGTGGTTTTAAGTAGTATTTATTGTTGTCTTTTTCTTGCTGCCACATCTCTTGTTAGCCTTCTTTCTTTGGTCTTTTTTAATAGTAATATTCATGTACATTTTAACTGAAACCATTTTTTCTGGCAAAGATTTCTTTCGTCATAATCGTTGAAAAACTATTTCGTAATCCAACCGAACTTATAAATTATAATTTGCTGACGTTAATTTAAATAATTTTAATAATATAACAGGTTAGTTACCAGTACCCTGCTATTCGAATTGCGCAAGTTGTGGATTTGATAACATATATATATATATATATATATATATAAACATCTCGCAGAATTTCTTTCCCACCTGCGTGTAATTTCGCGTGTACTCCACGTGTGTCGATATTAGCACCCTCACCACAGAATAAGGATCAACCAGAAGTCCAACTCGCGGAAAAAAGTGTCCCATTATTTTTATGCGCATGCGCCAGTCCGCCATTTTGAAAGTAAGTGCAACCGGGAAATTATCCCCCTCGTCCTTACGACCCTCGGGCTCCTGTAGTCAATTACCCTTGGCCTTCTTGTGACCTTTTATTTAACTTGATATTGTTATCTATACATATTTAATTATATTTATTAAGTAATAAGTAATTTACTTTAGAAAACACTTCGTTGGAGATGAAATTCTTTGACCACGAGGTTATTAAAACTTCAGTACGCGGATACTACGGGTAAAAGTCCGTGGCAAAAAAGTCCTGCACTCACGAAGCTGAGTTTTACATTTCGGGATGATGCCGACACACTTGTTTATAGAGAAAGATGGCTAAAAATTTCGGACTACGCATTGTTGAAATACATCGAGTACGTACGTTGCTAGAAATTTTATAAGCTTTCATTCGGTATATAGTTCAAATCATAGTGTTACCTGTAACTTTTTAAAATGTTCAAAATGTTCTGACCATTGACCATAAAAGTTTTAATATTTTTTCATATATTCAAAAGGTATGATCACTAATTTGCACCAAAAACGTTTTCAACTTCAACTAGAAATCTGCAAACGTTTCCACTCCTTTCGTATTTGAATTAGCTTCTGTTCAAGAAATATCTTAGGTACATGCCAGAAGTCTTTCTGAGGTTATAACAAACATCAAAACAACAAAAGGCAAAACAAAGTTAAGAAATTCATCCATTTCAGACGGTCCACGTCAAAATAATAATGTTTTTTTCATATTTTAAAATACTGTCCAGCAAGAAAATTAAAAATTCTGACATGAATAGCACTTGACAGTACCCTTTGTTTAATATCTTGTTCAGGGCTGTGCGTTTAATATTTAAAAACAAAATCCAAAATTCTATAACACTTGTGAGGAGTCCATTTCCCATTATACAATTCTTATTTTACGAACAATGGTGAGAACATTTTGAACATTTTAAAAAGTTACAGGTAACACTAAAACTTGAATTATATACAAAATGAAAGCTTATAAAATTTCTAACAACATACGTACCCGATGTATTTCAACAATGCGTAGTTCCGTAATTGTTAGCAATCTTTTTCTATAAACAAATGTGTCGGCAAAGTCGAGAAATGTAAAACCCGCTTCATGAGTGCAGGACTTTTTTGCCACGGACTTTTACACGTAGTATCCGCTCACTGAAGTTTTAATAAGGTCGTGGTCAAAGAATTCTATCTCCAAAGAATCGTTTTCTAAAGTAAATTACTTATTGCCTTAACTAAATATTATTTATATATATAGATAACAATATAAAGTTAATTAAAAGGTCACAAGAATGCCAAGAGTAATTGACTACAGGAGCCCGAGGGTCGTAAGGACGATGGGGATAATTTCCCGGTTGCACTTACTTTCAAAATGGCGCCGGGATCGCGAGGCCGACATTTCCCGAGGACGCTTACATCAAAGGTGCCGACAGAGAGTTGGACTTCTGGTTGATCCTTATTCTGTGCCCTCACCCTCCCGAGCCCGGGGAGCATATATAATTTACACACGTATCATCATAACTTCTAGGTTCTATTTGAAGTTCGGTCCTAATTCAGGGATGTCTAATCGCCGCTTTTCCTTTATCACAAATAAAAAGTCGTTGAAACAAGGACAACAGAGTTCCTCTAATATTAATAAGTAAACAAATAAAATATGTTTAACATATTTATGTGGAAATCACGTAGTTCTTTGACACATGCGTAAAGACAAATTCTTATCCCATAACTTTGGAGGTTAAACAAGATTATATATCAAGGATATAGATTCAGCTTTTCAACAATCGTAACAGGGTTGTTCAGAACAGTATATATTAATGCCTTACCTTAATGCAACAAGGATGAATACTGGTGAAATTACAAAAAACTGCATATCATTTGCGAGATACCATGTTTGTTTGAGGCAGGACTGCAAAGATATTATTCACAATATAACTGAACTGTTTATATAATTTAACAAGTAATGACAGCAGCAGTGGCGTAGGAACGAACCTGAATTAAACAAATAAATTTCCAACGCAGGCAGGTGAATAATCTGAAATAGTTTAACGCTACTCTATCTTAAAAGTTTTTTGAACGTAGCTAAAAAAGTCTACTGTTCATGACCCAATGTTCAGAGTGTCTTCGTCGGGGGTGATCGTTGTGAAGACAGGTCCCATATTTATACTCTCATACAACCATTAATGAAGTTACCTATCAACAAAATGGAAATAGACTTCTGGCAGTAGACCACCGTTATCACCATTTAATGGAGCGTGGGCGCTATTGATGTGCCAAGTTTCCAAACAACGTCTTTGGTGGTATCTTGGATTGGTAGTGATAATTTTTTAATTATCTCACGCAATATCATGGTTGGTTTTGCACGCGTGCTCCGACAAAGCAGAATTTTCCTTTTTGGAAAAGAAAACCGCTTTTTCAATTGGTGCTCTTTTAAACGCGTGCCAAACTGACGTTTTGTTTGGCCGATGTACTCCTGATTACAGTCATTGCACGAAATGGAATAAATAGCATCTTTTCTCTGTTCTTTCACAATAGGATCCTTAGGTTTTGAAAGAATATGATCTGGCGTAAAGAAAAGGTTTGAGCAACTTTTACGCTGAAACTACCTAAGATTCTTTTAATTTATTCCGTAATTCCTTGAATGTATGGAACAACCGCAAAATCCATCATCGAATTTTCATGCTCAGTGTTTTTCCGTGGTAGTGGTGGTGTAACTGCTTTTAAACAGTTTTTTAAGAAATCATTAGGGTAGTTATTCGCCTTTAAAACGTCAAATACATATCGTTGCTCGCCTTCCCTCCACTCCGCACTAGATGTTATGCCCTTCCATTTGACTCTCACCATCCTATATGGCATAAGAAGTCCGTTTGAAGGAATTTGTTTTTAAGAACCCAGGGCATACCATCCAGTTCCAAGTCGAGGGAAAGTGAACAACAGTATGTATTTGACGTTTTAAAGGCGAATATCTACCCTAATGATTTCTTTAGAAAAAAGATAAAATAAAACCAGTTACACCAACGCCACGCAAAACCAATGAGGATAAAAATTCGACGATGGGTTTTGCGATTGTTACGTACATTCAAGGAATTACGGGACCATTTCAAAGAATCTGACATAGCTTCAACGTAAAAGTTTCCCAAAACCTTTCTTAACCTTAAGTCGTATTTTTTCAAAACCTAAGGATCGAATTGTGAAAGAACAGAGAATAGATGCTATTTATTCCATTCTGTGCAATGACTGTAATAGGGAGTACATCCGCCAGACAAAAAGTCAGTTTGGCACGCTTTTAATATAGAGCACCAAAAAGCGGTTTTCTCTTCAAAAAAGTAAAATTCTGCTTTGTTTGAGCACGCGTGCAAAACCAACCATGAGATTGCATGGGATAATTAAAAAATTATCACTACTAATCCACGGTACCACCAAAGACGTTGTTTGGAAGCTTGGCACATCAATAGCGCACACGCTCCATTAAATCGTGATATCGGCGGTCTACTGCGGGAAGCCATTTGTATCTTGTTCTTATATATGCTCACAATGCTTACAATCGCACACGCCGATCGCGGTAGACTATAAATGATGACGAGCGATTTAGCATGCCAAAAACATCTACGATACCAAATTTACAAACCTAAGCACGAATATAAACTTGAATTACTACATGAGAAATCAGGTTTAATGTCGCAAATGCTTAATAGAGGCACAAAGAGCGTTGATGATGCGAACTTAATGCAAGTGACAGATAGAAGTAAACATGATGCAGTTTGTATTCAAATCATGTTAAATATATGTGTTATACCCGAAGACGCTCGACATATGAAAGCTGTATGGAAATACGTTAAATACAAAGCGATCGGGTTTTGTATGTTGGACATTGTGTTATGTCTCGCGGCGCCCTCTCTCCCAAAACGGAACACATGCTCTGTCTCGTGCTCCCCTTGCGATTCGTCGGATATACATTCAATAATAAATATATTTCCTTGGAGTTGGATATGTCATCAAAAGTAATTAAATTAGTCAAATTGTAACTAAACATAAAATACCTGGTGTAGTGTTGTTTCTTGTTGTATTTCAGTCTCATTCTCGTAGTTCTTAACATCATTGGTGGGTTTGCGGTAAGCTCGCCCCAGACTTGCAAGGAAAATTACAGTTATTAATGTTTTTGTAAGTCTGGGGCAAGCATACCGCAAAGCCACCGATGATGTTAAAAACTACCAGGATGAGACTGTAATACAACAAGTCACACTACACCAGATATCTTATGTTTAATCGCAATCTGACTAATTTAATTCTTTTTGATGACATATCAAGGCAATATATTTATTATTGTATATCAGACGAAGCGTATACACGGGTTGTCTGTGTAAGTACGCACCACATTCAGCCTTCGATTCGTTGCATTTTATTGCGAAGTTATTCCCATTTTTATCCGGTGGTCGAAACTTATACCAGATGAAAGAGCATGAAATGTTGTACAACACAACAACATGTATGTAATTCTTTAATAGCGAAGACCTGATTAATATGGAGATAACGTCGCAACCTGAATCGAAGGCCAGATATGATGCGTACTTCACAGTGGTTGCGATTTTGCAGTAGCCCGACTGAATTCAGTCTGTTCTCCAGGGAAGGCTTGAGGAACATTTAATCACTAATTTCCTGACATGACATGACATGCTATCAGTTTGTAATTACATGATTGCCAAGGTAATACAATTGTTCTTTTTGGGAATGAGAACTTGTAATATGAAAAATTATATGTTCTTTTCTCTTCGCCTATGCAAACCATGGAAATTAGAGATTAAATCACATGGTGAGAACAATAGAAACCGAGGCAATCATAGTATTAATTGGTTAAAATTATTTTCACTATAGAAATCTGAAATATAAGTCGTATTGTATATTTCACAGGTTATGTTGTTGACGCTTATCCAGGAGTGACTCCCCCTGCTGTCTGGAAGGCAGAAGTAAAAAGATTTAGAAATGAAAACCAGACAAAGTGCTAAAGAGCGATGCCGTGTTCAGCGTCAAAAACGTCGCTTGTATTCTCGTTCCTAGAGCCCACGTTTCTGTATCCGTGGCTTACGGGTGCCATGGCCTAGCGCATACCCGCTAAAAAGTCGATCGTCAAGGCGGTGACTGGCTTGTCAAGGCACCGTAGTATAAAGCTGCCTGACGATCTAGCCGCTAACTTGTCAGGACGCTGCAATTTTGTGCAACTGTGTTTACGTAAGGAACGCTTCTCTTCACGGAGATTCTCAAAAATCGGCCAAAATCTCTCGCGTTAAAAACATCGCTTTTGTTCTCAATGCGACAATGCCAGACCCCATGACGTTTGTGTGGCAGTGGCTATCAATTCTCCACCAACTTACAAGCAAAGTTATAGAGCTGATTGACGAGCTATCTGCTAGCTAGTACGTCAGACAACCAGAATTATATCTAGCTGCGGAATGCTCAAACCTTTTCTTCACAAACATGATATCGTCAAAAAACCGCCAAAATTCTTGACATCAAAAACATCGCTTGTATTCTCGTTCGGGTGGAACAAAAATGTGACACCAAGAATATAAAGCTTCATATCGTGAGCCCCTCAGCGGCTACTCGTCAGGGCATTGCAATTCATACGGTTTGGCCAAATTTATACTGACTATTGACTTTAAATGACTGTGAAAGCCTCCTTGTAATTATAATTGTAACTTTGCGTAACTGTGAAACTTAACGTCCTAGTCAAAATTGAATGCAGTTGACATTTAAACCTTTATGCCAACTTTAATTTAAAAAGTCGGGGACGCACAAGAACTTCACGACAGTGATTTGAGAAGGAAGAAAGTGGCGCAGGTGTTGAAAAATTTTGCTTAAGATTGTGCTTTACAGTTACACACCAGACTGGTTTACTAATGAATCCATATAACTGATTAACAAACCAGCAACACGAAACGTAAAAGAACAACTGAAAAATGTTTTTTCTCTACCTTCAAAGTACTGTAATGAGATAAATGTGACGTGGAAATACTATTAAGTCGACCAGAAAACTCGCTCCCAGAACTTTTTAAACATGCAATTAATTTCCACAACAAAGGAAAAGAACATATCTTAGAGTGCAGTAAACCAATACCTCAAAGAGATTCTGTGGATGGAAATTGTTAATATATAACAAGTTTGTCCACCAATAATCCGAGCATCTGGAAGTGTCGGCTGCGTTGTACCAGTACGGTCCATCACCAAAAAATGGTCGGAGTTTAGTTAAGAATAGAATGGCAAACATATACGATGGTGTCAACCTAAAACAATAAAAAATAATAAAATCAATAAAGTAAACTTTTCTTTTAGACATTTAACATTATATGCTACACTAACAATTTTTTTTTACCTATAGTTTTGCTAGTTCTTCTAAATAACAAACAATTAACTGCAGTTCACATAAAAGATACACAATGCAGTCGAGCTGCTTGCCGGGACGGAGTTCCGAATGCCCCAAGCTTTCTAATCTCGACTTGTGTATATAGGTTCCACTTACACGCGAATTACACGAGAGTGGAAAAACCGAGACTCTATTTCGACAAAATAGTTTCTATATCTGTTGACGTAGTTGGACTTTCGGTTACTGGTAACAAATATTTAAAGCTATTGCAAAATATGTTGTTGAATCATGGGAACATGTATATCCTTTTCAAAAGATCAAAAACAAATCAACGTTTACGTATAAAGCTGTTGAGGTGAAAAAAACCGAAACTCGAAAGTAGGAAAAAGCAAAAACAAAAGAAAACCGACGAAGAAAAGGCCGAAAAGTTTAAGCTTAAGGTAAAAATATAGAGCAGCCACCCTCAGTATAAAGTCAAATATTTTATAACAACACTGTTCGACTTTCTCTGTTTAAATCCTGTCACTGATAACTTTATTTTCTATTTTGTGTGTCCTTAAAGTATCTTAAAAGTATCCATTGTATGTTTTTGCTGCGTGTTTGATGTGTTGGTTTTTTTTACCGGGCTTATCTTTATTTAAATATTTTTCTTAATCTCAAACCACTTGTGACTTTAATGGCGTATCTTGCATAAAATTCAGTAGCAAAAAAATGTCTACAACAAGAGTGAAGAGAAGCCTTTGGGAAAGAAGAGAGTAAGGGTGGTGAACCACAAAAATGGAAAGAAACACAGCGTTGAGTTTATTGTGGCAGGAGGGAGTTGTACCCCACTACTGCGTGCCAAAGCAAGCCAGCAGATGCGCCTATTGTTAATCAAAAGAAACAATATTCTTGTAGTAGAAACTCAAAATTCCGGGAAAGTCGAAGCTACTGCAATTTAGAAAGAAAGTATGTTGGAAGAGTTTACTAATGTTTTTGTTGGCGAAGGAAAGTTAGATGGAGATTTGCATCTTGAAATCGATCCATCTGTAACACCAGTGCAACTACCTACAAGAAAAGTGCCAATTTCAGTCAAGGAAAAACTAAAGACGGAGTTGTGTCGCCTGGAAGAGCTTGGTGTTATCAAATCAGTCGACGTACCAACAGACTGGATCTCGGCAATGGTGGTCACCATGAAGAAACATGGACAAATTCGAGTATGTGTTGCCCCGAAGCCACCCAATCATGCGCTCAAGAGAAACCACTATCCACTACCAACCATAGAAGATATTCTACCACAGCTGACCAAAGTAAAGTATTTCACTGTGTTAGATGCCAAGAATGGATTTTAGCAAGTCTCTCTAGACGAAGCAAGCAGTTATCCTACTACATTTGGAGCACTGTGGGGACGATTTAGATGGTTACGAATGCCATTTGGTATCAAACCAGCTCCAGAAGTGTTCCAGAGAAGAATCGATCAAGTTCTTACAGGATTGAAAGGATGAAAAGCCATAGCCGATGATATTCTCGTGGTTGGATGTGGAGAAATGACGAAAGAAGCCCTGGAAGATCACGACCCCAACCTTCGAAATCTGTTGCCACGTTGTAGAGAGAAGGGAGTAAAGTTGAATAGTGGTAAAGTGCAACTCAGGCGTAAGGAGGTGTCGCATATGGGGCACACGCTAACCCGTAGATGGTCTAAAGCCAGACACGGAGCAAAGTTAAAGCGGTTAAAGAAAGGCCACCACCGAAGGATAAACGGGCAGTGCAACGTCTGCTGGAATGACCTATTTGCAGAAGTTGACCCACAAGTTGTCAGAAGACACAAATCCTCTACGTGAATTAAAGAAGAAAGAAAGCGAGTTCATTTAAGAAGAATCTGTTCATGGTCTAGCCCTTGCAGAGACAAAGCGAATTTTGTCAGCAGCACCGGTTCTGAGGTACTTTGATCCGGTGATAACACCAGTTTTACAATGCGATGCCTCAATGCATGGTCTGTGGGTCTGCCCGATGCAAGACGGACAGCCTGTGGCATACGCTTCTCGATTGCTGACAGTAAGTGAATTACGCGCAGATTGAGAAGGAGCTTCTAGCTATTGTGTTCGGGATGGAGAAGTTCGAGACGTACGTGTATGGCCGAAAGGTGCATGATGGTTGAATCCGATCATAAACCGCTGGAAACAATATTCAAGAAAAATTTACTCTCTGCCTCTAAACGTCTTCAGCGGATGTTGCTCAGACTCCAGAGATAAGACTTCGACGCTATGTACAAGAAAGGACCGCAGCCCATTATGGCCGATTCATCGAGTAGAGCTTTTCTTTCAGATTCGGAAGAACTTCGAGACGGAGAACAGGGTCCTCAGATACTGGCAGTCGACGATGCTAGATCTCACACCAAAATTGCTACCGAACAGATCAACATGCTGCAGTATCTGCTAGTCAAAGAAGAAACACTTTAGAGAATCCAAATCTGTACACAGGAGGACCCCGAGTTCAAGATTTTGGTGCGCGTAATCAAACAAGGTTGGCTTGAGGCAAACAAGGAAATTCCTCCCCAGGTTCAGAAGTATGTCGCTTTCAGAGAAGAGTTAACAGTACAAGATGGAATCATCTTCAAGGAGGAACGCGTGGTTGTACCTCGATCTCTACGGAATTAATTTATAACGAAAAGCGACGCAAGTTACCTTGGGACTCAAGCATGCCTCAGGCTTTCTGGATTTCAGGCTGGAAAATACTGGGGCTGAGGATAAACCAAAAACCATTCTGGTAAAGCGCTTAATTCCAAAATGTGTCCATAATGTGGCGAGGTTACGTCTCTCTGGTGAAAGTGGAATCTGAAGAAAACCTTGTCTAAGTTCAAGCTTTGAAAAATGGAAAGCTCCATTCAGGTCGAGTAGATCTTCCTCAGTGGTTAATATTGGATGTCGCTCCCGCTGGGCGGCAGTTGCGTTAATCGAAAGCCTCATATCAATGCAGCATCAAACTTCATCAGGATTTCGTGCTTTGGAAACACTGCTGGAGTTTTTCCCACTTGCTTACGAATTTTGAATGGGATACGTCGATGTTGTTGAACGACTGGAGTAACGGTTTCGTCTACATGGATGTGGACTGATGAATCTTTCAATTTCCAAATTCCTTCGAAAATGTAGATGAACTCCTCCATTAGCTGATTATAGTCAATAGCAGTTTCCGGGTCGGTAGTGACGTTGTTTATTTGTTGTGCAATTTTGATAAGGCCCAGTTTTTTAGCAGTTGTGCAGCAGGGGAAGAGACTGGTGATTTCCATTCGCAACACAAGATGCACAGCACATTTAATTGCTGACTTCGAGTCACATTCAACCATTGTCCAGTTCTCCAAGTAAGGAAAGATGTTTGTGTCCTGCACGTTAACGGGTTCCTGGGCTGCAATCTGTTCGTAATGATGCTTGAAAAACACATTAACTAGGGCACCAGAGTCAATAAGGGTTGGTATGGGAACAGAAATAACTTTCAGTTGCACTTCTGGTGGGTTGTTGGTGACAAAAATGATTTAACAAACTATATGACGACAAATCCCCCAAATCCCCCAGTCGGGCGAGTCGCCCGGTCTCGACACGCGTGGAGTTCATTTTACACGCGTGGAGAAAAAGCAAGGCAGACGAAAATTTGGAAGCTGTTTATATATATATATATATATATATATATATATATACGTCGTAGGGTGTCATGCGGTAAGAATTGTTGGGTACTGGTGACTGACAATGAAGCACCACAAAATTTTAAACTAAATCTATGGCTATATTTTGCGAAACAAAAGAAACGAAATGGAGCCCGCTCTACTAAAACAACAAACGGCGGTTTAATATATCTTGAAGAGAAACCAGAAAATCTGAAGATACTAAACGCTGTATGGTAAACAAAAAGTCGATCTGAATAAGCAGTGTTTGTGGTAACTCAGGTAGGGGATTTGTATATTTATTTTGCTGATTAGATTCATTGTATTAAGTTCCAAGACCGGCAATACGTTTAAATAAAAGTCCTTTTATAGTCACTCGTCCGTTAAACTTAATCTAGCATCTATTATATAAAGTTATTTAATACATTGTGTTGTTTTCATGTTTTCGCTTAAACCTAAATGATATACAGCTCCACTTATATACGTGTTTACCTTTTTAAAAACTTGTAAGACTTATCTGGACGTGGTGTTTTTCATTGACCGATTTTCTAGGCAGTATTTCCAAATTTTCGCCAGAAACGTTGTCTGTTTAATATTTCTTTCTGGAATCCGATTCTACTGATTTTTTTTATCTCAGACTTTATATTATAAATGTAGTTTTGGAGCTGTTAACTTTTAATTCTGCCTTTGCAAAACATGTATGCAGAACAAAAGAGGGAAGCCATTTAAAGACTTGCTAAAAATAATTCTCTTGGAAAACTTATAAACAATGAATTTATGTTTTACTGCTAGTTCAATTAAGGAAACCTAAGTTTTGCTTTCATATGCTCAACTTTCAAATCAGAAATCTGAAAGTAAACAGTTAGTCACCCTATAAATGCATATCAGGAGGGCTTTAATGTTTTAATCAGGGGGTGTGGGTTTCAAAAATACATATAAAATTTAAAGATGATTTGTGTGTCATTAATACAACAAAAACAGAAATTAGGGGAGGGGGGGGGGGTGGGGTGGGGGGGGGTGGGGGGTGGTGTGGGGTTGTTGCATTCATGTATTTCTAGTATAAAACTGATTTGCTCGACACTTTCTGTGTAAAGGTGCTCGATACTTACTGTGTAAAGGTAGTGTAAAGGTACTCTTCTTCAGATGATGATCGCTGCCGGGTTGCCTAAGATTAGTTTCAGTAAAGTTGATGGTACCACGTGTAAGTGGTTGTTGACCTTGGTTTTCCTTCGATTTGCACATTTAAGAAATGTGATTTTGCTTTCCACAAGAGTTGCAAATTTCCCCTTTCGCGAAGCGGAGACTGTCCTCCGGATGTGGGCGGTTTCCACTACGATTTCTGAACATCTGTACTTTGTTTCCTACTCTTGGGGTTTTTTGTATTATCTCCTGGACCGTGACGAGAGTTGTCGAGCGACGCATGGTGGCCATGCATGTTGCTTTGGCTTGTGAACAGAATTCACGGCGGACGTATCGGTGTGATTAAAGGAATACCAAATGGTTTTCCGTGCAGGATAGTGTGATCCAAACACGCGGGATGTTGCGAGACTTTCGAAAAGCGTAAAAAAATACGAGCCGCCTAGGCGAGTATTTTTTAGCTTTTCGAAAGTCGAGCAACATCCCACATCACACTATCCTGCACGGAAAACCATTTGGTATTTGTTTTATAAAATAACGACAGTGAAACAACGGTAAACTTTATTTAAATACTTGATGAAATATGCAATTCTCACAATATTTCTCAACTACGATTGTCCTTCGACAGGAACTGAATTACTGAAATTTGATCGCAAATATAGAGCGAGGCTTTACAACATTTTAAAATATAACAAGAGTTCAGTTCAAGTTCACTATTGCAGACTGAAGTTAACATTTACATTCCCGATGGAACAACCGCTAAACATAGAATCAAAGTTCGGCAGATTTCCGATCTGAACGCTGGAAGACTGAGCGTGAGAAGTGAAGCTTGTTGTTGTCATGGCTGAGGCATTTGACGTTGGGTTGATATTAAGACTGTCAACGATACGCCTTCGCTGGACTGCTCGATGCTGATCGGAATCACTTGTTTCATCGCCAAGAGCTTGTGACAGAACTTGACTACAGCGCTTAAGCTGTGATGTTGATGGTCTACGGTTGTAGTGATGCAGGGACTGCTCATTTCGATGGCCCGAAATTGACATTATGTGTCGGTTGGTTAATCCAGCGTTTGACCAAAGGGTAATTGAAGTGGCTCTTACACAGTGGTTTGTGTACATCGTGGACAAACCAGCAGCTGCACTTATATTCTTCATCATATCGCCGAGTTTGTTAACGCCAAGAGGACGATTTTCGTACCAGGTTGCATCAGTTGGCCTCCATTTACGCTTCGGGTACTGAAAGAAAGCTTCGCATGCCGGATTTAGCTTGCTGATGTAGAGCTTTAACGCTGTGTACCCGTCGTTTTCCTCCTTTGTCCTGTACATTCGACCCGTATGTTGGAAACTCTCGGTATCCTTTATTCCTCCTGGGTGATTTTTGGATGCTTCGCAATGTGTCATTGTTGCATATTCCTCACCAGTCGGATCTTGTGCGAAGATGAAGCTCTCTTTTGTCAAATTTCTTTGACCTTCGCGACCGCGACGACACCAAAACAACACCGTGTGGAACCAGACATTTCGCTGCAGTCCATGGGGATTTGAGGAATCAAATACACCACTTGTCTTCAGCTTTTCCAAGTCTTCGGGCTCGAGGGGAGGTTTGTGCTTTACGTTTTCTTTACCGTCCTTTTTGAGGGATTTAAGCTTCGCGTTGAGGACAATGTTGGACCTCTTAAATTCTGGGTTTCCAGATATTTTGACACCTTTGTTGTGTGGTGGGGAGTTGAGATATCTCTCCAAACCGTACCTTAAACCGAGAAGGGTTGACTTGCTGTAGTCCTCCCCAGCCAGGTTTTTTACTTCGGCGTAAAACAATCGTAAATGGCTGTCCAATGTCTCATTATCCATTTCGTGCAACTCTGTTGTAATTTGACGGACTTTGGCCCATTCTTGAAAACATAAGTCGTAATATTAATGTATTTATTTGTGTAAATTTTATTATTTCGCTTGTGAATTGGGAATGTTGTTATTATACAGTCTATCGTGTAAACAAACTTACCTTTAAAAGTGTTGACAGCGTAAATTGTCTTGTATTTTGTGCTTTGTGCTTGTGCATTTGAGACCAACTCGTTAACGTCTTCCTCTGTAGTTAGGGCGAATCTCCGTGGGTTGTTTTCATTAATTTCGCTCTCATTTATGTTATTATTGTCAAATTCAAAACTCGAAAAATTTGTATTGTCCGACATTTTAAAAACCCCGCGCCTGATAATTTCCGTGCAGGATGCTCTCATCCTGCACGGGTATTAACCAATCAGATTGCTTGTTGTATACATGTTATTTTATAACTGCTTGTTACCATCTTCCATGGTTATCGCTTGCCCTTCTGAAGCTTCAAGTACTCTTCCAAGCACGACGACGGAAGCGTATTGAAGAACAACTTTGGATAACCTGAGCTTTGATTTCACAGTCGTTATGTTGAAATTTACAAAATACAGCCAACTGGCGTAGCCTTGTTACGAACTGGTCTATCGATTCCCCAGTGTCTTGACGAAGTTGACGAAAGCGGTACGTTTCGGAGTCGATGTTTTTCTTAGGCACGAAATGAGCGGTGAGCTTTACCACAGTTGTCTCAAAATGTTTGCCATGCAGTTTCAGTGAGAGTCTTGAAAATCTCATATAATACTTTCACTCCAGCATAATGGAGTAACAGAGCACGTTGTCGCTTTCTATCCCCATTGCCCAGCGCAGAAAGGAAGCTGGTAAAACGCTGTATCCACTTAGATCATTGTTGACGGATCGGGATCCATGTCAGGTTTAAATGATGGAATGATGGGAGTTGAACAGCCATGTCAATTTCTTGGCCTATTTCAACCGTATAAATATGGCCACGATACACAGCCTTTGGCGTTCCAAAAGAAAGTTAAGAAAAGTCAGGTTAAGTTATATACTTACAGAAAAAATCCATTCGGCATCCTCGTCACCTATTCACTATGTCTTAAAAAAACAGCCGCTCTTCCTCTCACACTCATCGTGTTCCATAGAGGGTGTTCCATAGAGGGTGTCCTATTAATACACACACCACCTAGTACCTCAGTGGGAACAGGGGATAGTAAACGAGACTACACTCCATTGTGACATCCCATGTGTTCTGATATTCGCCTGTGTAGATGGTGGTGGGTTTGCCCCAAACACAATTCACCACAGCATTGACACGTATATATGTGGTGGGTTGTCTTTTGGGCTAACCCGTCGCCACCTACATACGAAATTACATCTCAGAAAACGTGGGAAGTAGCTCCCTACGGTAATTTGAATAGGGGACTGGTGACTAGAAATAGTATCGCTACGCATGCGTAAATAGTGATCTTGTCGATTCGAAATTATATGACCGCGTCGACATAGACGTTCGATTTGTAGACGTTTTCTTCGGTGAATTTTGCTAAAATTTTAAAACTTTTCATAAGACAGAACTTTTTTAAATCGTTGATTTTTATAGCGAAAAATCTGTCCATATAACCCTCTGATTTTGTGCATGGATATTCTCCACAACAGAGTCTATCATCTCAGCAATTTTTAAAAAATTTCACCGAGGCAAACTGAAGCCATGCCGCTTCAATTATGCAATATTTGAAAATATACCAAAGTCCCAACGTCATCATTACCATGGTAACAGCAAATAATTGAAGTTTTTGATAGATAGTTTGTATCTGCGATAGTTCTGCTCTGGTAAAGTCTACTTAGTATTTATCTAACAAATTTTTAAACTTGTGAATAACATTAGATAATGAGCGTATGAAATAGCGCATATTTATTGAATGCGGTACCGTTGCGCCTGACGATTTTTCTAACATTTCTCTCTCGTTCGTCTGCTGACTTTGAACTCCTTATTCGAGAAAGTTTACTTTTTCTCAATTTAAACCTCTCAATAAAAATATCTCCTCAATACGATTTTCTCTGTTGTAATCTCTTCTCCTCATTATTTTCGTTCTTTATTTCATATTATTTTTATTATTTTTTATCAGTTGCTTGTACATTTGTAATCCAATATATTGTTTACACTATACTCAGTTTTACCTTAACCAATATGTATTTATTGTACTGTGAATTTTCAATTTTACTCCCATTTTGACCGGTTTTTGTAATGTAATTTCGTAATTTGGGCTCTTATTTTTTTTCTACGATCAAATGCAAATGTTTTATTTATTACATCAAAACTTGGTTGTCGCCTTAAATCTGATAAAACACTGCTGGTGTCGTTTTAAACATTGCACTGAATTAAAAATATTCGGCAATCTGTTAAAATAGAGAGATATTTTCTAATTAATGATACATGAATGCAACAACCCCTCGCCGGCTTTTATTAAATGCTTTTTTGAAACACCCCCCACCCACCCACCCAGATTAAAATAAGCCCTGATGTACAGCCAATATAAAAACAAACAGATATATAAACAAATGATAATCCTCAAGATAATTCTACATATCAAAGCAAAACTTAGATTTCATTATTAAATTCTGGTTGTACAAAAAATGTTTTTAAGTTTCAAAAGGGATTATTTTAACAAGCTTTAAATGGCTTCCCTATACATATACATGCACATTTAAAATAGAGTCCGAGATAAAAACAATTCGCTAGAATCAGATTCTAGAAGGAAGTATTAAACAGACAGCGAAAATTTGAAAATACAGCCAAAAATATCGCCAAAGCCCATGAGTATTTACATGTAATAATACATTTAAGCTTTATATAAAGGTGGTGTTTTACTTTTAAGTTAGCTTTAATTAAGCTGATTTATGGTTTGGACGAGCAAAGGGAAAGCATGAAAACGTGAAGCTGTATATTGCTTAGGTCAATAAGCAAAAACATGAAAACAACAAGAATCCTACCGTATTTTGACCACGCGGAGTTGCTACAGCGTTTGGTTTCTTCAAGTTCTCTGCTTTCTCTTCAAGATATGTTAAACGAGTTGTTTGTATCCTTCTTTTCTTCGTGCTCCATTTCATTTCGTTTAAATAAACGAAGGCAAAATACTATTTGCTTGAGAGCTTATAGTTTTCTTCGTCGCTAGTCAATTCTTACCGTGACACCGTACCAAACATATATATAAATATATATATATATATATATATATATATATATATATATATATATATATATATATATATATATAAACTATTTCCCAGCTTTTGTCTCCCTCGCTTTTTCTACACGCGTGTAAAATGGCCTCCACGCGTGTCGAGATTAGCACCCTCACCGGGCTCCGGGCCTTCGGCCCTCCGCCCGGCTCGGGGATTAATGATAATTTTGAAAAAAATTTCACATGATGATCCTACCTCCAAAAGCGATGAAAATAATATCTCAACCAGCTAATATTTCCACCGTTCTTGTCCATCTTGTTTAAATTTGTATAAATCATAAGAAGCCCACTTAAATCAAAAATAAAGAATGGAAAATTAAGGATTATTTAATTGTAGGTGCTTTGTACGATACTTATTCACGAGTTCTAATGTATTATAAAACAAAAGGGCAAAAAAATAATAAAACGAATGTTTATAAATTAATATATTATACTTCAACAGTAAATTGTCCAGTCGGAAGGCTTGATTTGAACCACGTGATCGGTCAATTAATCATCGAATTACCTATCACTTCATAGTATTAAAGTGATAAAGCCCGCTGTAACTGGGTATGTCTAGTACACCGCCACAGCGGATAATATGGTTCGTGTGCACGCGTGAATGCCACACGCGATTCACGAACCTGGCAACAGTGGCGGAACAAGAAGACGTTTCGCTTGAACATTCAGAGGTTGAGAAGAAGATTAAAGATTGTTACGTTACAAGAAAATAATAATAATTCAGGAAATACAAGGAAAGCAACAAAGAATGCATGAAGAAGCCTTGAGACAACACTTAATATCAACAGAATGGAAACAGATGATGGAAAGCTGACAAAAGTTAAGCTAACTTTACAAACATTATTTAAGCCTAATTTAATATGTTTCGGTATAATATATCAATTATAGACCTTTCTCTACGGGTATTCCACCAAAAATTACCCCTCGAGGTGAAATAACCCTCGGGTTTCGCTCTATAACTACACACACACACACACACACACACACACACACACACACACACACACATATATATATATATATATATATATATATATATATATATATATATATATATATATATATAGCAACTAATGGTATATGAGCTATCTTGCAATCTGATTGGCTGCATTACTAACTGTATATCAGCTCATATACAGCGAGTAGTGAAAAACAAAATGGCGGCGTAGTTTTCTTAAACTATTGCAGATGAAACTGGCTGGTTTTTTCAACGTATAGCTCAGGAAAACTTAAGCTAAGAAGGGGAAACTAACATTTAACACAAAATACGCAACACAAATGCACAATTTACAAAGTTAAGATGGAAAATCCACTTTAAAAACCGTTTTAAGAGTTTACAAAACCCGTTTAAATTTCAGGTTGAAAATAATGTTTTGTCAGACAAATTAAAATCCACAAGAATTGAACTAACAACACATATTTATGAGTAAAACCATTATTATTACTCAGAAAAGTGGGTTTTTGAAGTAATAAATCATTATGGATAAAAACTGTGTTATTCTTTCAGGCTAGAAATATGGAAAAACAACGCGTAATTTTCGCTATTAATTATATTTTTAGCTTCTTTGTCTATTTACAAAGCCAAAGATTCACAACCACGACAGATTAAGAAGTAAATCACCCACCTTTTGACTTTTCAAAGCTGTTTTTATTATTCATTCAGTCGTTTCAACGTATTTTTTGGCTCTGAGAGAAAATTCTGAGGCTGTTTTCAACTCGGCAAGAAACTTGAAAACATAAACTACAATACGCATGATGGAAGCTCATATGTGGCGGATATTCAATTAATATAATTTATTGCAATAAATCAACAATTTTGCATTAATTATCATAATATATTTTGCTATATTATGAACTAATTCGCTCTCGTCGTATATGAACTCATAGCCAACTCGGCGAAGCGCCTCGTTGGCTATGAACTCATATACGACTCGAGCTCATGGTATAATTGTTATATATATATATATATATATATATATATATATATATATATATATATATATATATATAGGTTGAGTTACCCTGGATGACAGAGGTTCATGGGGGAAGGAAGGAAAAGAGGGGATCGAGGGAGAAAGGGGGAAAGATGGGGGACGGGTGGGGAAAGGGAGGGAGGAAAGAGGGAAGGGAGGGTGGAAAAGAGAGGGAAGGGAGGGAAAGAGAGGGAAGAGAGGGGGAAGGGAAGGAAAAGGGAGAGAAAGAACCTCTGGTGGCACGGCTTGCAAATCTCACTTCCATGTTTAGATTCTGGGAACAGAAGTTGTACTAGGCACATCATTGGTCAGTTATATTCAGCAGTGATTGAAGCGATATGATTGGTTAAGCAAAGAAAACCGGTTTTGGAAGAGCTTTTTACAGTTTTCAGTCAAAACGTAAAAACGACAGAGAAAATGGGAGAGATATATACCGAAGCAGTTTCTGCAACTCTAAAAGCACTTTTTCCCAGGATAGGAAGCCTAAAACAACAGCAAGAAGAAGCCATTTTTCAATTTATACAGAGGAGAGATGTGTTTACCGTGTTGCCTACTGGATGGGGAAAGTCGTTGATTTTAGTTGTTGTTCCAACGTTGTGTCGTACTTACACAACAAAGGTTTGCTTTACCCAGATAAAGCTATCGTTCTCGTCGTATGCCCGCTAAATTCCCTTGTGGCTTCACACATAAAGGAACTTGATAATTTGGGAATCAGATCATGTTCGCTTTCAGGAGAAAACGTTGATGAATATGGTCTATTTGCTGGCCACTATTCCTTCGTTTTCACAAGTCCGGAAGCCATAATCAATGAAGAAAAATGGCGAAAGATGTTACGAAGTGATATCTATCAAAAAATTCTTTTCGGCCTGGTTACTGACGAAGCTCATGTTGTGCCTAAATGGCAAGTACTTGAGTGATTGTGTACAGAATGTGATTTTTGTGATTATACAAACAGAAAGCAAATGCGTTACGAGTGCAAACTTTAATCCAACGACGCGTCGATAAATAATATTGAGTAAACTAGAAAAAGGGAAGCGCTTGTAATTCTCTGTTTAACTGAACTGTCTGAACAGTTAAAAAAAATGATAAAACAAAAAAAAAAGAATAGGAACCAAAGCTTGGGTTAGCCATTAGATTGTCAGAAAGGAAAAAGCCAAAGGGTTTTGGCATGTTACACGTAATTATTTTTCCCGTGTATCTAGTAGAAATTTGTTATCTAGGTATCTCGTTAAATCAAACACATTTTGATTATTTAATAGTAAAATGCAAAAGCAAGGAGATAAGGGATGAACCATAATTTTTCTTATAAATTATTATAGTGGGTTGCTCGGCGGGATTGAGTTTGGACATGATATTTATTACCAAACAGGAAAATTGGTACAAAAATGTTACCCTCTAGCATCCTGCAGGGTACAAAAATGTCCAAGACAAGTAGAAATATGTTCCTTAGGCTTACATTCCCCCCCCCGAGGCAAACCATTGCCGAAGCGAACATCACAGTTCAGCACACTATTAATACCACTGGTTAATACTCAGTTTCAGACTTGCTGTCTTGCACTAGTTTAGATTATAACCAATTAAGCAATTAAAAGGTAGTGACTAGAATTGATTTTCCTTAAATTAGGGAATGGTCATTATTTATTGGGGTGGAGGGTGGGGGGTGGGGGGTGGGGGGAGAAATGGGAGGGGGGGGGAAGGAAAGTTTTACTCTTTTCTATTGGGGAGGGGGTCAAAAACGTTTTATTAGTGAGAGGGGGGGGGGGTGGTCATAAAAAGTTTAATGCTTACTATCAGTCATGGATGCATAGCATTTTAAAATGCTAACATTTTACAGTTCTCATCATGCATGTATCCCAGGGATACAAATGTTTATTGAAGTTGGATTTCTGGTTGGTTTGTATTTTGTACCTGCAGTGGTACATATCATACATCGTTGTATTAAAAAATTGCAAAAACACTAATATATAGCACTGAGTTAATTTATTGCAATATATGTCACGTTTGCTTTTAATACTGAATACTGGGGTGGGGGAGGGGTGTTTGTTAGAAAAGCTTCAGGTGATATTTGTGGGCCGGGGAGTTTCTTTGACCCTTGAAGGGGGTCAGAAAAATTTTTAACCCCTATTTTCCCCATTTTCCAACCCCCACCCCTCCCCACAAATGACCACTCCCTTATAGTGCAATTGTTTAATTTTGTGTATCCATTCAATTAGAAATATCCTCAACCTCTGCGATACTTTTAACATGATAATATTTTTATTGTGTTGTAGGGGTCAAGGGAACATCAAAGAAAGAACAGCAGCTTTTCGTGAGTGTTTTGGACACTTTGGTGATATCCGGTCTCTTCTACCATCCAACTCTTCTCTGTTGGCTTTAACTGCAACTGCAACAGAAGAAGTAAGGAACAGAACAATTAAAGCTCTTGCTTTGAAAGCTGACGTCGTTCATACTCGTGTGTCTCCTAATAGAGCAAACATCTATATTTACAAGTTAAGTGTTGGAAGTGAATTATCTTGTTTTAGATGGTTACTGGATACTCTAATAGAAAAGAACCAAGATACACCCAAAACCATCATCTACTGCAGAAGACAAAAGGATTGTGGCCAGCTATTTCGCCATTTCCTGCATGAACTTGGTGATAGTGCATATTTGCCATCTGCTGTTAAAATATCTGTAAACTGTTTGCTTGGTATCTACCATGCAAATACCTTAAATAAACACCAGAAACGTGTTATTAATGAACTCCTAAAGGAAGGTGGAGTCCTTAGGGTTGTTTTTGCCACCAAAGCCCTTGGAATGGGTATCAAACATTCCAAATGTCAGATATGTCATACATTATGGATCCCCCAGGGAGGTTGATGATTTCATGCAGGAGATTGGAAGAGGAGGCAGAGACGGTGAGGAAACAAATGCACTAATGTTTTACAATGGTGTACAGCTTCGTAATTGTGATAAAGCAAGGAATCATCTTAAATCAGTTAGAGGAAACAAATTTACCGAATCAAGGAACCCATAAATGTTGTATGGTGTGCCATAAATTGTGCAAATGTGAAGGTGAAACATGTGCCATCCCACTTTTGTCTTTTCAGACACCAAAACCAACTAATAGTACTGAGGTAAATGAAGAGCCAAAAAAACGAACAGTAAGTTTTCAGGAGAAGGAGTTACTTAAAGAACTACTAACAGATTACCAAAAAATGTTAGCTAGTAAGTGTCCATCATATTATTTATCATCTGAATCATGTACTGGTTTTACAGATGCAGTTATTTCATCAACTGTTGAGAAATGAAAATTTATTTTCACACTCAACGATATTGTAAAGTACGTCCCAGTATACACAAGGTCGCATGCAGTAGAAATATTATTAATATTAAATGACATATTTGGTGATATTGATATAAGTACAGAACTTCAAGATGAATGTACACAACTAACATTACCTGAAATGTTGGATTATGATCTTGAATATGGTGGAGATGAATATTCCGATAGCTCTTGTGGATCTGCTTGTAGTGATTCAGATACATCTGTGACATCAGTTCTTTCTGGGATTAATGACGTACATGTATGATAAAAAATTAAAAATGTAATACTCTTCTTGTGAATTATCCAATAAAGGATTGATAGGCTTTAACCTACTTTAATATATTCCAGTCTCTTTGGAATGAATTATAATTATATAAAAATAGTATAAGTAGGGGTATAGTCGGAGGGTGGTGGGTTGGGGTGGGGTAAGGATGTGTGGAAACTTGTGTGCCCCCCCCCCCCCCCCCCCACATACACACACACTTTTTTGAAAACTTGTCGGTAAAACAGAGATTTTGTAGAGAAAAACGTGATTTGTCGGTAAATTGATGGGAAATTGGTCTAGATATTGATCATAAATATGAGTTGGTCGGTAATTGAGGAAGTGAAATAGAGGTACACCCCCCACTCAGAATTTTTCTGTTCATGCTACACCACTGAGTAGAAGCATGTTTGCATATTTATTAAAATATTGTTCTGTACCTGTTTGGCGCCTGTTCCAGCTTATGAAGTTGTTTTTTGTGAGAAGTTATCCAGTCATTCAACTGTCTGAAATTAAGTTTGGATAAGATGTTACTTGAAATACTAGGAAAGTGTTGGTACTTTCTGCCAGGACTGGATTCGAAGACATTAGATCGAGTGTGTAGTTCATCAACTAATGCTTTGAAATCAGCTTGCGATTTCTTTGATATGTGTTGACCACTTGGTTTCCGTACACCCAAATCAGTATTCACCACGTCAATGAACTCCTCTAACTTTCCAATTGAATTACAGCACCTTGAAGCACATCTTTCAGATCTGATATTTGGCCCAAGATTTCTCAGTACTCCTTTAGTAAGGTCATTTAAATGTTCCAGCCTCAGATCCAGAGATATGTTTCTTCCATTACCACCCCTTGAGTTGACAGTCCTGTTCCATGTCAAACAGTGTGCCTGTCTTGAGATCAACATTGCCTTTACTCCAGCTTGTAGCAAAAGACTTGCCAATGCATACTTAGTATGATTATATGCCTTAAATATCAATAGGGAAAATTTCCAGCAGCAAAGTATTCTCTCTCCATCACCCTCTTTTACAGCATCATCAAAGTTGGCAATGAATAATCCAAAACTGAGTCTGGAACATGCATAGTTAAACCTGTGAATTACATAAAAATTACTATTTAAGTTGTCCATAAAAAAAAAAGACTGCAAATTTATTGAGCCATGCGACAATAAAAAAACTACTTTTCTTGGTTAATTTGTACTTAACCTTTCATCCACATTATTGTGTTCAGACTCATGAGTATTCTGATTCTCTGTATTCTCTAATTGTAAGACACCACCATGTTTCTTAATTCCATGATTATCTCTAGCTTTATCATACTTGTAAGGCTTCTGACAGATTCTGCACTGAATCGGTTGTGGATTTGGTGGATTACAAGCTGTCTAGACGGCAGATTGTATCTCCTCGTGGACAGATTGTTGCTCTTTCATCACAAAATTTTCTAACATGGCTTGAATGTGTCTGTTCAACCAAATCCTTTTCTGCTGAGTATTTGCATTGAGTGCATCTGGAGGAACAAATGATTCTGTAGGAACATTGATATCATTCATTCCAAAGTACTTCATCATGGCAGCAACAACAAAGGCATCAGTTTCCATTGTCACTTATTCCTTGCAGCTGTTTAAGTTGTCCAATACATTAGTAGTCTTTGCATTGGTACAGGAGATAATGTTCATATTAGAGCACATTGTACCAATATCACCAGCCGATGACATTTTAAAGAAAATGTCATAAAGAATCTGAAAACAAAATTTAGTGTAAGTTATAATAATTATAATAATTGAAAACATTAAGGTAATAATCTCTCAATTAAAAGTCATGTTGGGGAGGGGTTCAACAAGCTTGCTGCAATTTAATTAGCCATGGCAACAGTAAAATCCAAAATGGAAGCCTATTTGGTAAATTACATTCTTTTAAATGAATCTTTATTATTAGCATTAATGTGAATGAATGCAGTGGTGGTGGAAGATGTTTTACTGTACATTGGCCCTCCAATATAGTCGTTGGAATGATAAAAAGTGCATTACCCCCAGCAAATTTTAAGCCTTTTTAGCCTATTCTCAAAGACATTGAGGGGTGGTGGGGGCTTAGCCCTTTCTTAGAAATATTGGGGGCCATAGCTCCCCCCCCCCCCCCCCCCATTCCGTGAATACACTTGTAATAAAAGAGTGAAAGATATCAAAACATGACTGACATTCATACAAGCAAATGAATAGCATTTTACTACCATTTACGTTCAAGCTGGAAGCATGAACTATTTCGCATGTTTGTTTACGTTTGAAAAGCTATGTTTGACTAATTAACTTCCTCGTTTTGACCAGTGAAATGCTTGTGTGTTTTTTCACATGGGAATTTCACATGAACAAATGCATTTCATTGGTCAAAACGAGGAAGTTAATTAGTCAAACGTAAGCTTTTCAAACGTAAACAAACGTGCAAAATACTTCACGCTTCAAGCTTGAATGTAAATGGACATGTAAACTTTTATCAAATAATATTAACCATTAATCTGGTTGTCAGCAGTCAATGTAATAAACCTTTGCGTGGGAAATGAATTTGTTTATAATTACATCTATTGTATGGCTGGGTTTGATTTCCGGTCCCTACGCTGATTGGTTCCTGAGAGGTCGGGATTTTACGATATTGACCTCGAGGTCAATACGCTTTTTTCTCGGCCCTATAAGTTTTGGCGGGAAAATTTCTGAGTTGATTTGAATACAAATAAAAGAGAAATACATAACTTTATTCAAATATTCTGAACAATAAAATGTGCTGGAACATTATTGTTGGTTTTCTTTAAAGCTGTTAATCTAAAAACAGAACAAATAAAAGCCGAACTGGTGTAAATAAGAAGGCCAAGAAGCGACACGAAAAAGTCAACTTGTAATAAGGTAAACACCATACTCTGAAGACGAAAACAACGCTCGAAGCATAAAAATAAAATGAACCAATAGCCATACAGTAAATTCCTTATTAACCTCATTTGCTCGGTCTGTACTGGAAAGTATTTGCCTGAGGTTTTCGTACAGACCAAGCGACGAAGGAGTGAGGTTTGTGCGATAAATCCTCACACTCGGTTAATAAGTCTTTAGTAGATACGAAGGAGCTTATGCAGTCAATACTTTACCTGATACAAAATGCGAATGCAGTGTCAGTGCTCAACTTTAGGTACAACACCTTCTAGTCTTTCATATGGGTCATCACCATCACTTCGAGCAATAGCAGCATTTATAGACCGTTCTTCTGTCAACTGATCCCCTACGAAATATACTTTCTCAAGTATTTCTTTAATTTAAACATCACCTTTTTTGTAACTGTGTATGGGAACATACTTGTCATGCAGTTCTTGAAGGATGTCTATCATTTCTTCATTCTTGTTTTCATTTTTTGAAAAGCAAACCAAGGGAATTCTGAAAATAGAAAATATGGTACTCATTTTATACGATATAATTCTATACCTGCTATTTTAAGAGGGATTGTGATCACGTGACCTCTTACTGCAAGTCGCCTATTGTTTAGTTACCTCAAATATGGCTGTTATTATACGTCGAAACAGCAGTCAAATAGTATGTTGTTTCTAAAAGCATGTACTGGTAAACAAACAAATAGGTCAACACGGTACAATGCTAAATGACCCATTTGCCTTGTTTCCATATCAAACCTCTCTAATAATTATCTGTAACAAGAGCTATTCCAAAATCAGAATACTGGTACATGTACTGTAAATTATTGCATGAACTTTTTATTTTATACCTGATCTGATTTTGTTCCCATAACTGATGAATAGCGATGTGGAATGTGCCATACAACTGCTTTTTTGAACACATGTTGAAGTGCTGGAATTCTTGAGACAACAATCCTAGACACAAGTGGAATGAGATTGTGCAGGAGATCTTGATTATCCTTTGCTGAAGGAAGAAAATCAATGTTCCCTACCTCATATATGGACTTAATTGGCTTGTCGTTTGGATATTCATGTCCACTGACACCATCAAGAATGCCATTTAAATTAAACCAGTGTACAGAATCATTTTGTTTGGTAGAGGACATGTGTTTTGCTTTCACGAGGAAGTCCACATTGTCTCCAATGATCTGATAACTCAGTACGTCTACATGTGCATAATGAATAGCAAGCAATGTTTCATCAAACATGTTCTCCTCAAATTTTTCACCCAGTTTAGCATTCACACGTCTTTTAAGTTCAGTCTTATTAATATCCGTTGATAATGTATCTTCATTTCTTGTGTGGGGAATAGATGCACATTCTATGTCAGGCATATCTACATCAAGAGAACTAGCTATTATGGCTTCTTCTTGCTCTCTTTTCATAGCTACAATCTCTTCTTTAATAGAAGAAATGTAGGATTTCAACTTGCATCCATACTCTTTGTTCTTTTTCCACTGCAGAACATCCTCGTTGAAGTTTTCACCAAACTTGTCAACCATCTTCAGAGTTTGTCTATGACTCATGCATAATCCAAATCGACTTCCACGAGTGTATAACTAAAAAGGAATTAACAACATGTTTATATGGGTACTGATTGTGAGGTTTTAACTTAGTTTATACAGTTAACTTACATGTATGAAGATTCTGACTTAAGTAAGATCAATCTACATGTCTTTTTTGGAATCAATTTGGGCAAGCCAACTTTGCATACGTTTATGCATACTGTAATTTGCAATTTATCAGTATAACTATTAATACATAACAAACCACAAATTATTTTAAACAAAGTGATAGCTTATGTCACATAATATTGATAGAGCTGAGTGAACCAAAACATTTGTAAGGGCCTGTTATACAAGGAGATAGGGTGACCCTAGTACCAGGGTACCCTAGCACCCGAGTTACCCTAGCTCTTGTACATTTCTTATTTTTCTGTTTATTGCCTTTTATAAAAGGACACTAACCCGGGTGCTGAGGGTCACCCTATCACACCACTAGCTGGCGGTTACCCTAGTAGCTGGGTTATGTTTTGTCCTTGTAAACATGTTCGGTAGGGATAACGCAACCCAGGACAACTTTTTGCTAGTTCCAGGCTTCTTGCTTTCCATTATTAGTGCTCCCGGTCTAATAAAGTTGACCCAGGCAGCAGGGTGGTCCTACTTGTGAAATTTTCTTTGTATAAACCAAGGCTATATTTGACCCAGGTGCTAGGGTACCTGGGTGATAGGGTAACCCTACCATGTGGTAAACAGGCCCAGACATACCTGCTTTTCAGCTCCTGCATGCCAGAATAATATTGAGATTTTGTAACTCTTTGCTGAAATCGTTGGATTTCTGTTCCTTAGCATCAATGATGTGGCAACACTTACAGCCCAAGAAAAAGATATCTCTTTTCTCTTGTCCATTTCATTTGCAATTGTTTCTCCTTTGGCTTTGTTACCCTTGTTGCAGTGTCGTCTGTCTACATTTGCTGCAGCTCTCAAACATTTATAAAATGTTGGGGCTTTAGTTGAGATCTCATCTTCCATACTTTTGGATGTCAGGTTCACAATGTTATTGGGAGTTCTATCACTGAAGATACACTCTAAAAAATATCGTGTAATTTTACACACATAGGTGTGTAAGATTACACACAATGCGTGTTAAATTACACACCTTAAGATATAGTACACACTATGCGTGTAGAAACTACACACCTTCATGTGTAAATTTACACACCGTGGTGTGTAAAGTTACACATCATGCTTTTTCAGGGTGTGTAAAAACGAGGCGTGTAAATTTACACACTCTCATTTGACTGAGATGTGTTATAATTACACACCTTTAGTTGAAGGAACACACCTTTGCAAAAAACACACCTTCATTTTACACACCTCACTTTTGCGAAAACACACCTTTCTTCATTTTGCACACCTTAACATTACACAACTTCGAATAAAACACACCTTTGAAAAAAACCAACACATTTTCAAAACAAAAACAAACACACCAGTCCTTTCTTTATTTGACAATTTTTTTGTCATTTTTCACATATATACAACTTGCATATGCAAAAGAAAACACACTTCAGATAAAACGTAATAATATATTATGCACAATTATATACATTTAATTAACATTTACAAGGGGCAACAATAAAAACGCAAGCAAACATTATACAATAACTAAGTAAATGTTCAACACTTGTTCAGCTTATTACAAGAGTTCTACATTGGAAGTGTCTTTCTCCACAATGTAAGATTCTAATCCCAATGTAATCATGTTTAAAACCCCATGCCATGGTAATTTCAAATATGGCCAAACTTCCTTCTTGTCTGTTTTTTGTACCTTATAAGCCATTAAATGTTCACTAAATTCTAACACTTCCAAAATTGTGGTAACAAAAAGCTTATCTTCATCCCAAACCACTATTTCTTCAACCTGGCCATACTTCGGATAAATGCTTTCAGCCTTGTTGAGGTCCATTTCTTCTAGCCTCAAGATACATTTCGGACGAAACTGGACACCATGAATGGTCACCCACTTTGCTCTGTAATTCAATAAAAAAAAATTACAAATTGTTTAAATTTTGCACAAACTATATATTAGACTAACTGTATATATATAAATATATACCTATACCATAACAAATTATATTATATTATAATATAAGTATAGATATACAGATCAGAATTAAAAATTACTATAATTTCAACATACATATTTCCAATGAATGGCTCAGGTTTGGTGGGCATATCTACAGCAATGCATATCATATCTGCATACATGTGTTTGCTCAGATCAACATCACATTCACCTGCAAACATATGAGTTATATCAATCATTTTAAAAAGAAACAAAAATGAGTAAGACTAATTTACAGTACCATTTTAGTGAACCAGTGTCCCTATCTGTAAGCTCAATTTATCTTAGTTAATACTAGTTTCTTACCTGGCCCTACTTCATCTCCACCATAGAGGTAATTTGAAGTATGTCCTGTGTTAATTAGGTTCCAACACATGTTTCTAGGGAATAGTATATATGCAAACGAATTAGCATTACAACGATAATGCAATTGGTGTAAGAAGCTCAAACTATTGTGAATCGCAGATAAAAGCCTCACAGACAAAAACAAGGAGCTGGTTACATAAGCCAGACTAGCCATTTAGTTAACCGGTTCAAAACTCAAACTAAGTTTCAAAAGAATTGGTTTAGATGCAAACAAATCATAATGTTGGTTCCAATCAGAATAAGTGCAGTCAAACTTGCAACTGAGGAAAGAATTTTGACCTGAGTTAGCCCAGCATCTTGTGAAAAAACTCTTTAAAGCCTACTGTACGTATATTTTAATATATACTGTACCTCTGATGTCTGAAAGCCAAAGACTTTGGAACATTTTTAAAGTTCTTTGACATTATTCTTTTAAAAAATGAATGCTTCGCTTCAAAGCGCATGGTCCAAATATTTCTTGGTGGACCAAATCTATTAAAGATAAAAAAAATGTAATCAAAAAACTTATATTCTTTGTATGTATAAAAAATACGCTATTTTCTTTTACAATCCACAGATTAGGGAGTCTTAAATAACCCACAAAATACATTTTAAGTATAAATCAAAATTATCTTTTAAATGTAATGCATTTAAACATTAACCTTAATATATCATCAGGAACATGTACAAGGTAGTGCATCTTTGGAATGATAGAGGCCTCCGGATATAAATGTTTGAAGAGCTTGTGGTGTTCCTCAATAAGAACTTTCAAAAGGGCAACATCATCTACTTCAATCTTTGGAGAGGTACAGATCTGTACTATGTTCCATAACTTTCCTAAACACTGCCAATGCTGTGAACCTTCCTCTATTTTCCCACCAAGAATAATGGGCAAAAAGCGAAATAAGCACAACATCTGAGAAGCTTAAAAAATAGAAAACCCAAAAAATTCAATGTAATGGTAGCATATTAACTAATATATACTAATCTAATAACCAATAGTGCAACACAGCAACATACTCAAACCAATATTGACAACACATTGATAAAAATTAATGACAGACAAGCGAGTACTTCCTGTACAATACAAAAACCGAACACAAAATTATCAGATGAGTGCCCAGTCACTATTTAAAGCAAAAAATTCACCTACCACTTTGTTTAAGTTTGGTGTCTCTCACGGTGTTAAGGGTTTCTCTTGTTATGGGCGATGGCTTGTTTTTGCTATTCATATAACCAAAGTTGAAATTTTCCAAAGATTCATTCAATTGCCTCAGAGTAAAAGAATGTCTGTCATCAATCAGGTATTTCAAAAGAAGCTTTACTTCATATGGCACAATCCCTTCAAATAAAATGTGCATAATATCTTCTGGAAAACACTGACACACATTAAAATATCTTATGGATTGTAAGACACTCAGACGATTAATTCCATATGTAGTGGATAACTTTTCTCGAATATTTGCAACATTATTTAGATCTTCAATCATGGTGCAATATCTTCTGTGAGAATCCAAATCTCTTTCTTGGAACTCTGCTGCATGGAACTGGAAATATAAATTATTAATAAATATAAATAAAAACTGAACACTACTAATGAACTGGTTGCACTTGTGTGAGAACTGACAAACAGTTTTTCTTAAATAAAGCATTGACAAGAATTAGCAGTAGGGTCAGGAACTGAAGTTTAATTGCATCCAGAAATCAAGATTTCCAAATAGAAATCCAGATGTCAGTGCTATATTAAGCACACATGACGTTGTTAATGCAACATACCTTCTCCTTGATTTCTTGCTTTGTTCCAGTACAATGACGGCACGGTCTAAGAGCCCCTCCAACACCTTCCTTAAAGCCACTAATTAAATTGCTACCAAGAGTGTCACCAGTCCACAGTAGGACACTTCCTCTAAAAACTCTTGGATTCCCATCAATATTGAATGTGTAACCTTCATCCTAGAAAAAATAAGCATTGAATGTAAGTGTAAATAGAGGCCCTGACTGTTTGACTCTAACATATTTTAAGGAAATTTGATGGAAATTAAGTTTAATATGCAAATAAAGGTAACATTTACAGATATTGATATTTCTTCCAACACCATGATTTCAAATTTAAAGAATTGGTATAGGTACTTACATTTGCTAAGTGATTAACATCATTTACAAATGTCTGTAAGATCTTTGAAATTCCATATTCTTTCAGATGCTTGGTCTTGCAAATAGCAATTAATTGTATAGTCCGTAAACTTGATCTGTATATAGGATGAAGATTCCCAAGAGCATAGTAAAAAACTCCTAGTAATACAATTACCAGTAAACTTTTAAAATATACATCATTCTATCACAATTTCAAATGATTATTGTGGGACAGTGAATTTGGGTGGAGAATAATTTATGTCTCCGAGTGATGAACCACACCAGACAAGTAGAGAAAACTCAATTTAGCCTGGCTAATTGGATTCAAACCTGCAACTTTTGGTTTACTAGTCTGATGCTCTATCAACTGAGCTACAGGTCAAGTTGGGAGCTGAAGGCCAAATAATCAATGATAGAACTTACTATTTGATATTTCACAACAGACTAGTTTCTTCAGTATCAAGACAACAGTCTTCCAACATGACAATTTCAAATGATAACTCTAATTGATTATTGTGTGAAAATAACCTTAAAGTATATACTCAACTATCATTTGACCTTCAGCTCCGAACTAGACCTGTAGCTTAGTAGTAAGTAGATAGCAAAAATTTCAAATGGTACAAAAACTAGTATTACACAATATTTTGACTATTGTCTGATGTGTTTTTAATGGTTTTAAGCTTATGATGTAAATTACTTACCAATTTTATGTATTTTTGCCTTTGATCCCAATGGATTTGCTATTTCCAAATCATCAAAGTAGCCAAAAAGCTGCAGAGCTTTCTTATCAACTGAAAAAATTGGGTGATTTTTGAAATATTCTCCATCCATGATGTCATAAAAAATACCATCTTGTGACTGATGTGGATGGTCTACTTCATCAAGCACACTAGGGTTTTGAAGCAGTGCCTGAAATTAAAACATTGTATTTGTTTAATATTAACCTTTGACTTCCAAATGTCTTCCTTCGAACTTTTGCCAAAGAAAATATACTCTAGAGCATTTGGCTACCTAAATATTACAGTGTAACTACTTGTAAAATTGTATAAGTCAGTACTGTCCTGTAATTAACCCTTCACCTGGCAGATTACTGGCAGGCATCCACTTGACGAATAAAACCATCTGGTGTTGTAAATGTAATAATTTGCCATATGGCAACCATGCCCAGTTAAGAAGTAAAAACGACAAAGTAGGATTTGACTACCAGCTACAGTATTGTTGTACTCAATTGCTAAATTACTATGTAATTTGTATCATCACTCGATCATCAGTATCCAAGATGTAGTCGACAGTAAATTCACTGGTGTTGAGTGTTGACTTAATAAAAATTAAATGCGAACCAACCAACCTCCAAACTTCTTAAAACTGGAACATAATATCCATATTCTGTCACTCTCTTTAACTGCCTCCGGCCATGACTAGTTACATATTTCCATTTTGTTCCCAAAGCTATTTTACTTGGTTCCTGAAGTAAAAATGCAAACAATTAAATACTTTATAGTTTTCAATATCTTGCAGTCCTTTAAAATGCATATTAATATTTTTGAATCATAATCCATCCTTTTCTCTTGGTGAAAACAATATTTTACTTATTCGCTACACTCATCTGTAAAATATTGTTCTAATTGCCACTTGAATTAAGATAAAATCCAAATCTTTGCACCAATGTGTATATATATATATATATATATATATATATATATATATATATATATATATAAAATTTGATTTCATATTTATATATATATATATGGTATATATATATATATATATATATATATATGAAATCCAAATCTTTGAACCAAGGTATATATATATATATATATATATATATATACATATACATATACATATACATATACATATACATATACATATACATATACATATACATATACATATATATATATATATATATATATATATTTATATTGAGCACTCTGTGAACTTGCCGTGGGTACCTATTAGCGATAATGCAACAACGCTCACTGCCCTTGTGGAAGTTTGAGCACACGAAGTGAGTTTTGGTTCATGAAATGTTAGAATGCTCAATACCATATAGATAGAGCAAAATATAAAGCATAAAGTATAGTTACCTTAGACTACCAGAGGTTTCACCCTAAACAGGATCATGATCCCGTTTAGGGTGAAACCTCTGGTAGCGAAGACTTTAAGGTAACCATACTTTATGCTTTATATATATATATATATATATATATATATATATATATATATATATATATATATATATATATATATATATATGAACACGTCATCTATGAGACAATAAAAATACTTCTTCAGGCAAATTAATAAGAAGGGAAATATATGTAAATATATTTAAATAAACATATTTCCCTTCTTATTAATTTGCCTGAAGAAGTATTTTTTATTCTCATAAATGACGTGTTCATATTACAACCAGGCATGGCATCCAATGTTTTCCATTCATATATATATATATATATATAGAAAAACATATTTTTAAAACATATTTATTTTTATATATATATATATATATATATATATAATATGCAATGGTGGCTTTGGTTCATGCTGTCAAGAGCAAGCCAAGTAGTTAGAAATGGTGCACAGCACTCAGTCATTTTAAATTTCGCAAAAGATGTCCTTTTCTATTTTAAAAAACAATTATTAACATAACATAAATGAATTATTAGTATATTATATTTCTATACTTACAACAAGATTAAAATGTTGGCGGTAGTAAACATTCTGCTTGTGCTCGGTCTCCACTCCATCATAGAGATGACTGGCGTCAAATAATTCATCCATGTCTTTTGAATATTGGAAATCTTGGTGGACGTTGCGAATTTTTGCCTTCAGAGCCTTTTTGACGATGTCTAGGTATTCTCCAACGAGTCCTTTAGTTGACTCTTTAACAGCGTCTAACGTAGTCTGGGACACACGAGCCCCTTCCTTTGTGGCCAAAAGGAACTTTGCTTTGTGAGACGTAAGGCCTTTCCTAGCTGAATATTCGTCAAACAGTTCTTCTTCGACAGGAATGTTTGGTTCAGGTTGCAATCCAACATCTTCATTTAGATCATTGTCATCTCTGTTGGGATGATCTCTCTCCCAATGTTTTTGCAAGACTCGGACGTTCTTAAATGATCGACTGCAACCTGGGTGACTGCAAAAGATATGAAAATTTGGCTCGTTCGAATGGAAATTTATTAAATGTTTGAAAAACTGGGACTCTTGATCTCTTTGTCGACAGGTGAAATTGCAGTAACTGCACTCAAAAATCGACATATTTTAATCACAGATTTTAATACTCCACATGGAAGACATGATTTGTGTCCGATCAGGATTCGTTAATCGTGATCGCGTCGTCGCGTGCCGGAATATCACGGGAGCAATGTTGCCATGGTTTCAGCTAATAGCGTTTGTGACTGACCAATCGCATTGCAGAATTTGTAACCCCTGACTGGCGGCCTTGAGCTCTCTGGACCCGTCAGGCCACCCCGGATGATCGAGGCCACATGTCTTGACAACTTTACACTGTCAACATAGTAAGAGCCACAGCGTTTGTCGTACGTATTCACATCATATTAAATTATTTTCTCTTTGCTTGCAATATGGATTTTACAGCAATGACTATCGATAAGCTTTGTCAATTTCTTCGCGGAAGCAAGGTGCCTGGGACTGGGTTAGCTTTTCCCGAAGAAGTCGTTACTAAATTGCGTGGTAAGTTAATACCTTTGGCTTTGTCTGATCGTTCATTTTAAATCCAAATTGTTTCTGTTAATTTAATAGCATAGAAATCCTCGTATATCACCTGTTGGATGTTGTTTCAGATAACTGTATCGATGGACCTACTTTGTTAATACTAATGGAAGATCTTGCTGAGCTTAAAGAAGTCATTCCCAACACGGCACATCGGCTTCAATTGAAGCGCGTGATCTCAAATGCCCAGAAGGTATGTTTCATATTTATGAACACAAAACAACCAATTTTATATATTCTATTCAAATATGGTATCTAGTAGAGATAGTTTAGCCTAATTGATGTTTTCAAAGACTGCATGGCCTATACTTGAAAAGATTTTCTCAGATTCAAATAGTATGCCTCCATGGGCCCTAGACCAGTTGTTGTTGAAGCGCTTCTTCAAATGCTTGGGTGGTATGTTTATTATTTATGGCGACAAAACAATAATTTTAGTATGGTATCTTCAAATATTAATTTAGCCTAATTGATGTTTAAAAGACTGGATGAGCCATATCAAAAAGAGATATTTAGGATTACAAAACTGCTTTCAGGAAAATTTTGTCCACACGTGGTTTCTTGACGTTGAGTGGGTGGGACCTGGGACGAGAATATAACAAAAGCTGAGTTTGTTTTTTGTGATTTGGCTGACAGTAAATTCGTGATCCTTTTTATTTATAAGTAGAAATATTTCATTATGCTGATTAAAATTACCAAATATCAAGTAACAGAAATTGTCATTGTGTAGTTCCAACAACAAGCACCAAGAATAAATATAAATGTCATAGATTATTTATTTGCATGGTCAAATGGGGAGCAAAATGTGTTGAAACACTTCTTTCACAGTGACTTAAGCACTATAAGGGGCTGCTACATGAGGCCCAGTTAACCGAGTTGACCCACACTGTATATATATATATATATATATATATATATATATATATATATATATATATATATATATATATATATATATATATATATATATATATATATATATATATATATATATATATATTCTAAGGATTTAGGGTGAAGGAACATTAGAACATGCAGCAATCGAGTGAAATGCCCAATATAATTTATATATATATATTATACATATATATATATATATATATGTATATGTATATATATATATATATATATAATTATATATATATATATATATATATATATATATATATATATATATATATATATATTTAAAATACTATTAATGATTCATGAAGAAAACACAAAAGAAATCATGACTGTGAAGGAGGTTGTATATCCGATACAAACCACACGTGGTTGTATCATTTGATACAGAATATTAATAAACCTGATACAGAGTACTAATAGAGTTAGAGACCTCTAGCGACTGTATCACACGTACATATCAAGGCTATCTCAACTCTCAAACAGTAAAATTTACTTTTTTCTAACTAAGTCCAAACAGATATTACTTATATTAACATCAAAGACTCGGAGTATTTTAAGTCATTTACAACATTCGTGTCCGTGTTGTATTAGATATACAACACGGCCACTCATGTTGTAAATAGTACATATATATATATATATATATATATATATACTGTATATATATGTATATATATATATATATACTGTATATATATATATATATATATATGCTGACTTGCCTTGCTGGGATCCCGGTTGCTGCTTGCTAACTCAACTCACTTAGGTGGGTTGAAAATTTCACTTTTTCCCCATGTAATTGTGTTTGGCCAGCTCTAGTTACAACCACTGTTCCATTTCTCAGAAGTGGTTGCTAACTAGAGCTTCAACTGTAACTCTAATTTTCACTTTTCACTACACGCTAACCCTACACAGTCAACATTGATGTGAAGGGAAAGGGGTTGCGGGTATCAAATTTTTATTTTTAATAAATTTGTTCATTTGCATGTTGAAATGTATTGAAAAGAATAACGAAGTTTATCAACACTTTTGCTCTCAATTATAGCCTTACATGTAACTGAGTGCATGGTTGTGTGAATACATGGTTTTATATATAGTTCATGTAGTGAGCCATCATCACTAACTTAATCTACTTTTCTTTCACCACATAGGATTGTGTAATTAAAGACAGCCTAATGCAGGCATCTGATTCTTTACAGCAATCAGATAAAGAAGAAATAATTATATTTTCACCAGAAGAAAGCAAATGCCGGAGCCCACTGACTCCTTTAAACAATTTCACCACCAAAGATTCAGCTAGCCAGTCCCCAATGGCTACCACTGGTAAACCATGCAAGACAAGCACTCCTGTAGCTGCAAAGACAAACACTAGTGTAGCTTCAAAAACAAAGAATGAAGATGATGAATCATTGGGTCTTCCTTCTGAATTGTCAACCCCTGATCGTTTTTCAATTAGAGTTGAAGAAGCTGTAAGCCGTGGTGAAGTGCTCACAGTTCGGCTACAATTGATAAAAGATGCTGGAAATTTTTATTATGGGTTGTGTCGACATCCAAAGCAGGGTGATTATAAGAGAATGGCAAAGAAGCTTTGTGAGCGCTTTCCAGAGTTAAAAGATGTTAATGGTGATCGTTACTGGGTAAGCTTTCTTTATACAAAAATAGTAGAGGAAATACAATATAGCATTTTGGCTAACAATTGTTTTTTTATATAAAATAATTTTTATATTAAGCTTAAAAAATAAAACATGTTAGGCTTATCAACACTTTTATGTAATATATCAACAATGAGTTTGAGTGTTTCATCAGGGGATCCAAACATGAGAAAACATGATGAGAGCACGAGGCCGAAGGCCGAGTGGTTTTCTTGTTTTCGAGTGTTTGGATTCCCCTGATGAAACACGATAAACGAGTTGTTGATATGGCATCTCAATCGAGTGATTTCAATTAAAAAATACAATTAAATTAAACCCTCATGAGATTTTATTCATGAATTTGTGTAAAATTTATTCATACAGCAACTTGTTTGTTTTGCATCGATAATTAAGATCTTAAGAGTTAGATGAACACCGGTTTTCATCTAATATCTTGGACTTTACTGGAGTATCCAACTTCAATCAGGTGATTGAATGAACTATTGTAATTGGCTGATTATCTCATGAATTATTAATGAGTTTGAGATGTGGAAATAATGTCTTTTAAAGTGCCTATGAGATGAAATTCCAGTCAAAAAGGTTCAGGAATGCGATGGATTTGATGTTTTTGGGTGGAAATTATAACTTGTTTTAGGGGCCATGCTGCACATCATTGGTTTGATAATAAGATATGTGATTTTAAATTCTTTTAAATAGATGTCGGTGCAGAAACAACTCAGTATGTTCTTTCGAAACCAACGTCGCCTTTCAAAGAAGTCTAGAGGAAAAGAAAATGATGAAAATGATCGAGCAACATGTAGTACTTCCAAGAAAATTAAGCTGGATGGTGATGTCTCTGTAGTGGGTGCTAAGCGTAATTTGGATATGTTAAGAAATGTAAAGAAGAGTGACTTCTCAAAAAAGACGTATACCGAATTGATGGATGAGACTTTTAACAAGAGGAGACAGTTCATCAAACACGAGGCAGAATCAGTCCAAGATATCTTGCAACAATGTCCCTACCTTGATGATCCTTGCCATGTAAGTATTACATATATGCTCTAGAGTCTAGAATTAATTGTTGTCTGTAACTGTTCCATGTAAACTTGTTTATATGACTGTGGGTTTCTTGGCATAATATAATATATAATATAATATAATATATAATATAATATAATATAATATAATATAATATAATATAATATAATATAATATGATATGATATGATATGATATGATGATATATGACATATGATATGATATGATATAATATAATAACGTATAATGTATAATAGATAATAGATAATTAACAATTAGATTATGAGCTCGAAATTTCTATGAGTGAATAGAGTCTAGAATTAATTGTTGTCTGTAGCTGTTCCATGTAAACTTGTTTATATGACTGTGGGTTTCTTGGCATAATATAATATATAATATAGTATAATATAATATAATATAATATAATATAATATAATATAATATAATATAATATAATATAATATAATATAATATAATATAATATAATATAATATAATATAATATAATATAATATAATATAATATAATATAATGTAATGTAATGTAGTATAATATAAAATTTTATAATATAATATAATAATGTATAATAGATAATAGATAATTAACAATTAGATTATGAGCTCGAAATTTCTATGAGTGAATAGTTGACGAGAGCAGAGCTCGAGTCAACTATCATCTCATAGAAATTGAGAGTAAATAATCTAATTGTTTTAGTAGAAACTAACTTGTGTACCTTAGTTCTTCCAACTTATTTCAAAAAACGAAGCATAACCATTGTTTCTGTGCAAAAACCAAGCCAAAACAACCTTTCACTCCTCGTGTCCTCCATGTTGTTTTACTGCATGGCCGCGTGAGTACTGGTACTCAATTTGCTAGTCGCTATCTATTGACGAATAGATATCAAGTAGAGTAGCCAATCAGATTGCAGCATTTGCAATAGAATACTAGTAAGTTTCTACGTATAGGTTAGATAATGAACTCGAGTGTTCTATGGGATATAGTGCCGAGCATAGATAGAAAGCCACGAGGGCCGCAGGCCGAGTGGCTTTCTATCTATGCGAGGACACTATATCCCATAGGACACGAGAGTTCATTATCTAACCGACTTAGAATATGATCATATCCCACTCAGCTAATTCTGTGGAAGAATCTATATTCTATGTTTCTGGCAGAAAATGTATGCTTTTATTGGGTTAGAAAGAACAGATTTTTTTCGTTGTTGTTGATGTTTGCATTATTTTTTGGTTATGAATATCTTCTAGTGAGTTTATGTAACTAATTAGTATGCTCTATACACTCATTAGTATGCTCTATATAGAGCATACTAATGAGTATATAGAGCATACTAATGAGTATATAGAGCATACTAATTAATTACATAAACTCACTAGTGAATACTATGGAATATAGAGCATGAAAATTCTGGGCGCTGATTGGCTGAGTGGGTATGATCATATTCTAATAATAGATAATAGATAGTAGAGAATAGATAGATAATAGATAAGATTATATTAGATATGATATGATATCATATATCATATAATATCATGGAGAATGGTTTAAACAATAAAAAGGTCACTTTATCAGTATATTTAATTAAATTGAGTACATGTAATAATATACATTATGTTGTCAACATGCAGATCACACAGGAACTTGCAAGGATAATTGGCACAGAGAAGGTGGCTGGGGCACAAAAAAGAATTTTAGCCAGTATTCAAGGTGTGCTTAAAGTCAATGAGGAGCTGAGCAGTGATGAAATTGCCAATGCAGTCGATGAAATTCAAAGAAGAACCAGGAAGAAAATTGTTCCAGGGAAATTGATATCATTTTACGATGTAAGTCACTGTTAAATGATGGTGGTGTTATGTATGTGTATATGTGTGTGTGTATATGTCTATGTATATATATATATATATATATATATATATATATATATATATATATATATATATATATATTGGGATTGAGGTCGACTGTTCACAGACAAATGTGTTAGTGGTTGGTAATTTCATTATATGAACATTTAGACATTACAATAGACATGATAGCACAAGTTCCCTCCTATTTCTAATATTAATATATGTTTTGTGCTTCTTTAGCCATCAACACCAGCAGAAAGTATGTTTGCATCGAAGATGGTCGAATTCAGAATTGTTTGCAGAGGAACAGATGTGGATGTTCAGCAGATATTTATATGCGGTGAACGAAATGCTGTTTGTGAATGTCCGTCAACATGTTTAGTGGAAGCTTTGTTTTATGTTATTGCCTGTTATTATGTTTTTGATGTTGGGTATCCTGCTGCTTTCGAAGGTGTTTTACTATTTTTGCAAGATGTTGGTTTGCTTTGTGTTGAGTCGAATAGCTGTCGCTACAGCAAGTATAACTCATTTTTAGCTGAAGTACAAAATTTTTGTGAAAAGAATGTCGCCAGTAAATAGGAATTTGTGTGTTTCGTTACACAAAATTGTATTTGATTTATTAATTTTTTTTGTATTAATTAATTTTGTGTTATTCAATTTTTGCCATTTTAACCAGTTATTGACATTCTGAACATTTTGAGGCTTTAGTTAGTTAGTTAACGTTGTATTTTGTGTGGATAAAACTTTACTTGGTTGTTATTTGTTACACTTTATGTAAAGGGTAAGAACGGTCATGTGTGCTCTATGAGATATACTTAATTTGAGAGTCTATTTGCCACAGAGCACAAGTGCATGACCATTCTCTACCATCTTAGAGAATGGTTGCGACAACAAAAGGTTTTTAATTTACCAATGCATTAGGTTCATTTGGCCTCGCACATTTACCAGAAATATTGACGTTATTGAATTTATTAGCAACTCTGTACAGAGATTACTAATCTTTCTATCAATAATCTTTATGAATTAAAACACTATGGAATATATTGAAGTAGTTGGGTGCAACCATTTTTTAAGTGGCTTAACAGAATTGAAATTTCTTTGCGTAAAAAATTATTATAGATAGATGCTCATTGACATTTTGAAATGCTTTATATATTGAGTTCAGTTACGTCAACTAATTGTAAATAAATGTTTAAACTTTTATCAATGTTGTTTTCGTATGTCCAAGTTGCTTATACAAGGTGTGTTACCCAAACGAATTCTACAAGGTGTGTAATGTAATGTAATGTAATGTAAGGTGTGTAATGTAAGGTGTGTTATAGAAATGAATAGCATTTTTACACACATTCAACGTGTGTTCTTTTGACACACCAGGTGTGTTGAAACAACACACCTTTTAAATTACACACATGAAAGTGTGTAGTTTTTGCGACAAGCAAAAAACACACCAAATGGTGTGTTATTGGTACACACAAAAAGGTGTGTATTTTGTAAAATTACACACTGTTGGTGTGTAATTTTTACACATATTATTGCGTGTAGTAGCAACACACCTTATTGTGTGTGTAGTAATTACACACTTAAAGGTGTGTTGTAGCAACACACATGATAGTGTGTACTTTTTGCGACAAAAAAGGTGTGTAGTAACTACACACCAGTTTTAAGAGTGTAGATGGTGTTTTTAATGAACATAAGTTCTTAAACTCTGACTTGATTTCTTGTTCAAAAAATGTAAATGCAGCTGCTTTCATCTCCGCGGTGGCCAAAATAGCTCTTACTGCATACCCATACTCTCCAGTGGCAATATTTCTTACAACATTGGCAACATTGCCTACAATAACCTTTCTTACCAACTTGGACGGGTACTGTATACAATGAATTTAAATTTGAAAAAATTTATTTATACCCTGGAACTCCTCTTGTTCATTCGCTATTTGATTTATAAAAACATAACCAGGGGCGTAGTGGGTGTGTGTGGTGGGGGGGGGGGAGAGTAGTATAGAACATGAGGGTACCGGCGCACTTTTTTTTTCCCCAACAAAGACAGCCCCCAGATGATCAAATTTAGCGAGGAGGGTCGCCCAAAACGGTAAGCTTTTTTAAAAAATTTTTTAAGTATAAGAAAAAGGGACGAAAAGGGACCCAAACCAAAAAAAAATATTCTGGAATTCATCAAGAAAGGATGTTTGAAAGGGGAAAAAAATTTTCGCACCTCCAAAAACCCATTTTTGTCTGCTTATACTTTAAAAAGTGAGAAAAACGACCACCACCCCTTCCAGACGCTTTTGTTGGGTTTGTGGTGAAACACCCCAAAGCGATCAGGGTTGTGGTTTTAACACACCTTACTTACTCCCCGATTTCTCTTCAGATACTTTTGTCTTGTGTTGGTACACATGTTTTCCCACAGTTACACCACCAGATAACAGTCCGAGACATGGTATGTACGGTGTGATCATGGCTACAACTTTACCAACGTCACTTTTTAACAGTTTGTCTTTTTGTAATTCATTGTCTAGCTCCTCAGAGCTTTCTACGGCGTCCAAACCACCGAGAACATTGGAGAACCTACTGATTAACATATCAGTCAGGAATTCATTAGCCCTTTCCATCCTTCTGGCCTCGTATTCAGCGTACAGCTTATCCACAACCTTTACAGACGCCTTTTTGATGTAGCCAACTGATTGAGTTATTTCACCATCCTCTGACAGTTTTATTAGCTCACTCCTTTTCTTGTTGGCATCATCGGTTGGTGGAGGTGTTGGGTTGGTTTCCTCAGTCTTTTTCAGATCATTGAGAGCTCATCGACTAGGTTGGGAATCTCAGTAGGTATTTCCGTTTTTGGCTCCCCAACAGATGTCTCAGCTGGTTCTGCAGCGGGTGCCTTGGGTTTTTTCCCAACTCTCACCGTTTTAGTTTTCTTTTCGGCCATCTTACTATAGATCAGATTTTGGGATAACCACCTTATACGCGTACGGATGTCTTAACATAATCTCAAGCCTAGCGTATTTGTTTTCTTTTAGCTTTTCAGTTACCTCCATAACGTTTTCACGGTTTAAACCACCAAGGTAGTCATCAGTGATGACCTTCATATCGGTTTTGTTGGGGTTGTAGAACGTTACCAACTTACTGATGTTTTCCCTGTAAGGTTTTGTGATAGCTGTTAGCTGTTGTGTGATTACGATAGTTGACAGATTGTAGTGTCGGGCGCTGAAGGCTAATTTAACCAACTCACTTGTTCTGTTTTTTACGGGTTGTCCACTGGCACAGTCGTCGAGGACTATCAATGTTTTGGATCCCTTGAATATCCTAACAACATATTCTAGTACAATCTCAACGTCGTCCTGACCACAATCCACAGCGATGAAGTCCGGGTCGGAGGTGTATTTCCAAGTACCATAGGTTTTATTCCAGCTGAACGTTGGACAGAGCAGAACGATGTAGTCGAAGAACCCGAAGTATTCATCTTCTAACATCTTCAGGAGATACCAGGTTTTCCCACAACCTGTCATACCAACGATCAGCATATTGAATGGGTGGTCCATTTAATACTGGATTGATTTTAGATTCTTATTTACCATGTTTACCAAACCATCACTCAGCACAAAGATTCGACAGACTACGTTAGCCACAGTCACCTTCTTAGTAATCTCGATCAGGACTCCAGACTGTGTATTAACAATTCTTTTTCCAGTCCCGACACTATCACGGTCTTCAATACTTCTCAAGTCAATCGCCAGAGCGAAAGCATCCTTGTAGAACTTCTGGATTGTCATAAACTGATCTGTGTTTTCCTTTCCACCAAACAGTCTTTTAGCCTCATCATAGAATCGGCTTTTTGGGATCCCCTGACTGAAGACGGCGTTGGGTACACCCTCGATTGTTAGCTTAACGCTCTCAATGTTTGGATAGACGTATTTCTCACTATCAGTCCGGATCTTGTTTGTGAACATCATTACAATACCTTTCATAGACTTCCGTGGAAGGTTAATGTGTTCGTTGATCAGGGTCGATCCAGCCAACCATTCAGTTGACTTCATCAGCGTCACATGTTCGTAGGACAACGATCGACCAGCTGTGTACAGCGACGTTATTTCACTGGCGATGTCGGTGTTATCGATTGTTTCATACTCCAGTTCGAGGTTTTCCAGTGTGTACCCATCAACGGTCTCACTTGACTGGGCCACCATGATGTCACTCGCTTTCAGTAGGCTAATGACATAACGGAAGTTGTTATACATTTCAAAGGGGGCGTGGAGTCCGTGGTCCCCGAGGATGTTATCCAATCTCACCCTCATCCTCACTCCATGGATTGTGAGCATCAGAGCGTCAGCTACCTTCTCAACGTCCCCAGAGGAAGCCCCACTGTCGTCCTTAGACATCAACTTTCTCAGGTTCTCTGGACCAATCCCATACCCAACCATCTGATTCCTCACACTCTTCGGTAACCAGAGATCCCTGTATACACCAAGAACACTTTCACCTGTGTTGTCGTAAACAGTCTCACCGGCCAGCTTAACAACCAGCCTTTCAACCAGAAGTCTGGAGAGATTGTTTAGGAACCACGACTTGGTGTTCATGTTCTTAAAGTCGAACAATAGGTGAAAGCTACCCGGGACCAGACAACTATCAGGTTTTAGCTTTGGTATGTCGATGTAGAGGTCCTCACCAGGGTTGACTTTGTTGGGGTTCATGGTGATTGTGTGTCTTGTCCGGAGTCCCTTAATCTCCGACATTCTCGCCCGTCTAAATCCAGGTAACAGCTCTGTTTGACTTCTGTTGGTCATATACTACGTAACAGGTTTTATTTTCTGTTTTTCCAGTAGTCATACAATAACCACGTCATAGCTATGGCTAAAACCCATAGATTGTTGGCTAACCACGCTATTCCTTTTGCTCCCCAAGTCAGAACCTGTGCTATCACACTGAACAGTGGTGCTAACAGAGGTCCCAGCTTCTTACCCAGATTAGCGAGTGCCTTAGCGAAACCACCAACGGCTCTAGCTCCCCCCGAGACAGTCCTTCTGGCGGCAACAACTACTGTGGTTACAATCCCAGCTATGGTGATGGCTATAGCAGGCAGGCCAACCATATTTTCCTTAGCCCACTTCTTAAACCTTTCCAACCTATTCAGGTCGTTGTTTCTCACTTCATTTTCTAAGATAGATATGACATCAATGTGCTGGGGGGCGTCACCGGTCCTAATTCTTATTGTGTCCACCTTCATTTCCGCCACTTCGCTGAATTTTTCATACAGCTGCTTCTTACGGAGATGTTCCTCATCAGCCGCTTTCTCTCCATAGTATAAAACTTCTATCTCAAGGAGCCTAATTTTTTCTACATTTGTACCCAGTGGGTTGAGCATTCCAATGAATTCGCTTGCTTCATAATCAGTTAGGATTTTTTTAGCCTGTTCTTGTAGGTCCTTCTCTCTTCTCTTAAGCACACTCTCACTCTCTGAGATGGTCTGTGAGGCCACATCGTTTACAACTTCCTGGGGGGTTGTGGGGTCGTTGTTAACCTTCTCAATAGCCCCTGAGATTTTTTTAGAGTGTTCCTCTTCAACCTCCCTTAACAACTTCTTGAAACTCTCAACGGCTTCTCTATTACTTTTTCCCTCATTATACACAAACTTACCATTCTCAAGTTTTCTAACTCTCTCATTATTAAACTTCAGTCCGATAAGCTTTCCTGTTTTCCTGCTATAAACATGACTAGCACCTAACAACAATTCACTAGATTTCTTACCATCCCCCTTATTTACCTGTATTCCAAGCGTATCCATGATGAGTTTTTTCTTAACCTCTGTAAGATACCTCTCATGTTTCCTGGAGTCACTGTCGAGACTAAAGCTACTGTTGGGACGGCTAGTCTCTTCTGTTACGTGGGTTATACCATCCGTAGCAGACGTCTGACCTATCGTTACCGTTCCCTGATCTTCATCGGTGAGGCTTGTCTCGTCAGTATCTTCTTCTTCCTCTTCCCTCTCCTTTTCCTTACCGAGATCATTCATTTCAAAGTCCTCCCCTTCAGCCATTATATACTAGCCTATGTACAACTCAAGTAGAACAGCCCCAATCCCAACCGGTCGGCCTACTGAATGATCATTATTCCCACGGACCCTAAAGGTCATCTTACCATAAACACCCTTACGGATCTCAGCTTTCGACTCAATGTCTGTGTAGTGCTGTACGCTTCCTTTCAGGCTCTGCTCAGAGGTTATCGGAAGAGTACCAATCAGATTACTCCTCCTCCCATTGTCCAGACTTTTCTCACTTTCAACAGCGTCACACGAGATTCTGACATATCTCAACCCTCTGTTGATGTCCACCTGATTAGGACTATTTGTCCACCCACCACCACCATTTATTACATCGTTTTCATCAAACCCCAAAAGAAGACCCATCTTCCCAAGTTTCAGCTTTTCAGACGTTTTCACCTTAGAAGTCCCGTTGTAAATATTCTTTCCAAACTCAACCGTCCCCAACAGACCCCCGGCTAAACCCTTAACAAACGTCTCTATCGCGTCAAAGCTGAAATAACCCTCAGGAGCGGATGTCTCCTTACCATCAAACGACACCAAATCGTTCAGACCTGACACCACATTGTTATAGTTCCAGTATACCGTAGCTTTCTTCAGCATCACCTGTGGTCTTGGACCTGTCACCATGATAGGTTGTTCGAAGTAGACAGTCTTCTCACCGTTTTCAATGAATAATGTTAACCTCATTACCCGAGTATATACTAACCCAGGTTTTGTACGTCACTCTCGGGTATCCATGAGTTGTGCTTATCACCATAACCCAACCACTTGACCAACACCATCTTTCTCCCACCAACTCTCTTCCTCCTCAACACCTTCTCAACCCTATAAACGTCATCCTTCTTATCCACCGGCGACAGCTCTTCCTCATAAAACTTTCCGATAATCGGTTCACCCTCAGCGTCCTCTATCTCGTAAACGTTTGGGTCACCACGGATGACCTTCGTTATCCTAAAGATTTCCTCAGTGAAGTTAGCCTCATAACCCTTTGTAAACGTGCTCTTGTACTTTGACACCCTCACAGTGTCTCCAACCCGGAACTTGGGCAGAGGATGATCACCAAAGTGATGACCGAACAACGTATTCCAGACCTGATTCTCGTTTGACTTATTAACGTCCTTAGGCTTCAGCATAACGACACTGTGTTTTGTGTTGTTATAACCCTCAACGAGATCACCCAAAACATCAATCCACCTATAAGTCCCCTTGGTGTAGAAATACTTCCACATAGCAGTCTTAAGTGTTCTGTTAAACCGTTCGACGATCGCTGCTTTCTTGTCTGAAAACGTACTGAAGTACTCAACACCATGTTCCTTCAGTAGACCTTTCACACCGACGTTATAAAACTCCTTCCCGTCGTCGGACTGAGCCAGGTCAGGGTAGTCACCAAATCGGTCTTTGAACTGTTCCAACAGCTTACTCACAGCCCCGGTCATGTTTTTCGTGTCCTTCCTGTAGACGGGAACGGCGAAAGCATACCTACTCAAAATCTCAACAGCCGTTAGGATCCAGTAATACCCCTTATTCTGGTTCTTATACTTCCCCATATCAACCAGGTCCATCTGTATCTGTTCACCGAGGTGGCTTACGAACGTCTGTCTGAACTTATGTCTCCTCACAACCGGTCTATACCTCGTGTACGTGTCCTGTGTTTTCAGCCAGTCCCTTACTGCCTTCCTACTCACATCAAGACCTTCCCCCACCGCCTTCTGATACAATCGTTCAGCTGATTGATATCCTGTTTTCGGATTATACCATATATCTCTCAGTTCCTGTTCCAGCCCAACCCCAGCGTCCATATAACCTAACCTATAATATATGGATACCGACAAACTCTATCACAAGTATTATGGGGAGAACTATGAAAAGGCGATGGAGAATATGAGAAAGGGAAATACATCGGCTAAGATCAATTTACTCAAGAAGTACCCCCATGCCACGTTATCCAAATTCACCTTTACAACAACTCTTAGGAAAGACGGTGAGATCGAAAGAAGTGACGTATGGTTTAAGAATAGTGACATCGTATCAACGAACGTAGATAGCAGCACTTTTAGGAATGACAAGTCTATGTGGATTTGGCTACATAACTATAAAGGGAAGCAAAGTCTGGTTGAGGGTGGGTTTCCTATGATATGGCTTAGCGGTGGTACGTTACAGAAAGTTCAGGGTAAGCGACACCAAGAGTCCTCGAAACACACGTATCTGTCAGACAACGCCATAGACTACGACCTCAACAATTTTAGGATTTATGTTAACGGTGAGGATTACTTTATGGCAAAATTACCAGTCCTAAATCCAGGTAACCAGACGGACATCGCGGCATGGTGGAATAACAATGATCCCTATTACCAACTTATTACCGCTGTCTACCTCAGTTCGTACTGCTGTGGCGTTGGGGTAGAGCATCTAAAGTTTTTAAAAGATGTCTACCCAGTGATTACCTCAATCATGCGTTTCCACCTCTACTTCACCACACGACGTATACTGAGACGTCTTAAGACGGAAACGAAAAGCAGTTTATTGAGAGAGTTCGGCGCGGAACACAGCGATGTGATTGACAACATGGCGAACATACCCAGACTCCGGAAGCGTAAGCTTGTACGTGACCCTGGTTATGAACATCATCTTATTGGTAAGTGGGTGTGGCATCTCAATAGCGATTATAGGACACACTACAGAAGGTTCATACCTTTACAGACAAATGGTTTCACCAGGGTAGGTACACAGTATTTGAATGAGTCCATCGAGGCTTATGTTTACGCCGTTCTTGGTTCACAGGCTAGAACAAGGACCAGCGTTGTTAACAAAGGTGGTGGCAGTCTCGAAACACAACAAGAATTCAGAACCTTAGTACAAGATGCTGTCGTTAACTATTCTATCAGCACTTGGATTTTGAATATGAACAGGGCAATATCAGATACTAACGTCACCCAGAACCTAGCCATAAGCCCTGACACGTGGTTAGTGCCGGGGTCACTGACGATACTGAAGGAGAAAATTCCAGGATATAACAACGTTCTCAGACGTGCGTCGGAGGGCATGAAGTTTGGTATTAACTCTAAGGTCAACTACCAAGGTGTTCACAAACAACCAAAGAAGCTACACCAAGAAAACGGTTTACACTTGGAAACACTAGACGACAAACCAGCCGTCCATACACCTGACAGACCAGCCGTTCACACACCTGACAAACCAGCCGTCCGTACACCTGACAAACCAGCCGTTCATACACCTGACAAACCAGCCGTCCATACACCTGACAAACCAACCGTCCACACACCTGACAAACCAGCCGTCCGTACACCTGACAGACAACCAAAGCCAGACAATGAGTTGGGAATCCTACTAGTCCTACCAGCTGTGTCTGGGTATCTGTTCAGTAAATACGTCCTATAGTATATGAGTCTGTTTTATGGTTACAACAGACTGGACACAGTGACTGATGAACATCTCAGCGATAGGCTGAGAGAAGTCCTTAACACGGAGCCTGACTACAAGGTTATCTTTGACCTGAACGTAACCAGATCCAGTAAGAACGCCGTCTTCAAACTCAATTTTGTTGACTACATAGAGGACAGAGACGGTGAGATCCACTCAACCATGTTTTGGAGACCCCCAAGTGTCAACCCACAGCTTAACACCGCCGGTGATCACCATTTCCTTTACCCTGAGTCCTCAATAAGAACAGCCTTCCAGGCTAACGTACCCAGATTTATGGGCACCGATGTTTCGGTCTTTGTCGTGGTAAAGAGGAACAGTGTGAGATCGGCGTCGGGTGCCTGGGAAACAATTGTTTCCAATGCCGATGTTAACGATGGTAGAAGCCTTGGGTTTAAAGCTGGGGTGAGTAATAGACTGGTTTTCGGTGGGATGACACCGACTAGGTTTCATGAGTGTACGATTCCAGCGAAGTTCGTCGGGAAGAGGATTCTGATATCTGCCCACTGGCTATCTGGAATTAGGGTGTCACACGTCAGGATAAACGGTGAGATATTGAGGGACTCATACACTATGTGTGACATTGGACAGCTGGGGACGCCCTACCTGAATGTCCTCGGGGTGAACAGCTTAAAAAGTTTTTACTCAGACATCAGCTTCTACGGTATGAGGGTTGTAGAGGGTCGTCTAGGGGAACCTGAGATCGGGAGGATTTGTAAGGAGGTTATGGTTGAGTACGGTCTGTAGTCGCGTCTGGGTATCTGTCCTATAGTATATGAGTCTGTTTTATGGTTACAGCAGACCAATCACTAATAAACAACTCAACGACAGACTGAAAGCTCACATAAAGACCCGTGACAGCAGAGTTATCTTCGATCTGAACGTAACCAGGGCCAGTAAGAACGCAGTCTCCAAACTCCCTCCCTTTGTTGACTACATAGAAGACAGGGACGGTGAGACTAGGATCAACTCAGCCATGTTTTGGAGACCCCCTAGTGTCAACCCACAGCTTAACACTGCTGGCGACCACCACTTCCTTCACCCTGAGTACTTAATAAGAACAGGCTTCCACGTTAGCATACCCAGATTTATGTTCACCGATGTTTCGGTTTTCGTCGTGGTAAAGAGGAATAGTGTGAGATCGGCGTCGGGTACCTGGGAAATGATTGTTTCCAACAATGACAACAGCCTCGGTAAGAGCATTGGGTTTAAAGCTGGGGTGAATGACAAACTGTTTATAGATGGGTCGTCACCACATAGGATTCACGAGTGTACAATTCCGGCGAAGTTCATTGGGAAGAAGATTCTGATATCTGCCCACTGGCTATCCGGACTTAGAGTGTCACACGTCAGGATAAATGGTGAAATACTGAGGGACTCATTTTTTATCAGTAACATCGATCAGATAGGAACATCTTATATGGATGTCTTCGGGCTAAACAGTTTTAAGAAGTATTATTCAGACATCAACTTCTACGGCATGAAGATCGTGGAGGGTCGTCTGGGGGACGCTGACATTGAGAAGATCTGTAACAGGACCATGGCTGAATATGACCTGTAATTAGAATGGGGAAAAAGAGGAAAAGCGTCGTCAGCTTCAACCACATTGGTAAAAACCTCCAATCGGCTGAAGTGGACAAACTAACCCGACTCTATTCGTATTATCATAGGCTAGCGACCTGTTACAAGTGGAAACACACCCGACTGAAGAGACTGAAGATGATCCTCGAGACGGTCTCTATTGGGTTGACCGTGGTTGGGGGGATAGCCGGTGGTGTCACAGCTAACCCATTGATCCTCGGAACCATAGCCAGTCCTGGCGTTCTGATCCAAGGGTATATGACCAAGTCGGGGATGCCTGGTAGGCTGGAGAACTGTGAATTCGCTCACGTTAGCTACCACAAGGTTTTGACACAAATCAGAAGCTTCCTACGGGGGGTCCAGTACGACGAAACGGTCTTCCTATCCGACGTTCGTGTACTCGACGACATTGTGACTGAGGTCTGTCCACATTTCGACAGTATGATCACACGGTACCATAGGACTTACGACTCAGCTGAGCCTGCCGGGCCTGGCGGACCTGACTGACGATCTCTGGTATGTAGACGTCCCGACCGTTCACACGAGCCATCCAACCGTGAAATCCGCTAGGGATCCCACTGAGGGTACCGACCACCTCCGACTCATCCGGACCGAAGTCTTCCCAATCTAGGGTAATCACCTTAGTTCCCTTAAGGGATATGTCCTCAGTCATCTCCCCCATATACCTTTCCACACACCTGAGGTAATCCTTAGTCACACCGGCTTCACATTTCCGACATCTCCTGAGCATTCGGTCGTAGCAGGTGTCAACTGAAGCGCTCAGGAGTAGTAGGGCATCAGGGGTTGGGAGTAGATTGTTTAGTGAGTGGAAGATCTTGGAATAATCAGAAAACTGTTTGTCGGTTATCCACCCGTTACGCCAACAGTTCTTAGTGAAAGTCATACAGCTGTGATGTGTTCGCTCTACGATCACATTCCTCCCTTCGTTGATTAACTCCAGAGCCTCTAGGTAGACGTCAATTCTCTCACCGAGGAACCAGGTCTCCATCTCATACGCCCACCTCCCGGGGTCGGCGTAAAACCTTTCGAGGTACGGGTTGCTCTCAACCGGCTCTTCGATGAGATGATAGTGGTTCCTTCTAGCGAATGGTATAGCGAACGTTGTTTTTCCCACACCGATGTTTCCATCGAGGGCGATCAGTCGAGCACCGGGCTTTGGGTTAGTCATTATACCCCAGGTATACGGTACGGCTCTAAACCTCCTGTATTTTATATGAAGATTCCAAAGAGACTTAGACGACCCATACTGATTATCTTCCACGCCCTAAGAAGAGCTATCGGGGTGATGAGACATTGTGTTAGGAGGAACCGTAGGGGAGAGTACTACGTGACTGAATCTGTTGTTGTCTGGCCGACGGTCTCAGAGATTCCTATAGATTACCTCACAGACTCCCCACAAACAGCCTCAGAGATTCCTATAGATGATCTCACAGACTTCCCAGAGACGACCTCAGAGACTCCTACAGATGGCCTCACAGATGAAACATAGATTAGTGTATATAGATGGCTGACGAGTCTGAGAAAACCCCGGAAGTCCCTAAGATAACATCAGTGGTCAAGACGGAGAGAGTCAAGGACCCAAAACGGGTGGAGGCTGGAAAACGACTGGCTCAAATATCGAAGGTAGCCAAGGAGAGAAAAGCCAGAGAGCGGTTGGTGGCTGAGATTGGTCCTGGGGTTGGTGGTCGGTCAGCTTATTATGGTTACATAATCGGAACCGTTGGGTTGGTTATCGGTGGGGCCTCACTTTATTACACCATGAGGCAGGAGAGAAGGGAGGTTCAGAGGCTGAAAACCATTGATGAGGAGAAGGTAATGGAGGGAACTGTCGAACCACAGAACCCCGTTCGGACTTCCCCGGTCTTAGACACCTTCGACGAATGAAATATGTGTTAGTATAATGTCAACCACCGACCGAAAAGAACTGATGAACGAGCTCTACGACGCTCTCCTGATTACAAGTGGAGCTGTGGCAGTCTCCATGGCTTCGAGGAAGGTCCTGAGGGAACCTTTGGGTACTCCTGAGTCTGTGAAGGGTACCGTCAGGCTGGCTCTAGCCGTTGGAATTAGTACAGTTGGGATTAAATATGCCCAGTCGAAGGGGTACCTACCGGTTGACCCTTTTTCAAAGCTCAAGTAGCCTAAGGGGGTTCCATATGCAGTGGTTACTATGAGTGTGGAGGTCGAAACACGTTGGCTGCCCCCTATGTCTAGAGGAGAGAGGAATGTGTGGGATGCCCTACGCGCTAACAGAATTGAGGCGGTTAGGGAGAAGACTTTTGATGGGTTAGTGGGGTTGGGTGGTGGCCTTTTGAGGTATGACTTCGCGGCGCCCCTTAGCGATGGCACTTTCGTACTGATTGAATATGATGGTGAACAACATTTCAGCCCTTCCACCTGGTCGGGTAAGTTAACTCAGGAAGAGGCAGAAAGGTGCTTTAGGGTACAGAAGGAACACGACCGGATGAAAGACGAGTACGCCAAGAACAACGGTCATTACCTACTCAGGATTCCGTATTGGGAAAGGCGTAACATCCATTCTATTATCGGATCTTTGTGACGGAGTGTATTATCTCTAGTTATATATATATGGCTAGTGTGGTTGCTGGTGGACTGTTTAACGCCTTGGCCTTCGCGGGCGCTGGACTCATGTTTTCAAAGCTAAATCACACCGGATATGAGGCTGAGATTAAGAGACACAACCACGCCCTCGAGAAGCTGGCTAGGGCAAAGGAGAAATGGTACGAGAGTGAAGTGGATAGGAAGGATAGGATACAGAGGTTAAGACAGGAGCTGTCTGACGCCAACGCTGACATCAACACAACGAATCACGCTCTGGATCTGCTGAGGGGTAGGTTGGAGCAGGCTGAGGTCGTTGGGTCGTCCCAACCAAAGCCTGAGTTGTCTGACTATTACAAACCATCGAGTGAAATGAAAGAGTATCAGGCCCTGTTTATTGGGTCTGTTGGTCTGGTTGGTGGGTATCTGATGTCTAGGTTTGTTTTGTAGGGGTTAAGAGGATTCGTTAGGGTTTAGTTATAATGTCTGTTTTCTTGTCGGACTTACCGAAAGGGCTGAGGGATTGTGGGTCTTCAAGCGTTGAATGGGTCTGTAAGCAGATGGGGATTGAGTTAGTAGCCTCGGCTTGGGATCCACCCAGGCTTAATACGAAGTTGTGGTGTGGAGATTGTTCCAGATTCCGTGTGAAGGTGAGCACTGAGATGTATTCCTGTCCAGGATGTGGTGACACGGAGTATGGATATGTTGTTGGGAGACATCGGACGGCCGGTCGTAGAAGTGTGCATTCGAGAAATAGTTGGATGAGGAAGAGACTCACCAGAGTCGTCAGGGACACAGCCGTTGACGTTGTCTTATCCGACTTTTCCAAGGTTCTCCAAGTGATGAGAAGTAAGGGTTTGATAAGAGGCCGTAATGTGTCCAGATACAATTATTACATCATCAGATTGTGCTCAAGAAGAGGGATTAAGTTACTGAGTGGTTTGAAGGATCTTAGGGAGGGGAAAACGAAGGACTTGTTTGATAACAATCTGTTTGGGATTGTGTATAGGGAGCTTGGCTGGGATCGTACCCCGGACAGGTTCTACACCAGGTGGTTGGGACGACACCTAACGGAATGTGATCACCCCTGTTATAACGATGGAGCCGAATGTTATGATCCACCAGGACGACGACTTAGACCCGGACATGTTTGACTATCCTGATGATGTGGACCCTCGTCTCTACGAAAGAATAATCGGTTACGACATAAATCAGTTAGACAGAGCCCTGAGGGGTAAAACTAAGTCGTTCAGCTGTGCTGTTGTGTCCCAACACCCACTGGAACAGGTAAACGCCCTCAGGAATGATGTGGTACGGTTACTACGTCGGGAGCTGGCTGAAATGAGGGGACTAAAGTTCGCTGAGACGCTGGTTGTGACGCTTGAAAAGGAGGTGTCCGGCGGAACAACTTATAAGACGGCTCACTTCAACAGCCACATCAAAACTATAATCAGCGGCGGTGAGATCGGCCAGGACGTTGACACCGCGAATGAGGAGGTGGTGGCTAGAATAGCCCGATGGATAAGCGAGGGATCAGGCTGGACAGTGGAGTCAATCGACGGTCACTACGTTAATCTGACTGTGTACAGTCCACTGGAAGGCTCGTCGTACGTCGACCTCCCGAAGGAGCTGAAGAATAGCCGGAAGGGGTTGATCAACGTTAAGAATAACGACGACAGGTGTTTTATGTGGTGTCATCTGGCTCATAAGTTTCCTGTCCCAAAAGACCCACAAAGGGTGTCTAAGTACCGGGACCATGTTGACGACTTGAATTACAACGGGGTCAGCTTCCCTGTGACTCAAAAACAGTACAACCGGGTGGAGAAACAGAATGAGATACGTATCAACGTCTTTGGTTATGAAAACGGGTTAACCTTTCCGGTTTATGTGTCAGAGGAGAGGTTCGCCAACCTCATGAACCTCCTGATTATAACCAACGGGAACAACAAACATTACGTCCTCATCAAGGACTTTGATAGGTTTATGTACAACAAAACAAAACATAAGAGAAAAAAACACTTCTGTGTTTACTGCCTCCAATGTTTCAGTTCAACGGAGGTTCTGGATAGGCATAAGGTTGTGTGTGTCAATGTGAACGGTAAACAGGCTGTTAGGATGCCTGACCCCGGTAAAAACGTGTTGAAGTATAGTAATTTCCACAAACAGTTGAGCGTTCCGTTTGTTGTGTACGCTGACTTCGAGGCGATCACGGAAAAGGTCGACAGACCGGAGGTGTCGGAGTCAGACCGAGAGGAGAAAGAGAAAAAACCATACATGGAGAGGTACCAAAAACATACTGATTGTGGTTATGGGTATAAGGTTGTCTGTTGTTATGACGACAGATACAGCAAACCTGTTCAGGTGTATAGAGGCCCTGGTGCTGTCAACAAGTTTATCGGAAAGATGTTGGAAGAAGTGGAGTATTGTAAGGGTATCCGGAAAGAGCACTTCAACCAGGATATGATTCTGACTGACTCCGACAGGGCGGACTTCAGAGACGCCAACGGGTGCCACATCTGTGGGCGAGAGTATGTAGCAGAAGACGTTAAGGTCCGGGACCATTGTCATGTGACGGGAAGATATCGAGGATCGGCCCACCAGCTTTGTAACAGAAATCATAGAATGACTGATAAGATACCAGTCATCTTACACAACCTGAGGGGTTATGATAGTCATCTCATCATGGGGGAGATTGGGAAGTTTGGACAGGAAATTAATGTCATTCCGAATAATATGGAGAAGTACATGGCCTTCATGTTAGGTAAGAACCTCGTGTTTCTGGACAGTTTTCAGTTCATGAGTAGCTCATTGGAAAAATTGGTGGGAAATCTCCCGGGGGACGCCTTTAGATACACAGCTGAAGAATTTGGTCCCCGGTCGGACCTGATGAGGACGAAGGGTGTTTACCCCTATGACTACATGGATAGCTTCAGTCGGTTTGGGGAAACGGGGTTACCACCAAAGAGTGAGTTTTATAGCGTGTTGAATGATGAGGAGATATCAGACACCGATTACCAACACGCTTTGAAGGTTTGGGAGTCGTTTGGAATGAGGACAATGGGGGACTACCATGATGTGTACCTAAAATCAGATGTGTTGCTGTTAGCTGACGTCTTTGAGAACTTCAGGAAGACCTGTGTTCAGTACTATAAGCTGGACCCCTGTCACTACTTCACTTCACCTGGGTTGAACAACAGCGTCTTCGGTAAAACAATGGAGAACCTGAGAAAGCGCGTAGATGTCCGGTTGGTCACGTGTGAGGAAAAGCTGTTGAGGTTGACTTCTAAACCAACCTTCGTATCCGCTAAAATATTCAACGAAAACCTGGTTGCTGTCCATAAGATTAAGGAAGTCCTGACGCTGAACCGACCGGCTTATGTTGGTATGTGTATTCTGGATCTATCTAAAACCCTGATGTATGATTTTCATTACAATTATGTGTTAGAGAAATATGGAAGTAGGGCTAAGCTGTTGTTTACAGATACGGACAGCCTGACATATGAGATTGAGGCGGAAGACGTTTACAAAGACTTCTGGGCTGACAAACACATTTTTGACAACTCAGACTATCCAGAGAGCTCAGTTTATCACAATTAACAAGTCGAACAAAAAGGTTATTGGAAAGATGAAGGACGAGGCGGCTGGCGTTCCCATAACCGAATTCGTTGGTCTCAGAAGTAAGATGTATTCCTACCTGAAAGACAACGGAACAGGTGGCAAAACCGCCAAGGGAATTAAGAAAAGTGTCACTAAGAAACAGATCAAACATGAACACTACAAAGACACACTATTTGGTAAGAAACAACTGTTTCAGAAAATAAAAACAATCCGGAGTGATAAACATAATCTGGGTAGTTATGAGATAAATAAGGTGTCACTCTCGTGCTTCGACGATAAGAGATACCTGCTGGAAGATGGGATTAATTCCTACGCGTACGGACACCTAAACGCTCAAAGGCAACTGCGCATGTGTAGTCCCACGCGTGGGACTGAGCATGCGTAGAAGGTCTCAGGGTCTCCCGCTCCGCTAAAATACATACCCCAGAATGACCAAAGGAATAGACGGTCCGGCCGGTCTTACTTATTTCCCTTAGTGGGGTAACGGTAGAGGAGTAATCCAGCCGCCATAATCACTATTAAATACTCCCCAGTGAAAACAATTACCTTCCCACCAGCTGTCTGTATTTCTGTCCATGGTATTGTGTCTCTTCCCTTCGACGGATGTAACTTTTCCCATTTCCTAGCCTGATGAACTATATCAGATCCCTTTCTGGTTAGACCTACCGACAGACCAGTTACTAATGCAATCACTCCTAAACCAATAGCAGTCACAACTCCAGCTTTCTTCAATGCCTTTTTTAACTTAGCTTCAGTCCACTGATCATAATAAGTTCTAATACCATCCCTTAACAAACCATCTTCCTCTCCGGTTAAAGCCCGTCCAATTGTCTTAAACTCACCTCCTAAATACCTCACAGAGTAATCAATAACCAAACCAGACTCACTAAACTCCCTGGATATGTCTAATACGTTATTATCAATCAGATAATCAACAAACAGTGGATCTGCACATTGTGGTTCCAGTTCTAGAACATTTATGAAAAAGTCCTCACAGTTCCGATATGCAGCCCTTCTTCTTATCCTCCCGGTTCTGTCTTCTGACACATTATTTACAGTGGGGCCATCAATAGCGTCATCAGATCCGACACTATTACGCTCCAAAAAGTCTTCCGGAGCGTCAGCACCCCCAAAATCTGTTTCCTCCTGATCATCCTCAGGATTTGGGTTTGGGTTATGATCTGGATCTAATGGCTTAAGCTCAATCTCCTCCATATTAAAATTGTCACGATTACAAAAAGACAAACTGTTAAAAAGTGACGTTGGTAAAGTTGTAGCCATGATCACACCGTACATACCATGTCTCGGACTGTTATCTGGTGGTGTAACTGTGGGAAAACATGTGTACCAACACAAAACTAAAGTATCTGAAGAGAAATCGGGGAGTAAGTAAGGTGTGTTAAAACCACAACCCTGATCGCTTCGGGGTGTTTCACCACAAACCCAACAAAAGCGTCTGGAAGGGGTGGTGGTCGTTTTTCTCACTTTTTAAAGTATAAGCAGACAAAAATGGGTTTTTGGAGGTGCGAAAATTTTTTTCCCCTTTCAAACATCCTTTCTTGATGAATTCCAGAATATTTTTTTTTGGTTTGGGTCCCTTTTCGTCCCTTTTTCTTATACTTAAAAAATTTTTTAAAAAAGCTTACCGTTTTGGGCGACCCTCCTCGCTAAATTTGATCATCTGGGGGCTGTCTTTGTTGGGGAAAAAAAAAGTGCGCCGGTACCCTCATGTTCTATACTACTGGGGAGAGTGTAGGGGTGTGTGACACCCCCCAATTTTTGGAAAACTTGTTGGTAAAACAAAGATTTTGAAGAGAAAAGCGAGATTTGTCGGTAAATTGATAGGAAATTGGTTGGTAAAGTCATCATAAAAATGAGTTGGTCGGTAATTGAGGAAGCGCAATAGAGGTACAATCGATCTCTAACAAACGGAAGTGAGTGAGTTGACAGGTTAAAGTGACGTCATAAAGTCAAAACCTGTTTTACAAGTTCTGTACCAAGGTACAAACATGGAAGTGAGATTCGCAAGCCGTGGCGCCAGAGGTTCTTCCCCTCCCTTCTCCCTCCCTCCCCCCATTATTCCCCCTTCCCTCTTTTCCTCCTTTCACCCAAGAACCTCTGGCATCCAGGGTAAGGTTGAGTAGGTAATAATAACATTTGGCAGAGTGCTCAATGGATCCCCAGAGCATTTTAAACAAATGGAGGTAGAGTGACTCAACAAATTTGACTAGGCATATTTATTACTATTTAGTTTCGTACCACGAGATGTGGCACTCTTCAGATAAAACGGCCTAATGCCTGACAGCTAAAACTTACAATATTTTGTACAAACAGATGACGCTTTAATCCTATTTTCCATTCAAGCTAATGAATTATCACCTTATCCTTATGTTGACACCACGTGGAAATACCAAACTTAAGCGCTAATTTTAAAATAGTTAGAGTTCGGTAGAGTTAATTGAAAGGAATTTTTTAGCATGTCTACATTAAGAAACTAGTTCATTGCGTTTGTGTAGGGTAGCCATAGTAGGTTTACATATGATAAAGTATTTTTCCCACAAACAGAGATTGCATCTATTTGAAGCGCAATTACAAGGCTTAGCTCGCTTCAATATTTTCCAATTAATATTAAACTCAACATTGGTATTTTTCAAGTCCCAAATGTGTTTACTCAGCTCTGTGGAGTTATGTTTATTGTGAGGCATTAAATGATGCCTTGTGGTTCGTAAATCTGGTCTTAAAAGAGTTCTCAGTAAGCCCGACATACGTTTGTGGAGATCTGTTATCTTTAGTGGTAACGGTAGCTTGGCACACAAAGGACTCAACAAGACATTTTCCTGGCATTGGGCACTCGTCGTTTTTCCTACAATTGCATGTTTTTTGACTATCTACATTGCACGTTTGGGACAGTCTGGTTTTGTTGTGTCCATCGATAGTTTGCTTAATGTTTGGCACACAAATGTAGCTTATCTTGACAGTGTTGCGGTAAAAGATTTTATGTAGAATGTGCCGTGTGGGGAATTCTTCGTCAAGGATCTTTAAGAATGATTGTCCAACATTAGTAGACACATTCTTGCTGAAGGGTCAGTTGTACCATATAGTGTTGCGTTTACGTCGTGTCCTGTTTTGGTTAGCGGTTTGATTTGGCGGGTGTGTGAATTTGAGTTGGTGTGTGTAACCGCTTTTGTCTAGCTTTCTGGTATAATGGTACGGCGTGTAGAAACGATTCCTGGTCCGACGATATCTCAGCGAGGCGTTTGTTGATGGATAATGGGATATTGTCTAGTATTCTAGGTGGGTGGTTAGACTTGTTATGCACGTAGAGAGGTATGTTGTTAGGTTTAGAGTACGGCTGGTATTTCCCGCTAGACAAATTCAAGTTCACATCAAGGAAATTTATGATCGTCTTGTTTTCTTCGATAGTAATTTTTAGACCATGGTTGTTAAAGATGGCACATAGATCTTTCTTTATCATTTCTATTTCACGCGGTGTTGCTTTAAGAATACCCAGACCATCGTCTCTGTATAAGCTGGAATTATTGCCATATGCTTTGTCGTAATAAGATGTAGTAAAAAAAGAACCGACTAGTTCACAGGACTCGGCACCGTCGAAGCTACGCAGTGTGACGTTAGGAGAAGCCTTTTTGCGCCAGTGGCTTCCTGAATGATGAAAGCATGATTTCTTCGCGTGTAAAATAATTTGCCGTTCTTCCTCCGTGATGTTGTCGTAGTTTGATGCGAAATCTAACGCTGCATTGAGTCGATCGGTTGAAATGGATGGACAAAAATCGACTACGTCAAATGCAATAAATGAATATTGATTTTTGTTTGAGATGTTGTTAAACCAGGCTAAGACAGATGTTGTATTTTTTCACTGGTTTACACAATTAGCTTCGATAACTTTTGTGTTAATTCTGTCGAGTATTTGTTTACTAATTTTTCGATTTCGGACTTAGAAGGACTGATAAGGCGGCAAGTGGGGTTGTTTTCAAAATTGCGGTGCCCTGAAAGTTAGCTTGCGGGCGCAGCTAACTTTAAAACGCTTTATATTCTGTGTGTGAGTTCGTTCGTTCGTTCGCTCGTTCGTTCCTTCGTTCGTTAGGAATCAGTAGTATCTTTCTGACGCGACATTTTAACGCGATGTTTTGAACGCCACAGAGGAAGCAATAGCAAGCGATATTTTTGGCGCCACGGAAAGCAACAAGAAGTGAATTTGTTATTTTTGGCGGCTTTTCGACGACATGTCAATTTCATCAAGTCCGAAGAGTTTTCCGGGTGTTTTGTCTTCTAGACCGAGATTGTGGTGTCCTGAAACTTAGCTACGCGCAGGTAACTTTCAGACCGCTTTATATTCTGTCTGTGATTTCGTTCCCCGACATTTTTGGCGACATTTTTGGCGTTACGGAACATTTTTGGCGTTACGGAAAGTAATCGGCTTTTCGGCGACATGTCAATATGCATGATAAAGCCCGAAAGACTTTCGCAGGATTTGAGTTGGAGTAACGCTTTTGCGAAAAGAAATATTATCTAGGTAAGTGAACTATGGTATCCTCATGAACAAAATATGTTAAATCATTTATGGACCATATTATAAGGGGCAGGCTACTTTTGCTTCGCTATGAAAACGCATACGTGTGGACACTGGAGTGACTGGACATGGCCTATTCTTTCCCAGAGCTTTTCGGAAGTGGAATAATTTTCATTCTGAAGCAAAAACCATTTATAGTGAACTTGACTTATATATAAGTACTTACTTATACAGACTAGAAGCTGATGATTTTTAAATGTTTTTCCCTTACATTTTAATTTTAGTTTTTATTAATTATTTATGTAATTATGCAAAATCATATTCCTGGTGAGGATATAGAAAATATGACACTATATTTTCTACAAAAATACTTGCATCTATGTAATAATAATTTAATAGTACCATGTATATAAGGTAGCATTCTTTGTTGAAGTCAATTGGGACTATGCCCTGTTCAGCCACTTATTATTGCCACTATATGGTATTAAAGTGATTAAAACAAAAACAAATTTTTGATATCTACTTTATTCATAATCATTTTTATTTCACATCAAGACAAAGTGAAAGTGAAGCCAAGAAGTTTGCATGCATTTCTTGAGCTGCAAAGATGAACATTCAGATCAAAAGAACAATTAACCATCTAGAAATACAGTACATGAGAACACAAATGGTGAGTCAATATTATTAAACGTTCTTAATTTTAATTCCCATAATAAGCCCTTGCCTTATCTTTTATTATTTTTTACAGAATAGCCAAACTTCATTGCAGTTATTAGTGTAATATTGTAGCTCGTGCCCATAGCCTGCAATCCTTTTGGCCAAGATGCACTCCACTCGGACACTGCATAGATATCTATTCTGTGACTTGGAGCATGGATCTGGGAGCAGAATGCATGGTTGAAGTACACACTGTACCAGTACTAACTTCATATATATAAATTATTTCCTCTTAAACGTGGGACTAAATCAAAAAACGAATTTCCCCCGAACTGCAAAGAATCTACGGACCAGTGAAAGACTTTTGAATTAAACTCTCAAAATTTGAAAACATACTATCTGATAACATAGATATAATTCTGTATATTATTAATAATTAACAAATTATTGTTCGATGAATACACTTCCTTGCCAGAATGCTAGCATTATTCTCATTGCTTTTCGCCTTTTCCATTGCCAAAATGCTAGCATAATGTGCAATTGTGCAAAAGCCTAAGCTGCATGGCGCAGCTGCGTTTGACGCGACATTTTTAACGCGATGTTTTGAATGCCACAGGGCACCGCTTTTTGTTTCGTTCCCTGCAGGAACGAAACTGTTACTGTGTTTCCAATGACGTCACAAAAGAAACTGTCATCACAGATGAAAATAGTCCAATCGCAGTGCAGTGTTGTTGGCAGCACACGCCAAAACTTCGATCTTATCCAATGAAATCAAAATTCCGCATAAAAAATTTAGTTGTAGGCGTGGTTAAACGCCAAAACGAAGTGAAATAATATTGCTGATCTAGCATAATTAGCTGAACGACGTAAACAATCCCGTGGGAAGTGAATCATACAATACTATGAACAAGCGAATGCCGAGTACCCTAGGACTTTGAATTCTCCAAAATTGCATTCTAACTGCTCGTTGCCGCTTTAGATTTAGGAATAAAGATTGAGATTGGACGAATAGCATTCCGGAATAGCATTGGGCGAGTCAGTGGTCGAGTTGACCCTTGGCCTTGGAAGCTACTCAATCACTACAGTGTTTATTCCGATCAAATACAAACTTTGAAAGAATTACACACAGATTGAAGATTATTTAATAATTTTAACCTAAATATCGGTGGCATAAATGACCGCTAATGTAGCCGGCTTTCCTAAACAGCAACATTTTATGTATCTTCATATAAATAACCGCAAAATTTCCGTCGTACTGACGCCACATGTACTTTTCTCCTATTCACCTCTGACCGTGTATAGGGGGCAAATAAAACGTTGCCAAAATAATTGCGTTCTCAAGAACGCTAACAGGTAAGGCCTGGTTTATATATCACACAATCGTCGCATTTAATTAAGCCAAATTTATAATTCATATTAACTTCGTCGATTAGACGACATCAATGGACTTCGTTTTATACGACGAAATTAATTCAGACAAATTTATTGTTTTGCAAATTAAAACACAAAAATTAAATTAAGAGCAGAAAATTTATACATTTAATTCGTTGTGCCGTGACGTCGCATTTCAGTCTGATCACGACGGATGTTACGGATACAACAACGTTTTAGACGAATTTACTCCTCATTTAATTGATTAAATTACTGTAAATTTGTCTGAAATGCGACGATTGTCCGACGTATAAACTTGGCCTAAAAGAACAGGAATTAAGTGTGACTGTCCCGCATGTTTTGCTGATGACTATCAAGAAAACGACTCCTTGAATGACATCAAGTTCAAATTCAATCTGTTCAAATTCAGTTCCCCGGAGGCCAAAAACCAATTGCACTTATACGCAAAGAACGTTACCTCTCCGCGACAGCGTAACCATCAAAGAATCGTGCTTCCAAAATTGTAGGCCTTGTCGCGTCAAACCGGTGGCGGGAATTGACCGAGCTAAAATTCGTCATTGCCCCAGTCGGCATGCAAACAGCCTCTTATAAGAGACTGACGGGAACGAAACAGCTATTTCTTTTTAGAAATAGATTCTTGTTAGAACTATGTCTGGTTTGTTTTGTGATATTTTAATGTGATAAAAGCTTCTCTTTCTGCCGTGGTATTTATTCCGTTTGCTAGATTAAATCTCTTGGCAATGGATTTGGCTTCATTTGTGATGGAGGAGACAGTGACTGGGGATATTTTCTTATAGGTTTTTGTGATATTCTTTTGGAGAAGCTGGTTGTAAAACGCGGAGTTCATCTTATAGAAGTTGGTGGTTTTGTCAGCAGGTACAAATAATGTATTGGACTTACTTATGTTCTTTAAACCAGATGAGAGCTTTTTCTGAAATCCATAGTTTACATCTTTAAATTTAATATTTTGAATCATTTCAAGCAATCCATTTTCAAAACTCACGAGCTCTGGGATTGTAGTGGTGTCTGTTTTGAGTTAAAGCCATATGTCTCTTTCTTGTTGCTTTAGGTCTCAGGGTTTAGATAAAAATGTGCTTTCTATCTCATCCGTTTGCACAATTGTTCAGTTTTCTCAATAAGTTTCTTGCTGCAGTCCTTTTCCGATGGAAATGAGATGTTCTTGGTGGAATAGTCAAAGCTGGTCGCCTCCATGTCAAAGGTTGTTACAAAGAGTGCTCGACACAAAAGGAGAAAGTATATAGATAGGTTGAGTAGGTTATAATAGCATTTGGCAGAGTGCCTAATGGATACCCAGAGCATATTAATCAAATGGAGGTAGAGTGACTCAACGAATTGACTAGGCATATTTATTACTATTTAGTTTCGTACCACGAGATGTGGCACATCTCGCCTATCTATATACTTGCTCCTTTTGTGTCGAGCACTTTTTATAACAACCTTTGACATGGAAGCGACCAACTTTGACTATTCCACCAAGAACATCCAATTCCAATCTGAAAAGGACTACAACAAGAAAATTATTGAGAAAACTGGACAATTGTGCAAACGGATGAGACGGAAAGCACATTTTTATCTAAACCCTCAGACAGAAAGCAACAAGAAAGAGACATATGGCTTTAACCCCAAACAGACACCACCACAAATCCCAGAGCTCGTGAGTTTTGAAAATAGATTGCTTGAAATGATTCAAAATATTAAATTTAATGATGTAAACTCTGGATTTCAGAAAAGGCTCTCATCTGATTTAAAACACATAAGAAAGTCCGATAGCCTACATTATTTGCACCTGCTGACAAAACTACCAACTTCTATAAGATGAACTCCGCGTTTTACAACCTGCTTCTCCAAAAGAATATCACAAAAACTTTTAGGAAAATATCCCCAGGCACTGTCTCCTCCATCACAAATGAAGCCAAATCCATTGCCAAGAGATTAAATCTAGCAAACAGAATAAATACCACGGCAGAAAGAGAAGCTTTTACCACATTAAAAGATCACAAAACCAATTTTGAAAACAACCCGACTTGATGCCTTATCAATCCTTCTAAGTCCGTAATTGGAAAAATTAGTAAACAAATCCTCGACAGAATTAACACAAAAGTCATCGAAGCTACTGGTGTAAACCAGTGGAAAAATACAACATCTGCCTTAGCCTAGTTTAGCAACATCTCAAACAAAATTCAATATTCCTTTATTGCATTTGACGTAGTCGATTTTTATCCATCCATTTCAACCGATCGACTCAATGCAGCGTTAGATTTCGCATCAAACTACGACAATGTCACGGACGAAGAACGGAAAATTATTTTACACGCGAAGAAATCATACCTACATCATTCAGGAAGCCACTGGGGCAAAAAGGCTTCATCTAGTCTCTTCGACGTCACAATGGGTAGCTTCGACGGTGCCGAGTCCTGCGAACTAGTCAGTTCTTTTTTACTACATCTTTTTACGACAAAGCATGGCAATAATTCCGGTTTATACAGAGACGATGGTCTGGGTATTCTTAAAGCAACACCGCGTGAAATAGAAATGATTAAGAAAAATCTATGTGCCATCTTTAACAACCATGGTCTAAAAATTACTATCGAAGCAAACAAGAAGATCCTAAATTTCCTTGATGTGAACTTGAATTTGTCTAGCGGGAAATACCAGCCGTACTCTAAACCTAACAACATACCTCTCTACGTGCATAACAAGTCTAACCATCCACCTAGAATACTAGACAATATCCCATTATCCATCAACAAACGCCTCGCTGAGATATCATCTGACCAGGAATTTCTACACGCCGTACCATTATACCAGAATGTTCTAGACAAAAGCGGTTACACACACCAACTCAAATTCACATATCCGCCAAACCAAACTGCTAACCAAAACATGACACGACGTAAACGCAACATTATATGGTACAACTGACCCTTCAGCAAGAATGTTTCTACTAATGTTGGACAATTATTCTTAGAGATCCTTGACGAAGAATTCCCCACAGGGCACATTCTACATAAAATCTTTTACCGCAACACGGTCAAGATAAGCCATAGTTGTATCCCAAATATTAAGCAGACTATCGATGGACATAACAAAACCAGACTGTCCCAAACGTGCAATGTAGATAGTCAAGAAACATGCAATTGTAGGAAAAACGACGAGTGCCCAATGCCAGGGAAATGTCTTGTTGAGTCTGTTGTGTACCAATTAAGCCACGGTTACCACTAAAGATAACAGACCTCCACAAACGTATGTCGGGCTCACTGAGTGCTCTTTTAAGACCAGATTTACGAACCACAAGGCATCATTTAATTCTCACAAGAAACAGAACTCCACAGAGCTGAGTAAACACATTTGGGACTTGAAAAATAACAATGTTGAGTTTAAAATTAATTGGAAAATATTGAAGCGAGCAGGCTTAGCTCGCATATAATTGCGCTTCGCATAGACGCAATCTTTTTTTGTGGGAAAAATACTTTATCATATGTAGACCTACTATGGCTATACCCTACACAATCGCAATGAACTAGTTTCTTCATGTAGACATGCCAAAAAATTCCTTTTAATTAACTCTTAACGAACTCTAACTATTTTAAAATTAGCGCTTAAGTTTGGTATTTCCACGTGGTGTCAACATAAGGATAAGGTGATAATTGATTTGCTTGCATGGTAAATAGGATTAAAGCCTCATCTGTTTGTACAAATATTGTAAGTTTTAGCTGTCAAGCATTAGGCCGTTTTATCTGGAGTGCCACAACTCCTGGTACGAAACTAAATAGTAATAAATATGCCTAGTCAAATTTGTTGAGTCACTCTACCTCCATATACTCCATATATATATATATATATATATATATATATAAATATACTCGTTGCTACCTTGAGTTTCACGCCTCACGTCTTGAGACGATCTTCAGTTGCCTGAAGATCGTCTCAAGACGTGAGGCGTGAAACTCAGAGTAACAACGACTATATTTTAGGATTTAAACTGTTATTCTGCTCTTCCTAACTCTTGGTATTGAGCACTCTTCAATCTACTACAAACGTAACACATTGGAATAATGTATATATATATATATATGTGTGTGTATGTGTGTGTGTGTGTTATACCACAACATCAGACCCTTATACATCACTAAGATCGTTTTTAAGTCAGCTCTTCAGATATTAGGCTACTTTGCATGATATTTACTCCTGTTTGCCATTACAACACTGCCACGTTTAGGCAGAATTGTTCGATAAATGGCAGATTGGCCGAGTGGTTTTCGTCAAAGTTTACCAAATTATTGCTTATCTACAAAATAATTACAGCAGAAAAACACTTAGGAGTTGTTGGAGTCTAAATTTGCGATGGATTCGTTTATTTAAGGTCTTCATTAAGGTTTACAGGGACATTTTGGTAAAGCCCCCAAAATAAAATAGCTATCGTTAGAACGCTATTAATTTGTAGAATAATACATATAAACCCAGATCCAACACTTCGGGATTGTAGCTGTCAACAAGGCTTTAGACACTTTTTCTGTGCTTTAGAAATTCCAGGATGTTAGTTCATTACATTTACTATTTCTTTAAAGTGTTTTCTAAATCGCATCAATGCATTAGTTTCGTGGCGTTTCGTGCAGCAGCGGGTATAAATTAGCCACTTATACTTGAACTATAACCGCCTGATTTTTAAAACGCCATCTTTTTAATAACATTCATCATAAAAGGAGCTACAAGTTCATATATGTTGTCAACTGTTATTTATTGGCCTCATTTTATTAAAATTGTCTAGCTATCGGTATCGCATTTTACCTGCATGGATACGAGGTTTGCACTTAATAGTTGTGACTAATAGTTTTTATCCTTCTATCAAATTTCAGTTCAATACGACATTGCAATACTGAAAACCCCCAGAGAGTTATAGAAATTTTAAAACAAAAGGATTTGTATAGGAAATAACACGGTTCGAGAACAATTAATGAAAAATCGCACGCGTGTTTGGCGTAATCTTCATATACCAGTGGTGCGAAGCACGAGTGTGATTTTTTATTTATTCTTCAAGAACAAGTGTTATATCCTTTTAATAACATTTCAGTCAATTTTACCTTTTTTCAAAATAATGCAAATCTTGACAAAACGGCGAAACTATAATCATCAAACTCAGCATTTCAAAAGGACGTCGAGTTCTTTCACAGCGTGACATTGATATAAACAGCATCTTCGGGTAATGTCTTCGTCTAATTTTCATCCGTTATAAGTAGCCTTTACTTAACTTTCTTCGTGGCTAACTTCTTGAACGCTCGGCAAAAGCAAATAAACGAACGAGGACTCATGTTGAACTGACTTGTTCACTGTCAGCAATTGTTTCCATCTGACAAACTAACATGACGTCATTTTATGTCCTATCAAACGTTGCGGTATCAAGTCTGTTTGGCAGATGGAAACAAGTATTTACTGTATACTACATGTGCTATTTTTCTTAAATACCCCTGGGGGAAAATTTTTAATTTCATAAAGATGTCATTAGCCAATCAGGAATGAGGAAAATTGATTAAAATGTTATTATAAAAAAATAACCATTCTGGGATTGTGTAAATTTAATTGGTACGCAGGGAAATGTACCAAGAAATATATATGGCTATAGCTAGCCAATCAAATTAAACAAAAAATATAAGTCGACGGTAAATTTAGAATAGAAAATTGGTAAGTTATATAGGATTATGGAAATTGTCGTCGAATAAATCAAACTCCATAACTGAATATTATAATATCATAACAGACGGTGTAATGAAAAAAAGAGAGGTATAAATCGATACTATTACCTTAGTACAAAGAACGTATCTACGGCCATAGCTCCATTCATTATAACCGAGAATAAATTTCTTCTAAAGTAGCGATTCACATCTTTGGGATTATCTGTTAAGTTAGAAAGTTTTAGATAATATATTAATATTAGCCGCTGAAACCTCTGAAAAACACTCATACAGGAAATTGAAAGAAAATAAAAATGTTATGCGTCAAAATTGTGCTGTACTTTATATTGAGTTTACTAAATAGAGATCGATATTTTTCTAGATAAACTTTAATAATTTATCTCCTTAGATATTTATAAGTCAAATATTTTACAAACATTTAAATACTGTTGCTATTTTTTATTGCAAACAAGACATTGTATTATAGATAACTAAAAAAATACATTAAAGTTCATCTAGATAAATATCTATATGCTCTAAATATATACCTGCTGGAAAAAATTGATGGATAATGACAGAATATATATCCATCTCCACATGAAGTAGAATAATCCAAAAAAGAGAGATAACCCGAATACCATGCAAGTAAATCAAGTCACTTTTCCCAACGTTGGTGTTCAAAATGAAACTGGAGTTTCGAACAACGGAAAAACAGCGAATTGTTTCAAATAATCGGCCTAGAAGGGAAAGAATGTATAGGAAACGTCAATAATTCTTAAAAGGCATATTCAATTAAATTGAAACACCTCTTATTTATTTATTTATTTATTTATTTATTTATTTATTTATTTATTTATTTATTTATTAATTAATTTAACAAATAAAATAGATTGCATTTTTCCGTGCGTTTGCACTATAGCACACACATGACGTCACAGCTTTGTTCTTTACACGCTGTGACGTCTTCTGTGTGTTATTACAATACAAACGCACGGCAATATTGAATCTATTTGTTTTATATATCAAATTTTAAAAAACGTTCGATGTTTTTGAATCTTCGGGTCGTCATGGCTATTTAAAAGAAGGTAAAATTTTCAATTCAGGTTGAATTACGTCATCTATTCACTCGCACAATAAAAAAATTGTTTACAAATTAATCGTTAAAACAAATACCGGAAAACAAACGGCACCTTCAATGACAACTGACTATTGGTAACACGTTTTTAACTCTCTAAAATAACTTAATATATTTTCCCTCTCAGCATTATAGCAATATAGCTCTCCGCATTATTCTTTTTCTCTTTTTCTCTTTAATTAACAAAGTATTATTACCCATGTTAATAAGAAACGCTGTCCAATCCATTTGGAGAAATTGCAAAGTGGTATATTGTACGCAAAATTTAAAGAAAAAAGCGAAAAAAATTAAATCACTCGTTCTGTTGGAAAAAAAAGCCGAGCTTTTTGCAAAGAACTCCTAAGACAACGTGATCGCTTGCACAAATTGTCTTTAATTTTAAAAGTAAAATTAAAATATAGAAAATAACACATCTAATGATTTGATCAAAAACAATATAATTATAGAAGATGACTTACGCATGTATTGATATAGGGTTGTCAGTAAATCTGACTACCTTATACAACTGAAGTGTTGGCAATACTGTATCGTTCTACTTGGATTTTCCTCGAAGAATCTATAGGGTTATCAAAATTTCTGACTACCCTATACGAATAAAGTGTTGTCAATATCTCGCTAAATTGTTCCGTTTAATTTATAGGGTTGTCAAAATTTCTGACTACACTATCTATAACTGAGTACCAGTTTGGCAATTTTTATTCAAATTTGAGATAAGTTGTAGTTATAGGGTTGTCAGAATTTCTAATTACCCTATATAACATCTGTTTACTAAAATTTATAAGAATGTGCAAAAGGTTTCTTTTAACAGACAAAAAACAGTTTTTATATAATTCGAAATTTTACTAAATATTCAGTTGTTACAAAATATCATTGACAGATGCATAAAATGGCTGTTTGTTTTCCATTTTTCTCGAATTTTGTTATTTTTTGCGCTTAACAAGAAACACACCCTAACTAAATATGTAAAATCAATAATATATTTATTCCCGTCGTATCAAATCGAAAACTCTTTTGGGTTTTTTTACTATGTAACCACTACTTTTAATAGATATAATTTTTGATAAACCAATTTCACCAACATATACAAGTCGATTATTTTCCATAATCGACCGCGGTCGATTACGGGTTTTTCCATTCATTTTATTTGGAAATAAATAGAAAAAAAGCGCAAAAAATATGTGAATTCAATAACCTGAGGGTTAAATTATGTATTAGTGGGACGATGAGCAATCTGAAAGGGAGTTCTAAGATTCCGAAAGCGATAACAACAAGAGCGACAACATTGAAAACGATGAGTCTATGTCACACGCTCGAGGTTTATACTATAAATACGTATCATGTAAGGTGATGTAAAGAAGAAAAAAAGCCATATAATAAACTTCTTATTAACCTCGACTGCTTGATCATTACGTAAAAATATTAGACCTCAGTTTTAATGTAGGAACCTCTCTCTACGAGCTCGGTCCGTAATGTCAAGTCCTCGGTCTGATATTTTTCGTAGTGACCGCACTCTTCACATGAAGCTAGTAAGGAAACTCAATAAAAAATGAACAAAATTTTATACTTTTTGACGAATTTGTTGTCTCTTCCTTTGGAGACTCTCGACTGAGTAGCGGTGTCCTTTCATTCGACACCTTGTCCATTGAGAAATCGCCAGAATTTTCTTTTGTTAATTTATCACTACTGTTGTAGGCGTCCATTATAATTTCCAGAATGGTGGCAAAAACACACAATCCAACCAATATTCCAAAAAAGACACTAAAATTAAGACACACAATAAATAGAATTGTAAAAGCCTCTCAAGAGAGCAACTTCTGCACAGGGGTGGCGCTAGAAATTTTCCCAACAGAGAGGCTACCGGGATGATTATATGAGTTGGGCTAACCTGGTTACCTGAGATCACGCGATTGATTAGGATCTCACTATTATTTTGAAACTCGCATAAACTAAATGTACAAAGAAAAATTGGTTAAATTTAGGTGTTAACAAATACTAACGTTGAGTAAAATCTTCTTTTGCGGCCGAAGAAAGAATTTCGTGACACAAGTCAGCTACCCCGGTTAGCCTGGCTATCCCGGTGTGTTTTGGGTTCGCTGTGTCTCATAGACCTCTTTACCGAGTTATGTATAGTCAACGAAATCGAGGTTTTGTGAGGGGATGCATATTGACATTTTGACATTTTGTGTCGTATGAAGTTTCTTCCTACAACTTACATCACGTACGCTAGAAGGATTGCTCAGCCAGAGTCAATCATAAATCGCATGTACGTCTGACGTTCGTTAACACCACGACGGCGAACGATACATCTTGACTTGTCTTTATTTGCTTTCAGAAGTATTCATCAAGACCATCATTGATTCAGTTGTCATGCAGTGTCGAGGAAAGCATTGCTCTTATGAGTGTATCGGCGCAAAGAACCCCACAAGCCATTCCAGTATATTTCAAGTGTAACTCGACAACAGTTGACAGTGTATTATTGCAAGTAGATAATATTATATAAATGTTTTTAAGAATGATATTACGTCTGAGGAATTTCTTTTGCTGAACCATTTACACCAACTGCAGCTGCTGCATGCATGTTCTAGGTATTGACACTTTGTCGGCTAAGAACATATTTTTCTTATATAAATTCTGCAAAATATTCTTAAGGATTCATATATGCATGGTACATTGCTGTATAATTTGTAGCTCTAAATTAGACGCAACATTAGAAACTTTGAATGGCATTGACAGTTTTACAACAGCATTCGACTGGAGCAAAATGCATGGTCGTTTACTATTTGTATACTAATTGTATGTATATCCTGTCAAAATCCTTGTCAATCATGTCAAGGGATAAGTTAAGCTTATAGTAATTTGCTGTTTTCAATCTTATAATTGAAAAATACATATGTAAATACTCTGTGTATATTGTAATTAATATTTGTACATTCTTGACACTCAGATGGAGTTGGAAAACTTAGATAGAGTGGGGAAACTCGGGTGGAGTGGGCAAACTTAGTTGGAGCGGGCAAACTTAGGTAGAGTGGACAAACTCGGGTGGAGTGGGCAAACTTAGGTAAGGTGGGCAAACTTGGTGAAGTGGGCAAACTTGAGTGGAGTGGGCAATGGGAAAACTCGGGTGGAGTGGGAAAAGTTCAGTTGAGTGGAAAAACTTTAGTTGGAGTGTGAAAACTTAGGTAGAGTGGGCAAACTTGGGTGGAGTGGGAAAACTCGGTAGAGTGGGTAAACGTGGATCAAGTAGGTAAGGGAGTGGGTGTTGGCCAAACTGCAAAGAGGCTGAAGGCTTTTTATCTTATTTGAAGCAGCACTTTACTTGTGATAGTAACTTCTAGTATAGATGTGGTTTAGATAAGCTTTAATTAATCAAATGACCAAACAATTTCCGGTTTGTCAAATTTAAAGCTTATAATATTTCTAATACTAGTTGATCACTTCTAAATAATTATCTCACCGATAGATGTCAAAGAATTAATTTAGATCATCACTTGAGTTCTCAAACGGCCTTCGACTCAAGAATCATTGTTGGGTCCTTTCTTCTTTACCCTTTATCGCCCAGTAGCCACTCCACTGCCGAGTAAAATTGTCTGGGGTTAGCCAGAGTAAAATACTAATGATATCGTTGGGCGATAAAGGGATAAAGTGCTTATGGGACAAAAATTAAGTTTGTCTCATTTGATAGAACATTCAAAATAGCAAAATAACTTCTTTTGCAGTTTTGTGCTTCCTTGCTTTGTTTTTGAGATATTTCAGTTTGTTTGATATGTAAATTGTCACATGTTGTGATGTTCACGTGCATAATGACTTATCGGAATAAGTTATATATCTTTGGTATTATCAAACCAAACTTAAGTCTAAGGATGAACGGGCATTTCTTCCATCTCCAACACTAAGCAAGTAGAATTTTATATGATTTTGTTCAAAATTATCAATATATAACCTTCTCTGATAACTCATTATTCGCGTGTACGTCCGACAACATGTGACATTTACAAATCAAACAAACTGAATTATCTCAGAAACATGCAAAGAAAGAAAACAAAAAAACTGCAAATGATGCTACTTTGTCATTTGAAATGTTCTTTCAAATGAGACGAAAACCTAATCTTTCTGTTAAATGCACTTTAATATGTTTGTAAATGACCTTTTTGTTATTTACCATTAATCCATGACTAGTGGTTGTGCTGGTGATACCCGGTCAGGTATTTCCCATGGGCAGTGATTCCAATCTGATTCATTGGCACATGCAGACAGCTGATTTTCTTACAGTTTGTAGATGGTTTAGTTTAGATGGGTTTATGACTACCTGGAAATTTTTTTGTTATACGTTTAGGAAAGTGCCACTCTATTAACTAGCCCGATTAGTAAAATTTCTACAGTTGAAGATATCAAATTACTGTATATGTTTAATTTTGTATAAAGATCTAAATTTCAATAGCCATGTGGCAAATATCGTATACGCAAGGTCGGCAATCAAAATACAGGTCAGTCAAAAGCATTTAAGAGATATTGTTCGACGGCTTCCCGAGGTGTGTTTTTGTAAAATAAAACCGGTTTACAAACTGGTTTAACGAGAGTTGGGAAAAGTTCTTTTGGTTGTGAGTTCGGGAAGACTGACAAGATACTCAACTTTCTGTGTTCTAGTCGTCGTTTGGTTTATGTATGATAAAGATAATGGATTAAAGTATTTTGTTGTTTGTGTTATTAATAGTTTTATTTCGTCGTGAACATTTTGGCAGGCACTTTTTATCGAAGGTACTGTACTTATCGTGAATAGCTTAAAGGTATTCAATATCGTAAACTATTTGGAAAGGTATAAAAATTTATTGTGGTTTTGGACACCGGGACGACGCTGCATGTGTCACTGAGGAATCAAATTACTTGTAATGTTTTCTTTGCAAGTTTATCACTTACCTTTGGACTCTAGAAATCGTTTGTTTCAAAAGATAGCATATTTGGATGTTAAGTACAGAAACGTAGTTATTTTAAAGTTTATTCGTCGTTTGTTCAGTCGTCGTCGAATGATGTCTATGGTATTCAGTTCGACCGGCGAATATTCAAGTCAGTCAAGAAGAACATTATAAATGGCTAAAAGCGGCGGGCAAAGGGAGAAAAGGGACAGCATTGAAGGCAGTAAGGGCGAAGAAGAGTGTCGTAAAATCGAGGAAAGAATTCTTGTGTTAAAACGTAACAAAAGACCAAGAAAATCTTTAGTCACGAAGGTTAGACATAATCTGGAAAAATTGTGCGTCACAAAGGGTGAGATTGACGTTGAGAATATAGAGAAAGAGATCGAAGGATCACGGGGAGCTTTAGAGAGCTGTTGGGCTATCATGGATGAATTGTGTTGTGTGTATATCCAAACTGGCCAACATGAAGCTAAAACTGCTATATCAAAGAGGTGGACTCTTTCGAAGCTGAGATACTACAGGCAATAGGAATCCATAAAAGCTAAGCAAGTACAAACTAGTTCAGTTAACATGGCTGACAATATAGTTCAGTTAATGTGGTTAAACATCCACACCGTCATTGATACAGCCAAGTTTCAACGTGACAGAAAGCAACACCATGGGTACATTTCGTCAGAGACTCAAACCTCTTAAAGTACCAGTGTTTCATGTTGATAAAACAAAGTTTGAGGAATTCAGGAGATTATTTACAAGTCTAATCGATGAAGTGGAAGAGCCAGAAAATGTAAACATGCTCAGGTTAGGGCGTCAAAGTTTGACAGGAACTGCACTTGAGGCTATTATTGGGCTCGGAATTACGGAGCCAGAGTATGCAGAAGCAAAGGACCTTTTGAAGATCAAGCTTGGTGGTCGACGACGACAGCTACAAGCATATATTGATCAACTAGAGCATATGCCCTCCTTGAAGAACAATGATGTTCAAGCCTTTAAAAAGTTTGCAGATCTTGTTCGAATATCGGTGGTAAAGTTGCAGGCAGAGGGTCGAGATGGAGAGTTAAGGGAAGGCACGCTGCATAGCCTGTTAGTAAAAAGGCTTGCTGACAGGCAGGTGGAAAGCTATAGTCGTTGGCTAAGGGAGCATAGCAGTAAGCGTTCAATAAGTTAAGGTTAAGGTGGAAGCAATGGAGATGGCTCATCGTATTGATTCGAAAAAATAGTGAAGGTGGTGGTGGAAAACCTAAGTATGCCAACAGGGGTAAATTTAGATCGTATTTTACTGGTAGTGAAGGACGGAGAGGAAAGGAGCCTAAGCCGCCAAGTGGTTTGTTGGCGGGAAACCATGGGGTTTGCGCATGCAGGATTTTTCAAGGTATGAATATTGCAGATCGATGGAACGTTGCAAAGGATAAGCACGTGTTTTTCCGATGTCTCGCGAGTGATCACCAAGGGGGATCATGTCTTAGATAAGATACAACTCCAAAGGAAGATGCAATTGCACAGGAAGAGGCAACTCCACAAGCGCAAGTGAACAAACGATGTTTCACATAAATACAAGATGAAGAACCCTCAACTGAGGCTTTATCACTGCGACAGTCGCAGTGTGGTAGAAAGTAAATGATCGCAAGGTTAAAATCAACGCAATACTGGATGATGATTCAAATGAAACCTTTCTTAATGAGGAAATAGCCTGCGCCGGAGTACTGGGCATTTAACAACCTTTCGAGACTGTTAAAGTGCATATTTTGAACAATGAATTTGAGACTTTTCAGTCAATTCCAGTACATGTAACAATTGAAGGCACTAATGGTCAATTCAGCAAGGAGATGAGTGAGCAAGAGCAAGAAAATATTGGCACATCTCAAAGAGTTTGAGTTTGCCAAACCAGCAAAAGATGGAATGGTGGATCTCATAATAGGCATTGATAATGCCGAATTGCATTATTCCAGAGCAGATATTCCTGGTGAAGCAGGGGGACCTATTGCTCGTTTAGGTCCACTGGGGTGGATCTGTGTTGGGTCGACAGATAGCCTAGACTCATCTGGAACAACGACTCATGTCATTCTAAGTTTACGAACACCCCTGACAAGAGATCCATTTAAGAGTGCTATCGAGGAATTCCGTTGTGATGTCGATCAAACTATCAATCGTTTTGGGTTTTTTTGAGATTGAGAGCTGTGGCACCAACGTCTACGATTCTAAAATTTATACTCAAGAAGAGAATGTGGCCCTAAAGAAGGTGGTAGAGTCTATAAGTTATGAAAGCACAACCTGCAGGTACAAGATAGGAGTTCCTAGGAAAGACAACCGACCAAAGCTACCGAATAATCGTGACACTGCAATCTCTCGTCTGTGTAGCACTGAGAAGAAACTGAAGAAAGATAAATTTGTTCAAAGAGAGTACCAGCAAACTGTCGAAGCATATATAGCGAAGGGATATCTGCGACACGTGAAAGCCGATGAGAAACCACCACCAGAGGTATGGTACCTGCCACATTTCCCCGTTATAAGGATGGATAAGACAACGACAAAAGTGCAAATTGTTTTTGACTGCTCAGCGAGGACTGAGGGAGTGTCAATTAATGTTATTTACAGAAGGAACTCTTTGATGTACTAATCCGTTTTCGTCGCAACCCATTCTCAGCTGCATGTGATGTAAAAGAGATGTATATTCCCCGAGCCGGGCGACGGGCCGAAGGCCCGGAGCCCGGTGAGGGTGCTAATATCGACACGCGTGGAATCCATTTTACACGCGTGTAGTACACGCGAAATTACACGCAAGTGGGAAAGAAATTCTGCGAGATGTTTATATATATATATATATATATATATATATATATATGTTATCAAATCCACAACTTGCGCAGTTCGAATAGCAGGGTACTGGTAACTAATCCGTTAAATTATTCAAATTATTTAAATTTACGTCAGCAAATTATAATTTATAAGTTCGGTTGGATTAAAAAATAGTTTTTCAACGATCATGACGAAAGAAATCTTTGCCAGAAAAAATGGTTGCAGCTAAAATGTACATTAATATTACTATGAAAAAAAGACCAAGGAAAGAAGGCTAACAAGAGATGTGGCAGCAAGAAAAAGACAACAATAAATACGACTTAAAACCACTGGAAAAATCCTAAAAACTAATACGATAAAGATAGAAAACGATGCCGACCGAAATGTAACTGAAAGAAGAAGGATGTGTCCTGAAACTGTTCAAAGCCGGTAAATAATTTTGCTCTGGTGTATTCTGCATAACTCGAGAGGGAACCATGAAGAAATTTTGAAACAAACGGCTTTTTAGATCATGAAGAGAACTGAATGATGCCTTGTCATATTTACGTGTCAACAACGAAAAAAGTAAGAAACCACGAACGAGAAAAACAATCCGAAAAGAGTAGACTGAATTGGCAGTGTTTGTGGTCACAAAAGCAGAAGAAAGTTTAACGGTAGGAGATTCGTATTTAACAGTTTAGCGGTTAAAACAGAAGAAATCTTGAAAATGAAAATTAATATAAATAATATATTGTCTAGTATTGTCTTTCAACGCTAGGACGTTGACATTGTGTGATTTGTGTCTTTTCTTGGCCGCTGTTTATATATATTTTTGAATGAAAATTTGTCATTTGGTTCATCTCGGTTTTTTTTTGTTTTCTTTAATATTGACGTTGCATGTCCTTTCGGTGTGTCAATACCATAGAAATAATACACGACTACAGATGAACCTTGCTAGCTAATTTTCTGGATGTTTTCTGATCTGTGTTCATTAATACAACAAAAATAGAAATTAAGGGAGGAGGGTGGGGGAGAAAAATAGAAATTAGGGGGGGGGGGAGAAGGGGGGTTAAAAAATGCATATAAAGCGGGCGAGGGGTTGTTGCGTTCATGTATTTCTAGTCAAGTAGAGATTGAAGGGAGTGATCGTCCAATGTTTCGTATACTGTGGCGGAATCTGGACAGTGGATGTGAACCAGAGGTGTTTGGGTTTAGCCGTTTGGTCTTCGGAAAGAACTCTGCACCCATGGAATATCAGTATTTTCCCCAAGAGAATGCTAGAAGAAACTAAGAGACGTATCCTTTAGCATCTGAAACTGTGCTTGAGTAGACATACATGGATGACTCAATCGACAGTGTAGAACCAGAAGAGGAGGGAATTGAGTTATATACCGGCAGCTGGATGGACTTTGGAGCTTCGCAAGCATACACGTAAGGAAGTGGATTTCTAACTCTCCAAAAGTCATCGCTGCAACACCAGAGCAAGTTCGTGCAATTGAGTTGAGATTACACGATGGTCGGGTCCCATTCGGTTGGCAACAAATTGCCTAAATTCACGTCCAGGACCGCGAATACACCACAGGACATCTGTGCTGTCCGCATAAAAGCTCACCATTTTCATTGGCAACCCAAGAATGCGTATAAGGTGCTGTGTTAACCGCAACCCTAGTACTGCTCCCAACAGTTTCAGTCTTGGTACTGTTGCTGGTTTTAGTGGGGCAACTTTACTCTTTGATGCATTCATCCGACTGCTGAAAATAGCGTTGTCGTATACTCACATTGCAAATAGGAAACAGTTCCGTATGCCTGTAAGGCGGCATCTACAAATGTAACAATTCTCTTTGTCACGACTTTCTATGCCACACGCAGACACCTTGACACTCGCACATTCACCAAATTTTATAACTGTCGAGACCATATCTTGATGCTATTTGAAATTTCATCCAGAATTTCATCATTCCAACCATAACCCCTTGATCACAGTTCCTGAAGAACCTTGACGAGGAGGACAAACGGACTCACCAACCCAAGCGGATCAAACATTGTTGCAATCTTCTTCAGCACATTTCGTTTTGTCAATGGAATATCCGATGATACTGCTGGAGTATATATCGTTAATACATCTTATTTACTGTCGCAGGAAACACCAAGAGTTTTTACTACTAGATGGGATACAGATGTCGACAGAACCGTCACAATGGCAACACGGTCATTTAACGCAACAAGAAGCATTTCGTGATGAGTATGTGGCCTTAACGAAAAGGAAGGCGATTCCAAAGAATACTTCTTTAATGAAGTTATATCCTCGGTTGGATGAGCAAGGTTTTATTTGTCGTGATGGTCGACTGTGCTTTTGCGAGTACCTCCATTATGATGTCAGATTTCCCATCACATTGCTAAGAGGGCACAGGATAACCAAGCTAATTGTTAAACACATTCACGAACTAGCAAATCATATCACAGGCACCAACTTCGTCTTATCGCAGATCAACCAGAGATATTGGATTGTTGCTGGTAGAGAGGAGATTAGAGAGTATGAGTGCAATGAATGCAAGAGGCAAAAGAACAAAGCTGCAAAAAGAACAAGATTTACAAGCCGACGAGGAGAACCTAAAAAATGGTCAGTGATAATAGAACGAACTTGGTGGGGGCAGCGCGAGAACTTAAGAAGCTTGTGAGTCAACTCGACAAGACAAAAATCCAAAGAACCACTGCGCATCAAATGGAATTTTAATCCTTCAGGAGCTCCATATTTTGGTGGAGTTTTCGAAATTATGGTGAAGGCCGCGAAGAAAGCAATACATTCAGTACTGGGGAACAGTAACGGACTGACGAATAGTTGATCACAATATGTGCTCGGGTAGAGAGTCTGCTTAATTCCAGACCATTAACATGTCAATCAGCCGATCCAAGAGATGATGTACCATTGACGCCGAACCGCTTCCTCCATGGACAAATGGGTGGACAACTTGCTCCAGAGAACGTGGATACTACGGAATTCAATCCTCAAAACCGATGGCGCAAAGTGCAAGAACTCACCTCTCGAGTGTGGTAAAGATGGATGAAGGCGTATTTGCCAATGTTGAATACTAGACCAAAATGGACTGAAATAGTGAAAGATTTAAGGGAAGGAGACATTGTATTGGTTTTGAAAAAGGATCTACCAAGAGGTCGATGGTCAATAGGACGCATTGTGGAACCTATCCAGGCCGAGATAGACACACTAGAGTGGCTAAAGTACTGTGGAGACTGAACTGTTGTAAGACCAATTCATAAATTGGTTCCTTTAGAAAATTCGAGCTGAGAGATACGAGCTGAACTTTTTGTTTTTATTCATTGTTGACATTTTACCGGTGAGGGGAGGGGGGATGTTCAGCAGGCGTAATTCTGGAGGGCTTGCCGGTGTGTGACGTCATGTGTTTGTGTAAAATAAAACCAGTTTAAAAACAGAGTTGGGAAAGTATACAAATCTTTGTGTGAACTTGTCCTTATATAAATACATGTATATTTATTTAGTAATCTTTTTAGTTATATGAGACTTGAAGTATTAATTTACGTTGTGAATATTCAATTTCTATCCATCCATTGTGTCAGCACGGCCATTGCGGTAAACTTTGCAATACTCTTTCAAATATTTTTAAAGTGGTTCTAATTCTCTTATGAAAATATTGCTGGTAATGATTTTTTATAATCATAAAGTATTATGGTAGTTGGTAATTGCGCAAATTTCATTTCGAAATTCTCAAAAACAAAGTTGTATTTCGATGTAATCGACTATTTGAAAATGGTCACGGCGATCGAAATGATGTGTATTTATATTAAACCGAGTAAACGCTCTTTGCATGGAAGATCAAATTTATATTCCGTGTCGCCAAAGAGTCGAAGTAGTGGCCATCAAGCTCAGAGGAGTGGACTGAAATAAAATGGCCAAGGAAATCAAATATAACTTCGTCTTAAGAGTTATGATTGTTAATAGCGAGGTAAATAGTGATGTTCATGTCATTGTTTCTGTCATTATTAAAATGGTAAGCTGTTTTCAATCCAACTTTTTCCAGCTAGGACCTTAGGGGGTTCACGTGACACTTTTCGGACGAACAATCTCTGATGAACATTCGGACACTGAGAAAACCGCACAATAAGAGTGGTTAAATGATGGTCTTATAATGCTGTAAAGTGATTCTTGGTAAAAGCTAAAGAGAAAAGACGTGACTAGGCTGCTATGCTTCATCGTTTCTTCAGCAGCGAAAATGTAGAGAACGGAGAATTCTCCGTTCTTTACATTGTCGATGCTGAAGAAACGATGAAACATAGCAGCCTAGTCACGTCTATTACATGTAAATTAGTTTGCGTGAAACTTAAGTAATCTACTGTAGTTTCGTTTCTGTACTGTCGTTTACTCGTTTCATGCGTCAACATGCTCTAACGATAAAAAGTCCAAACATAACAGCAACTATGGCGGTACATAGAGGACTTTTGCTTTTTGAACGAATGTCATCAAATAAAATAGAAAAAAAAACTTATCTTTACGGTTAAGGAGGTTTTTACTCGGACTCTAAGCTAGATATCAGGGAATCGCGGCGGGTTTCTGTTGGAAATATTGACTCGGGTTGACTAGACAAACAATGGCAGTTCGAAGATAAACATTCTAGAAGAAGCGTCTTAATGTACAATTGTAGGTGAGTAGACTTGGCTACTTAATCTCATAAGAATCTTTCGTTATAGGACTAAGCGGCGACGCCTAGTTTACTTAGATCGCAAATATTTTGTGCATCGGAATGCATGTTGAGGACTTTTTCGTCTCTGCAATCTCGAGCAAGTTTTCCTTAATTACCACCAGTCGTTCGATAAACATTTAAGTAAGAGAAAGACGTTTAAATTTGTTTTGGCGCCAGTAAACACGGTTTCCTTGTCAACGGCAAAGCTCAGGTCTTTTGCAAAAGCGTTAACTTGAACAGAAACTGTAATTTGGTATTCTTGCTGTATTTTGTTTCTGAATTTCTTTGTAACTGTGGAAGAAGCTTCTTGACACCATTAATTGCTGTAGGTTTTAAATATAGGTTAGTTGTGTGTTTTTTAAATATAAACATTTAGCTAAAAAGTTGATTTTCCAAGCTGACAAGGCAGTTGGCACAATTTTAAATTATTATTGTTGTTTGATAATTGTTTATAAAGGCTTTTTTATAAATTTGATAAAAAGATAATTAATTTAATTTGTATTATAGAATTGTAAATAATTCAGTTTAACTACTAGCAAGATTTAGTTAATAATTGTGTACAAATTTATATAAATTGTTAGGATAGTTAGATATAATGCTAAATAAGTAAATAAATTAATATTAAATAAACAAACAGAGGCCAAACCACAAACAATGAATGAAGAAAACAACAAATTACTCCAGCTACAGGACACAAAGTCATGGACAAGAGATTCAAGGTCACTTCCACTATTTTCACATCATCTGCTGCAAAAACGTTTTATAGTTGAAACCCAAGCAGATGGCAGTGCAACCGGTGCTTATGAACACAAGAAATTAGGTTTACTTTCCAGCTTTTCAAGGATGCAGTAGGTATGTGAAACAAGTTCAAGTGAAACCAGAAGTAAAAATAGATGGTGACCAACTACAGTATGTTATTCAAAAAGAACGGTCCATGCATCAATTAAGAGTAAAAGTTAGTTATCTATGTCCACTTAAATCAGTCAACAGGAGTGTTGTTTGTGCAAATTGTTTGTGCAAAAAGAATTGGAAAAAGTGGATGCAGCAAACATGTCAGTGATGTTGCTGCACTATTGTTTTAATTCTTGACTAGTGTTACAGTTGGCATTAACAGAAGTTCCCGATGATATCCAACCTGCACACAGCTTCCTTAACAATGGCATGTGCCAAGAAATTATGTAACACATGAAGCAATGCTTTTGAGGATTTAAGGTTTAAGTTTGAGGCAGTCAGTTTCAGATTTTGTTCCTCATACCATTTTTTACAATCAGATTGGCTCCTGTTGTTCCTTTCAATTTCCAATGTTGTGTCATGTGTTGTACCTAAATTTTCTTCCACAAATCCAACATTATTTTCATCTATACAGTATATGTTTGGTTACTAGTGTCTACTTGCAATTGTTCCTGAATATGAGTGTCATGTAGATGGCAGGTTATATCCTGCAATTCTGTAGTTTCTCAAATGAAAAAGGTTCAATTTGTAACCAATAATTTACTGAGGTAACTAGCTTTCCCTGCCTGTTCTAACCCATGAGCCAATTCCTCTATTCTGGCATGGCTGCAATTCTCTTGCAAAATGTGGGGTAGGATTGTAGTTGACTGCATCTCTGTTTGATAATTCATGTTTTCTTCCTTTGTCACCCTTTTCATAAGAGGCATTACCACATCTTAAATCCTCAAAAGCATTGCTTCATATGTTACATAATTTCTTGGCACATGCCATTGTTAAAGAAGCTGGGTGCAGGCTGGATATCATCGGGAACTTCTGTTAATGCCAACTGTAATAATAATCAAGAATTAAAACAATAGTGCAGCGACATCACTGACATGTTTGCTGCATCCACTTTTTCCAATTCTTTTTGCACAAACAATTTGCACAAACAACACTCCTGTTGACTGATTTAATTGCACATACATAACTAACTTTTACTCTTCATTGATGCATGGACTGTTCTTTTTGAATAACATACTGTACTTGGTCACCACCTATTTTTACTTCAGGTTTCACTTGAACTTGTTTCACATACCTACTGCATCTTTGAAAAGCTGGAAAGTAAACCTAATTTCTTGTGTTCATAAGCACTGGTTGCACTGTCATCTGCTTGGGTTTCAGTTATAAAACGTTTTTGCAGCAGATGATGTGAAAATAGTAGAAGTGACTTTAAATCTCTTGTCCATGACTTTGTGTCCTGCAACTGGAGTAATTTGTTGTTTTCTTCATTCATTGTTTGTGGTTTGGCTTCTGTTTATTTATTTAATGTTAATTTATTTACTTATTTAACATTATATCTAACTATCCTAACTATTTATATAAATTTGTACACAATTATTATTTGAATTTTAACCTAACTAAATCTTGCTAATAGTTAAACTGAATTATTTACCATTCTATAATACAAATTAAATTAATTATCTTTTTATCAAATTTATAAAAAAGCCTTTATAAACAATTATCAAACAACAATAATAATTTAAAATTGTGCCAACTGCCTTGTCAGCTTGGAAAATCAACTTTTTAGTTAAATGTTTATATTTAAAAACACACACAACTAACCTATATTTAAAACCTACAGCAATTAATAATGTCAAGAAGTTTCTTCCACAGTTACAAAGAAATTCAGAAACAAAATACAGCAAGAATACCAAATTACAGTTTCTGTTCAGGTTAACGCTTTTGCAAAAGACCTGAGCTTTGCCGTTGACAAGGAAACCGTGTTTACTGTCGCCAAAACAAATTTAAACGTCTTTCTCTTACTTAAATGTTTATCGAACGACTGGTGGTAATTAAGGAAAACTTGCTCGAGATTGCAGAGACGAAAAAGTCCTCAACATGCATTCCGATGCACAAAATATTTGCGATCTAAGTAAACTAGGCGTCGCCGCTTAGTCCTATAACAAAATATTCTTATGTGATTAAATAGCCAAGTCTACTCACCTACAATTGTACATTAAGACGCTTCTTCTAGAATGTTTATCTTCGAACTGCCATTGTTTGTCCAGTCAACCCAAGTCAATATTTCCAACAGAAACCCGCCGCGATTGCCTTATATCTAGTTTAGAGTCCGAGTAAAAACCTCCTTAACCGTAAAGATAAGTGTTTTTGCTATTTTATTTGATAACATTCGTTTAAAAAGCAAAAGTCCTCTGCCACACAAAACGCCCGCTCCTCTCCCGCCATTTTGCTTGGCAGACGAACGTTACCACTCTTCCATGATGCATTGCGGTTTTTGTTAAAAGGGGAAAGGTCCATTGGAGTACATTAAAATCAGTTTGATTTTTGATATACGATGTTTTTTTAAGAAACAGTTTCAATATGTTATAAACAGTGAGTACCATAGCATTTATATATTATAGCTTTTTCCTTCCTATTCTAACCTCCACAGGTGATTAAGGATGCTCAATAGAAAGTTTTCTTTGCAATCGAACAAATGCCAGAGCATTTTTAATTGACATATTTATGACCTATAATACAAGTGTTGTTATTGCTGCCGAGCGTTAGCGAGGCAGCACACTATTCTTGGCCTTCGTCTTGGGTTAGCTGTGTCTTTACTCGTGCCGGGTCCATTTCCCGAATTAAGTATATTTGGTTGAAAATTGTGTATGAACGAAAGAAAAAAACGGATTCGCATATATTACCCAATAGCTTCGCAAATTCGTAACCTGCGTGCAGGCGCTCATATTAACCCCGCTGCTCAAAGCAAGATTGTAGAAAAGTAAATAATCTTAATAGCAGTTCAAATCTCACCATTATACCGCCATGGGATCTTCGGTACAAGCTGACAATTAATTACCAATTGCAAGCTGAATTGCATTGAGAAAAGGTTTTCATGCGAAGGTAAAAGACAACTACGTATCTAAATCCAGTTTAAAAGTTTAAAATGGTTCACCAATTTAAAAATATTTTACATGCAGCTGTTCACCAGCTTCGTTTAGGGATTGTACGATATCGCAAAGGTAATTATTTATCTGGATTTACGGAACGACTTATTTTTTTGGGGCCATGGAAATTTTGTACCCAGGGCACTTGCCCAGTGGGCCCATTGGTTATTAAATGTGACCCTGCTGAGTAGTTTAAAGATAACAAGTAAAATAATGAAAGCAATAGACTCAACTTTACCTCATCAGTTAAACTGTAGCAAGATGAAATCTTAATAGTGTCAATTGTTAAATACAGTACAAATGTTCACATCAATCAATCAGTTTTTCACAGCATACCACTGAGTGATTTAAAGAAAAATTAAAATAACAAATTCAAAACAAAATAATATTATACATTCTGTGTAATATGTAAATATCAATATAAATGTAAAATAAATATCAATGTAAGCTCAATTTGACCTCACAGTTCAAGTGTAGCAAGATAAAATCTTTAATAGTGTTAATTGTTAAAAACAGTACAAATATCAAGATTTTGAATCTTGGCATGGTGATGTACGTTAATGTAATAAAACAAAATGTTTACAGTTATAGACGATGTTTGTTAGTTTTCAGAAATTGCAGCTTGATGTTAGTAATAATTGTCAGTTGTTTGCTGTACAAGCTGTGTTAGTTAGTAATACTCAGAAGAAGAAAAAAAAAAGAGCTCAGAGTTTTTCTGAGTATTACTAACTAACACAGATTGTACCGCAAACAACTGACAATTATTATAGACGATGTTTGTTAATGATAAAAGGTGTATAACTGCAAATATCTTGTTTTATTGACAGTACAAATATTAACATCAATCAGTCAGTTTTTCACAACATACCGAGTAGTTTAAAGTGCTTATGCAGTGAAAAAATCACTTCAAAATAAACTCTCTTTATACTCGGAAGAACTATAGAAAGTATAAAGATTGCTGTTTACAACTCTTCCAAATCTCATGTAGTTCATGAGATATTAAGATTGGTTTGATATGCAAATGACCCTCACTTTGACATCACACTGCACAATTACTTACAAAAAAACCTGTATATCTTTGAGATTATTGAATCATGTCATTCGAAACGTAAGTTAACATTTTAGTATTATTGGGTATATACCCCATTAGTATTTTGGGATTGTCATCAATGACTATAATAGTAAATCGCCTTGAAAGCGGTGTATTTTTACCACGAACTTATAAAAATCAGAGATTATAAACAATTCATGAACATCGGGTCATGAATATCCCGGGTGGCCTCAAGCGAAAAAGTTGAACAATAGCTATCGGGGGTGTGTGCAGCAAATAATGACGTCAACCGTACATAAGAGAAAATAAAATTTTATAAAATTAAAAAAAATGACAATGCTGCCAGACAGACGAACTTAAATGGACAAAAAATCTATGTTGGATCGATCACTTTTAGTCATTCGTTATCGATATATCGCTGGCCAAACTTTTTAAAAATGCCGAGTCAGCATTTTGTCTACTTTTTATCTGTAACTGGTTTGCTGTAACTCACTTGTTTGTTGTTTTTTCGCGGTACAGCTTCTGTTGAGTGTTTGTATACAGGAGAAGGGTGTAAAGTATTTTCAGGTGATTTCGTTAAATTTCGTATAAAAGAGCTTTGGAAATCAACTAATAACAGCACTAACATTCAGTATGATATTTACAACTCTACCAAGGAAGTCATCAAAGATTTCCGTTCTGGACAAGAGGATAAACTTCAAAACCACTTGACCTGTCAATTGCAAGGCTCATTTTTCTCTAATGTTACGAAATTCTCCCTACCAAAGCTAAACAAATTCTGGTCTACTTCTCAATCTAAACTACCAAAAAACATCTATAATTTTACTATGCGTTATATCAACAACTCTCTTCCTACCCGCAAAAACCTTTCCAGATGGGGTATATCATCAAGTTCTGACTGTTCCTTTCGCTTACGCCCAGAAACTCTCCTACACGTGGTTGCCGGATGTCAATCATACCTTGAACGTTTTACGTGGAGACACGACTCTATTCTGAACTTTCTTGCCAAGACCCTACAAACTGCCAATTTAACCAACCTTTTTGTTGATCTTCTTGAATTCAAAAGCCCCTCAATAATAACTGGTGACACATATCGTCCAGATTTACTCCTATCTACTTCAAAGGGATGTCTATATATAGTCGAACTTACCGTGGGATATGAATCCAACCTTCAAAACAACGTATAGCGCAAAAAAGCCAAATATGCAGAAATAGTTAGACAACAAAGTGAACACTTTAGCACTGTTAAATTTGTCAATCTCTCGATTAGTTCACTCGGTGTTTTCGCAAAAGAGTGTACCTCCTTTATAGCAATGTTAAACGATGTAGGAGTTGATGTGAAGCATCAAAATTATTGTGTCAGAAAAATTATATCTATTGCCATCAGAACAACCTATTATATTTTTTGTTGTAGAAATAAGAAATGGACGAATCCTGACTTACTGAACCTTTAAGTTTTTAAGTAGCTTATCGTTGTGATTCAAGTATAGCCGATTGTAAATTACCTCAATGAGCGAGATTTACAATTGTTTGTTTAGAAAAAATTCATTAATAAAGTTTCCATTATTATTATTACTATTATTATTATACTAATTATTATTATTATTATTATTATTATTATTATTATTATTATTATTATTATTATTATTATTATTATTATTATTATTATTATTATTATTGTTATATTTATTATTCTATTATTATTATAATGTCAAATATCTCAGTATTTTTCCCCTAGAATTAATAAATTTTTTCACGGAAAATTGAACAAGTTATGGTATAGGATTTAAGATATGCAAAAACTGTATAAAATTAGCTAGGCGATGAAGATGTAATTGCTTATGGTACTCACATTGTAAGAGCAACTCCTGTTTTATAATCAGGCCTTTCAGCACAATGCACTTCAATAGTTGAAGTATTTGAATGAAACAACTGAACTGGTAACATTGAAACTACGAAAAAAATAGAGCACAAGTGTTTACTCTCCTATTCCTAATAGACGTACAGGGTAAATTTATAATATAGAGCAAGGGCGGACAGGGCAATTTTAGTTACTGAAGGTCCCCTACTCCAAAAAATATCTCTTTACAGCAGTTTTGATTATACTCTTAGTTTCAAACTTTATTAAAAGTTTATATATAAGTTTACATACAATTTTTAGTGAATGGGTGCATGGGGACGAGCGCTAAGTGATTCTAAGGTTTTATGTCGTCGGTTCTATGGAGTTTGTAGATATGAACCAATAAAAGAAACATCACTTGTAGTACAATTGATCAATTCAAACAATACCTGAATTAGACCATAGCCACTTCAGGTTTGTCTAATTATTCGCTTTAAATTCTTTCTTATTATAAGCCGACTTTTCAATTGTAACTTTACAGTTTGTCTGATGACGTTAAGGAAAGAAAATTAGTATTTCAACCTGTTGCTTACAGATAACATTAATGCTTACTCCGAATTTACTTTAATTATGGAAAACGAAACATTTAAAAGGGGACCCAAATGAACGGGGCCAACCAAGTTAACTCTATATAAAGACTGGAAGGCTACCTTCATAGCCTAAAGCCGGCCTTAGGATTGGGTGAAGCCAAATCTCAGGCTGCTGGGGGAACTGCATGAACATCTGACGAACGTAAGAGCCATTGAAAACAGAACAATGGCCCAGCGAGAATTTTTTTTTGTAGTTGAACTTCTTTGGAATTAATATAACGAAGCCAGAATGCAATACAATCATTGTCCTTTCTGTCTGAGGTCTGTTTGCTCGGGAAAATATATTGAAGGCGGAAATATATATGTTCCCAAATAAAAGCAAAGTTTTGCTTGGGTTGATGGAAACTCCTGCGAAAATTCAGGTTTTATTTAGTATTTATTCGTTATTATCTTATGAATTCTTGCAACCCTGTCAAGCAGTGCTTTTGCTCTTATGAAATAATCTCCTCATACCTTTTGAATCATTATAACACCATCTATGTTTTTGATCTTTGAAGCCTTTAAAACACTATGAGTTCGTATTTTTGTATTGTTCTGTTCTATTTTTTGATTGTTCACTGAGAGTTTAATCTTTATAATTTTCATCATGTCAGCATCCATACGCTCAGTGACAGATTATTAACACTATATTTCAGTAGGCTTTAAGGACTTGATTAATGCTATCTTCATTTGATTCAAGATAGTTTATTTCAACCAATTCCATAGGGTTTTTTCTTGACGTTTGAGAGATTGGAGCTCCCATACAAAAAATCAAGAGATCCTTTCGGACTCAAATTGTGTGTTTTTCCCCGGATATTCAAACTACGTTTTTGCTTATAAAAGATTTAGAAGAAATATCTATTAATGCATGCTTGGATTTCTTTGTAATTGGTTTATAACAAAATATAACATAAAAAAATAAAGATGATCTACATGTCAGCCCCCATAGTAGCTTCAAAATTGAGTTTGTGTAGGTATCGTTGCAGTCCTTATATAGAGTTCACCGGGCAAACAAAGCCTTTGCCCGGTAAGCCCGACTGGTCAATTCGTCCCTGGTATAGAGTGAAAAAGTCTATAGCAATCAATGATAGTATAAGGTAGAATACTAGTAGAAACATCCCCCAAGACAGACTTTTGCTTTCCGCCAAAACTGATTTTCCAGCTGTTTTTTGGCACATCCGCTGACACAAGAGCTTCCAGACCGTAGAGATCATAAATAAAACAACAGGAGGCATTGGGGGCAAAAACCGGGTAACGATTTGAAGGCTGCCTTCTTGGATCAGTTGTGTGGCAAATTTTAAAATCCGGTCTCACTAAGATTCCTACTGTCCGAGGGAATCTCGGACAGTAAGAAAGGTCTGTGACCGAGTAGTTTTACATCACAGCACTATTTAGCTTCACCTCGGTAAATAATTATTAAATGCAATACTTTACAAACAGAAAAAAGAATAGATTGATAAGAGGGAAGCAATCGGATACGAGGTCCCACCTAGGCGAACAACGTAACATAAAAACTGGATAAAAATACAAATAATGGTCTGCTATTTACTACAGAATGGGCCACTCTCTGCACCTGACGCCAAACTCAGTTCCTCAAATTCAGTTACAACAAGACGCGTGCTTATGCGTTTACTCTGGCTAATGCCGATTTCTTCAACCATGGGATGGCATGTGCACATCTAAAAACCCTGCGGAACCCTGATGTAATGTAGTTATGCAAAACTGCACTGAGGTTGTTTGATTGTACGATTAGCGGTAACTTTAATTCTCGACTTAGCGTATCAAAAAATTTCTACAGTACGATAGCTATTTACGCTAGACAAGCACCGAACGAGGTGTAGTAATTATAGTACATTGCTCTGTACATGTAGATGCTTGGATACACTAGGCACAATCTACTAATTATAATTTCCAATTTACTGGAAATACTGTTTTTCAGCAAGAACTCTATTCCGTCGGCTACGTTTTCCTTGCTGCACGTGTCTGGCGTACACACTCCCCACTGTAATGGAAATATAGCCTACAAATAAGAAAAATAAATTAAATTTATTATAAATAGACATTTTTTTACTCTTATTATAGCCTTTCCTTTTTAGACATGTAATAAAGAAAAATATTCTGAGCGAAATAATCGCAACTGGTACCCTCGCTATACATATATATATATATATATATATATATATATAATACATATATATATATATATATATATATATATATATATATATATATATATATATATATAATAATTATTCACCAAAGTGAAGGTAACAAGTTTAACGTTCTTATATTTTTCGGTATTTTTATGCAAGAGTATAAACAAGACACGGCCTTCGGCCGCTAGCAACTCGGCGCAATCGAGTTCTTTATCGAAAAAACAGTTTTTACAGCTTTTGAATATATTAATGGCTAGAAAATTGTAAAGAAACATACCTGTGGACACTCTTATACTTAATTTTGTTGACGTTTCTCGTTATTCTACTACAGCACCCTTATTTATCAACACAATCTCATGCCTCGGTAAAGATAGCAAAACTGGCCGCCATCTTCTTTTGCCCGCAGGTGAATAGTGCAGGATATCTCGAGCTAGAGGAACCAATCAGATTGCGCAAAAAGCAGTATTCACCCGCGAGGTGTATCCTATATATATATATATATATATATATATATATATATATATATATATATATATATATATATATATATATATATATATATATATATATACGGACTAAGTAATAAATGCAACATGGATAAAAACTTCTAAAAGCGTCTGTAACTCGGAGTTTCACGCCGAAGCGAGGACATAAATGTTAATAGTTCAGTTACAATAGTTAAGGGAGGTAGCTTGTAATTGGAAGAATAAAATTTGTTCATGCAGCTGCCTGCAATTTGAGACAAGTTAAGATATTTTGTTTAACAGGCTGTCCTTTTGAGCGGATAAAATGCAAAGCTTTTCTGCGAGGCAAAGATCGCATCACTTAGCGATGCAAAGAAAAAACAACCTGTTAAACAAAAGATCTGAACTGGCTTCACAATCCAGACACGAGAACAAGTTTTGTGCATCCAATCACAAGCGACCTCCCTAGACTTGCTATTTTAACTGAACTACTAACATTTAAGCGCTAGTCTGAAGACCGCTCCGGCGTGAACTCCGAGTTACTGACGCCTTTAGAACTTTTTATCAACGTTTTAGATTTTGGTACATGATACTAGAAATACATGAACGCAACAACCCTTCGATCTCTTTACATGAATTTTTTAACCGCAGTCCCCCCCCCCCCCCCCCCTCTCCCCTAATTTCTGTTTATTGTGGTATTAATGACACATAGATCAGAAAACATTCCAGAAAATTAGTTAGCAAGGTTGACATGTCCTCATGTACTCATGTATTGACACACCGAAATAACATGCAAAGTCAATATTAAAAAAAAAATACAACGAGATGAACCAAATGACAAATTTTCATTCAAAAATACATATAAACAGTGGTCAAGAAAAGACACAATCTCAACGTCCTTCCGTTCAACTGACAACACTGGACAATATACTATTTATATCAATTTTCATTTTCAAGATTTCCTCCGTTTTAACTCAGCTAAACTGGTAAATACGAATTTCCACTGTTAAACCTCTTCTGCTTTTGTCACCACAAACACTGCCAATTCAGTCTATTCTTTTCGGATTGTTTTACTCGTTCGCGGTTTCTTACTTTATTTCGTTGTTGCCACATAAATATGACAAGGCATCATTCAGTTCTCTTCATGATTTAAAAAGCCGTTTGTTTCAAAATTTCTTAATCGTTCCCTCTCGAGTTATGTAGAATACACCAGAGCAAAATTCTTTACGGGCTTTGAGCAGTTTCAGGACACCTCTTTCTTTCAGTTACATTTCGGTCGGCATTTCTTTCGGTCTTTATCGTATTAATTTTTTGGCTTTTTTCAGTGACTGTTTTAAGTCGTATTTATTGTTGTCTTTTTCTTGCTGCCACATCTCTTCCTAGCCTTCTTTCTTTTGTCTTTTTCCATGGTAATATTAATGTACAGTTTAGCTGAAACCATTTTTTTGCATACAAAGATTTCTTTTGTCGTGATCGTTGAAAAACTATTTTGTAATTCAACCAAGCTTATAAATTATAATTTCCTGACGTAAATTGAAGTAATTTGAATAATTTAACAGGTTAGTTACCAGTACCCTGCTATTCGAATTGCGCAAGTTGTGGATTAAATTATATATATATAAAGTTTTTGGACACTTAGCTACATAACATTTGGCGACGAGATAATGGGCAGACCATATGGAAAACTTGGCAAGTTAAAACTTGTTTTCTATTTTATTCAGGATATATTAATAATTGAAGAGAAAAATTTGGCTTAAAACAGTTTAACAAATATTAATGAAAACAAACATGCAGTAAAAAGTATTATTTTCTATTGACGTAATCAACCATCTCAGCGTAAGTAGATTGTGTATGTAAATATTGGTTGTAAAAAGCTATGATTTAGTCATTGTTTGTCCGAATATTTGTAAAACAAAAGTGTAGCCTTTAAATCGCAAATATTTTGTATTTTATGTCGCTGCTACTGGATATTTTGCTTTGTAACAGTGGCAAGGTGGAAGCAAACGCGAATCGCTATAGGTGTTGAACTGTTCTTGCATAAGCGATTTTTTTGGATTGCATTTCCACAATGGTTCTTTCAGTACTGACATTCAATGCATGTCATTGGATAGAGCATAGCAGTATGGCGTTTTCATTGTCATAGTATACCCGTATAGGTCAAAAATATCAAATAAATACATTTTACAAACCTCTGATTGGTTTTGTCCCAAATCAACAAACGCATTGAACATTGTCAAACAATAACGAGCTTTAGACATTTTTTTACACTCGCTAAATGATCCAAACCAAAGTGCATTTCCTCCATATATCCCACTCCCTGGTCTACCACTTGCGTCAATATCTATAACAGATGAGTTTATGACCGTAAAATGAGCAATAAACTAAACTAAACTAAACTAAACTAAACTAAACTGAACTGAACTGAACTGAACTGAACTGAACTGAACTGAACTGAACTGAACTGAACTGAACTGAACTGAACTGAACTGAACTGAACTGAACTGAACTGAACTGAACTGAACTGAACTGAACTGAACTGAACTGAACTGAACTGAACTGAACTGAACTGAACTGAACTGAACTGAACTGAACTGAAACTCAAACTACACTCAGTGCCAAAAATTTTGGGATACTTCAACCTGAAGGACAATATTTTCCGCTCCAAGTATCCCCCGGCCACCCTGTTCAATATTGGTGGCTCTTAATTTACGCGTTCATTTCAGCGTTTACTGAGTTCCTTATTTTAAAGTGTCACTGAGACGAAATTTTTCTTCAAACTTATTTTTCCACGAGTTTAAAGTACCGGTATCGGAAACGTACCTAACGAAGTTTCATGTTCATAGTCAAAAAAATAAAGTTGTTATTTAAGAAAGAAATCTGACAATTCTCGGCCGCCATTAAAAGCGACGAGTTCTTATTACACCGGGCTATGACGTCATAGTCTTATCCCACCCGTAAACAAAACCTATCTCGCCGCTATTCGACGCTTATACTAGTTAATTAAAATTAAATTCTACCAACATGCCATCAACGCACTGTGTTGCGCAGGATTGCAGCAATGAATCTGATCATCAGGCAGGATATATCCTTGCATAAGAGTCCAACGGGCAAATCTTTCAAAGGAATAATAAATTTGTTCGAAATAAGCGTCGGTTTATGTTTGCTCCGATCGCTTTTCCCCAGAGTGTTTTGAACGGTCGTTCCACGTGAAAGGGTCACCTCGTTGTTTAAAGCAGGGTGTTATCCTACCATATAGAGGAACTCAGCAGTATCGATCAAAACACCTTCAAGAAGTCGTCGTATCAGAAGGTAAGCATGTTCTTTCAACCCACGGGGATAATAATGTGACTGGAGACCATGCAACATAATACTCATGGCGCATTTATGATTATTTATTCATAAGGTTCTGCAAGAAATGCAGCAACTAAACCCCACTATACCTGAAAGCGAGGAAATAGATTTTTAAAATAAGGTCCGAAATATTGCATATCAAGAATCAAAATACTACCATTTCACATTTTACAGTAGCTCACAATGCTGACTTTAAAACCAGTCCAACACAATATATATGTTTTAGTTTATTATTCGTTTATGTAAAATTCCAACATTTATTAAAACATCATGTTATTTCTAGCCAAGAGACGTTCGAGAACCTGCTCATTTTCATATTATTAATTTCATTATAATGCGTAATTATTACTCAGAATCTTGCCTTCTGACCCTCCCTGAAAACTGAAGCGGCGCATTAAATTTCTACGGTTCTTTGTCTTCAACCAAAGAAGCGATATCAGGCACCCATTCATTCAGACAAACGTCGTGAAAGCCTGGATGATCCAAAACGTACTTTTTATTCTCCCCGTTCTCATACTCGAACATTTTGTTGCGACACTGTTGTATCTCCATGCAGCAACGACACTCTTCACTACATGCCTTCGTCGACTCGTACTCGACGATCGATTTCTTCAGTCGAAGCTAATGGTTTATGGTTCGACGCATTTAAAGTTGTAGACGTAACCGACACAGTATACAACAGACGCACAGTCGTAAACTCCTTGTTAGCTGTTGTTTATCCGCTTTGCTTCGCTGTGAGGGTTAAGACTAGGCGTCACAACAGATCAAGGTCAAGATGGCAGAAATTAATGGCGGACGGCAATTTTGAAAAGTTTCAAAGCTTATAACGCTGCATCTATTTGATCAAATCCATTAAAATGTTGTAAAAGTGCTAGTAATTTGCTACTTTACCCTATCGAAAAGGAATTTTGGCAAATTGATATGGTTGATTTTCGTCTCAGTGACACTTTAAATTCAACGTTGAATAGGGAAGGAGGGAGGGATACACTTTATTACGAAAAATATTGAAAGAAATATTAGGCAAGTATCAACAATGTGAGGTGTCCCTAGGTATTTTGTCATTGATTGTCTGAAAAGCTATTTTTTATATTGTAAAAAAATGCCGTAACAGCCAACTATATGAACCGTACTTTAAAGCTAAAAAATCTAAGGCAATGTTATAGTAGACTAAATAAACTGTTTCAAAGCAATATTCAGTAAGGAAATGCGAGATTTAATAAGGGATAAAGGACTGGATGGCTAATCATCCTTATTTGCAGCCAGCGGCTGAATTGCGAAGGACGCAGATCATTAACGTGGCCGTGTCGAGGCATATCAAAGACGCTCCAAGCAGCCGCCAACGACACAATGCAGGCCACAGATCACAGCTAAGATGTTAGGTGTTGATTTTATGGAGGGAGGAAAGCCGGAGAACCCGGCGAAAAACCCTCGAAGCACAGGAGAGATCAACTACATCTCTACTCACATGAGTCCAAGCCCGACAATGGGGTAATTCCCAAGCGGTCACCCATCCAAGTACTAACCCCGTCTAACCGGGCTTAACTCTTTGGTGAGAGGCAGCGCGCTGATAGCACACGCCACATGTGCTCCCCAATAGTCAAAATGGCCCTCTGTTGTGCGGCCCTCTGTTACACAGCAATTGTTAAAATAATAATAGTTGAGAGAAGGAGGTGGTTAGGAAACCCAGCAAACTTCAAATTTATTAAACAAAGAACCCACTTGGAGGTTGAACGTGGTTTGATCGTGCACAAAGTTTTTAAAGCTCGTTTGATATGGACAAATGACTGAACACAAACGTTTTCAATTGGAAGCACGGCTCGAAATATGTCATTATTTGTAATAAGTATTGGAATACCTCGAACCAGAAGTCAAAACGAGCACGTAGTACCCAATCTCTTTTACACTGCTATCTTAGTTGCAAAGGTAAAACAATAGTAAAACATGGTTACTCCAAACCCCCAACATGTATACAATTCTCGACCGGACTTACCGCCCACTCCGTCGAGATTAGCACGAACCACACGAACACGAGGGGATTATTACTAATGTGAAGCCTGTAAGCCGAAAGTTTCCCAGCAATGATTAACCTACCAAGGTTTTGCTGGGCCCCAGCGGTAAGTTTTTTATAATTATCATAATATATGGAAATACATGCTTGAACGTAACAACCCTTCGCCCGCTTTTACATAATTTTTGTAACACTCCCTTTTTTTTCAAATAAGCATCCGATTGATTAGTTTTACTTAAAATATTACAACACAACACCCCACCCCCCTGCCTCATGCACTTCATACAGTAGCTTCTGTCATCGAACCGAAGTAATAGTACAGTAAAATCGGACTGTCAGCATGAAGCAAAAAGAATATCTTTATTCCAAAATATACAAAGGATAAAAACAACTTGTGTCGCGTACTAGTCGGACGACTAGTAGACGACATGCATTCGGACGAATGCATGGTATTTTCTCAGTGAGACACGGCAAAAACAAACGATAATCACACATAGACTAAAGTGACTAATTGTTTCAATATATAAATTTCAAAGTTGAACAAAAAGGAAAACTTGGTTTACTCGCTCTGTGTGAATGGAAAATAATATTCTTTTTACATGGACGTTGCCCTAAAGTGATTTTATTTTAGATTTTGCAAGCGTTGAAATGGCTTCCTTGTCCGTTTCACAATGACAGCCGGGGCGGATCTAGAGGGGTGTTAGCGTGGCTTGAGCCACGGTCAGATTTTCCTAATTATTCTAAATAAATAATAAATTGTTAATCACAAAAGGATAGTTATGTAAGCACGACATTCGCCACCGTAAAAATACTAAACCGATTGTCAAAATAGCAGCGGAGTTTTTGAATTTTCGCATCCTTGACATTCAGTTGCATCGCAATCGCATTCAGCCACGGTCAGCAGACTATTAAAGGGTGTAAACCAATCAGAGAGCCAGAATAGAGTGGCTGAATTTGGCGAGAGCCACGGTCAGCCTCCCTAGCCATATCTTGTTACGAAATAATGCAATCAAATCTAATCGGCTCCGTAGTCGTTAGTGCACGTCAGTCTGTCAATGATTGTGCCTGTGACAGATATAGTCGAAATACTAGGTGATTGTTCACAAGAAAATTAAGCAAGAGATGTTGTTTTTTTTTGGTTTCCTTATTCATAGCATGATTTCCTCTCTACTAAAATCGAATTCGTCAGACGCTAGTCAACATAAAACTGTCAGGTGTTACAGTCAGAATATATAAATCTTTAAAGCATTGTTCAAATTGAAGAACACGCAAACTGAGAGCCGCAACCTCTCTCTCATTACATTATTTATAATTCTCATCGACTTAAACACAGCATTTCTATCACGGTTTAATTTTGAAATATTATCTGCAAGACTCGAAGACTTGTCAGTCGCGTGATTTAACACTATCTTAATTGTTTGACAGACTGTATAGAGCGACGACATTTACGAGTCTATTTACTAACTCAGTTTACATCTTCTGGCTCTCATCAACTCCATTGTCTTTTAATATTCTCGCTTTATCGAGGGAAAGACACTCAGCATAAAACGTAAAGGGACTCCATTTCCTGACCTGGAGTTCTAAACACTGATCGGGCAAATGCTAACTGATAGCAGGGTTGCTTTGATTATTCTTGAAAGTAAAAATTGGCTGGCATTAGACAGAATACTCAATGGAATTCTAAGGATACTTAACCTAGCTGCTTGACTGGATAGTTTATTATATGTCACACAAAACTCGTTAAATATACGATTCATATAGGATCAATTACTCCTAAACTTTTTATTGAATAATTAGAAGATCTTGGCTTGAAAGAGAAAAGAACAATTTTGATTTGAGTAAAATTTGTACAAAGACCACGGTGAAAAACATATACAAAGCGATCCTACAATATGACTCTAGATCACCCTGAAAATGCAGGAAATGCGTTTACAGAGACTCCAAAATATTTCGGGGGAGATGTCACCGGACCCCCCTAGACTGTGGGTCACAGTTAGATTTTATGCTAGATACACCCCTGGACAGAAAAAACAAAGTATTAAAATTAATAGCTCGAAAACTATAAGTACTAGAAATACATAAACGCAACAACCCCTCGTCCGCTTTAACGTGTCATTTTGTAACACTCCACCATCTGAAAATTAATAGCCAAAAAAAAAAAAACTGGCGAGATGAAGCAAAATGCAGATTTTGATTCAAAAATAAATAAAAACAATCAAGAAAATATGCCACGTCCTATAGAAAAACTCGATCTAGACTGTCGTCTTCAGCAAGACACATCGGCAAAATAAACTATAATAACTTTAAAATTAGCAATTGAAACAAAGCATACAGACTGTCAAGGTTAAAAAAAAGCAAATATTTATTTGAAAATGCTGATGAAAAAACATGGAAAACGCTTGTCACAATTTCACATGACTCATGCACGTTTTAAGAAAACAGCTGTCTTAAACCTTGCCGTTTCTCTCGCTATAATCATGAACAACATTTACCCGTTGCCTTCTCTCTGTAGTATACTTGTTTACCTTTTTTCTGACTACATCAGTTTGTTAGCTTCGCTTTTCTTTGCTAAGCAAATAACTTCCTTCCCTTCCGCTGTTTGGTAACTTTGGTTGTCGTCTCGTCACGACAGTTTTGTACGTTTTCTCAATCTTTTTGGCGTTCCCTCAACGCCTTTCCTTCGACTTAATTTGTCGCATCCCTTAATAAAGTTTTCTTGCTTTATTGAGCTGCATTTTCTCTTTCCATCGTATATTTATGTAGTTTTGTTTTTACACAAAGCACATTCTTGGTAAAAGAATGCCGTTAAAAAGATTTTGCTCAATAAGTTGTCAGTGCCCAAAAATCCTCGCGGCGCAAATGACCTACCATACTCCTATACAAAAAACTCGATGCGAGATTTGACCGGCCTTGTAAGCTCGCGTATAAGGGATTTGATCGGCCTTGTAAATTCGCGTATACTTGTAAACTCAGGGATAATAGAACTAAAAACAAACCAGTATACAATCAGATTGCCAATAAAAAGTAACAGGCATGGTTTCAGTCAGAAATAAAAAAAAAAACAAACAGCGAAAACAATTGACAAAGTTCATATCAGTAAAAGAGTATGTCAGTCGAGGGGTGGGAAAATTTGAGTTGAATTTTCGGATAATTTTGCACTAAATCAACTCAAAAATGAAACAAAAATCAATTTTGCATGCAAATCCTACGCGAGCTGTTTTCATGACATCTAGCTCATACCACAGCGAGGCGAGGATCAGGAAAAGTCCTTGGGTCATTCTTATTATCCATGACTCCGACCCCGCGAACCCTACTGTAAATCGAATGGTCGAAAATTTGAACCCCACAATTTTCCGATAGTTTGACATATAGTCAACTCAAAAAAGAAAGGAAATCAAATTTAGCATACAAATCCTACGGGTTTACACTTTATACTGTAGACTGATCAGCCAGCCGCCGATCTCATGACGTTCTAAATCCTCAGAGAGGCCCCTCTCAGTGAGAACGAGATGACTTTCACTCTGTTTCATACTGCATGCACCAAACGTTGCAACAACGGTGCATGACGACGTTGTATGCATGTACCTACTAACGTTCTTGCCAAACGCTTTCAACAAGTTGAAATCAACAAAGCTCAACGATGTCGAATGAAATGTTGAAAGCGTTTGCCCAGGCCAATGTAAATGTGGCCACGTTGTACGAACATCACATTTTTCGAGCGAAGCGGCCTTTTGCTTTTGTCTTGGCTAATTAGTTCCAGCTCAGAGTTTACAAAACAAACGAAAATGTCGCTTCGCGCGGCATTCTTCGCCAAGTGGAAATCCAGCTTCTGTTTATATGGAGGAGAGTTACTTGGTCAGCCGAGTCACCCGTCTTAAATTCCGTTTATATGGAAGCGCGTTACCTGGCAAGTTGTAATATTTGAAATAATTATTATCAACGGGTGACATAAAGCAACGAATATAGAAAATTTATCCCGCTATGCCGAGTTATACACAGGGAAAAGTGTTTATATGGGGAAATATTTATCCCGCCTTGCCGAGATCTGGCTGCCAGTGCCGAGTTCTCGCTTGGACGATCTCCGATATAAACACTGCATGCGGTGCGGAAAAACAGTCTACTCTATGCCTAATAGCTCTGCTGGCCGGGTACGTAACTCGCCACCATATAAACTGGCCCTAAAACGTTGTGATGTATGACAGATTATCTGAAAATTACGTCAGATCTAGTCATACAACAACTTTTCAGAAACGTAGTGACTACAACAAATAAAGATAGGTGTACTCGTTCATAATTAAATATATATTCAGTCATAATGCTCACATCTTGAGGTCTCTTCAGTTGTTAATCCTCTATACGAGTTTTGGCATCCCGTAAGGCTCTTGTTGTCTGCACGAAATTCTCCCGTGTAATGTTGATTTAAAGATAATTTCAGATGATCGTCTGTGGATTGACCACTAGTTATACCGAGCACATTCCAACACAAGAAAATAATACCAAGGACTTTCGCGATACTACTAAAATTGTACATCTGCAAGAAATACATAGCCAAGAACCAAGAACACTATGAGATCTAAAGCAATAATCCTGATAGCTGTGGCGTGAAATGAGATTCAAAACAGCTTTGACATGCATTTGTTTAAGCAGCATCTTAATAAACATAATTACATGGGATCTCTCAAACTCTGTCGATAGTGCTACCTAATGGCTACTGAGAAACGATTTTATGTATCTCTGTTTCTGAGGAATTAACTTTCGAACCAGAATGAATTAAATTGTACGCAATTTAGGACAGTAAATTATTAGGAGAAATGAACAAATCTATAAATAATACTTTAGAGATCTAACCACGCATCAAGCCTTCACATTTCCAGAATTTAGAGCGAAGTATTTGCGTTGCCGCAACGCGTCACAAGTTAGCAACTGGGTATATTTTGCCTGCAAGTTTGCTAGTTAAAAAACGTTGTTTATTCCATTGTCTGAGATCCGCCTAGGTTGAAGGAACATTTCTTTCCTGCCACTACTAGTTCTTGGAATAAAAATATTTAGAATACAAACTGATTCATAATATTCGAATCCATAGAATATAAAATACCCAATCCTATAAGGTATTTTAAAAGGCATTTGCAAGATTTTTCCATTTTTTTTTTGACATTTCAATTTACGAGAAACGTTATCATTATTCACTTGACAGATACAGTTCAATCTTGGATAGTCATCCTCGTCTTAATTGCTGCGCTTTGAATAACTATCTTTTTTATTATTAACTGTATTATATCTCCAGCCTGTGATTTTGGAGTCAATTTAAAATTTCTAAATCGTTATTTGTTATTCTGTCCTGGATATGGTGCTCATAGGCACAGCTGGTATCATATGTCTGATTCTGTGAAAGGAAGAGATTTTTGTTTGGCTGTTATAAATTGACTATGGATAAAATAATAAGATATTTTCTTCATCTGCAACAAACATTTACATGTGTTAAAAAAAATAAATTCATGAAGAAAACACAAAGGAATTCAGTACCATGTCAGTATCAGCGTCAGAAATAATGCTAATGAACATACAATTTTATATAAAGAATACAAATGAACATTCAGTTTTATATGAAGAATACTAATGACATACCAACCAATAACAAAACGTATTTTAAGCCCATTAATATACTCACATCACGTGTTTTATCAGGTCAAAACCCAAATAAAACACTGCGGCTCGTTTGTTATTAAATTAACATTACATTAAAGATACAGTTGTCTCTTTGGATCAATCTTAGTGAAGTTAGTTTTCACTCCACTATTCGGTTAATTTAAATATACGTGAACCCTCTCAATGTGCCCTTGGCAATATTTTTAAATAAATAAAATATAACCTAATATAAAATACAATTCAGTCAATTGGTTTAAAGGGCTGATTCGACTGTTTTACTAGCGACAATCGTATCTTCCATGAGTTTCTAAGAAAATTTAAGTATTTAACAATCAGTCACCGAAGTCAAGGTGACTTAAGGCGGACTTCCACTCAGGAAAATAAGCACCGGATCGGAACAAAATCAAATCCGCGCATGCTCCTTGAGTAGAAATTTACTGTTCTGACCCGATCCGATCACGCAGCGTCCGGATAATAAAATGTTGAAATATTTTAAACTTTTTTTTGTCCTGTGATGCTGATCGATCCTGGCTACCATTATTTTCTTGGTCCTGTGATGCTGATGGTAGACAGAATCGATCAGTATCCAGGACCAAAAAAAGTTTACAATATTTCAACATTTTATTATCCTGACGCAGCGTGCTCGGTTGCAATGACTAAAAAGATTTCCACCTTTTCCCCTTAGAAAACAACTAGCTGAGTTGCTGATCTTATCCAAATTGGACCATTGCAACTGTCTTTACGGATCACTGCCTGAATACCTTTTAAAACATCTACAAAAATTTCAAAATGGGGCTGGTAGCATCGTTAACGGAAAATTTTCGAGAATCAGTGACGTGATTTCATTTCGTTGGTTACCAATGAATGAAAGGATTCAATACAGTATTGCGAAACTTGCATTTCAAGCTTTAAACGATGGGAAAATGGCCAATTTATTTACCACTTACAAAAGCTGAAAGAGTGTTGCGTAGTACCAGTGATGGATCCTTAAACCTTGAACATTCCAACATTGAAGTTACCTTTCAGTACAATGCTGCAAAATGCTTTAATGATATTCCTGAAAACGTTAAATGTATGGATTTTAAGAATTTTAAGATTTCTCTACAAGCCTTTTTATTATCACGTAGTAGGGAACGAATTGATATCAGGGAAATAGTTTATTTATTTATTTGTTTGTTTGTTTGTTTGTTTGTTTGTTTGTTTGTTTGTTTGTTTGTTTGTTTGTTTGTTTGTTTGTTTGTTTGTTTGTTTGTTTGTTTGTTTGTTTGTTTGTTTGTTTGTTTGTTTGTTTGTTTGTTTGTTTGTTTGTTTGTTTGTTTGTTTGTTTGTTTGTTTGTTTGTTTGTTTGTTTGTTTGTTTGTTTGTTTGTTTGTTTGTTTGTTTGTTTGTTTGTTTGTTTGTTTGTTTGTTTGTTTGTTTGTTTGTTTGTTTGTTTGTTTGTTTGTTTGTTTGTTTGTTTGTTTGTTTGTTTGTTTGTTTGTTTGTTTGTTTGTTTGTTTGTTTGTTTGTTTGTTTGTCTGTCTGTCTGTCTGTCTGTCTGTCTGTCTGTCTGTCTGTCTGTCTGTCTGTCTGTCTGTCTGTCTGTCTGTCTGTCTGTCTGTCTGTCTGTCTGTCTGTCTGTCTGTCTGTCTGTCTGTCTGTCTGTCTGTCTGTCTGTCTGTCTGTCTGTCTGTCTGTCTGTCTGTCTGTCTGTCTGTCTGTCTGTCTGTCTGTCTGTCTGTCTGTCTGTCTGTCTGTCTGTCTGTCTGTCTGTCTGTCTGTCTGTCTGTCTGTCTGTCTGTCTGTCTGTCTGTCTGTCTGTCTGTCTGTCTGTCTGTCTGTCTGTCTGTCTGTCTGTCTGTCTGTCTGTCTGTCTGTCTGTCTGTCTGTCTGTCTGTCTGTCTGTCTGTCTGTCTGTCTGTCTGTCTGTCTGTCTGTCTGTCTGTCTGTCTGTCTGTCTGTCTGTCTGTCTGTCTGTCTGTCTGTCTGTCTGTCTGTCTGTCTGTCTGTCTGTCTGTCTGTCTGTCTGTCTGTCTGTCTGTCTGTCTGTCTGTCTGTCTGTCTGTCTGTCTGTCTGTCTGTCTGTCTGTCTGTCTGTCTGTCTGTCTGTCTGTCTGTCTGTCTGTCTGTCTGTCTGTCTGTCTGTCTGTCTGTCTGTCTGTCTGTCTGTCTGTCTGTCTGTCTGTCTGTCTGTCTGTCTGTCTGTCTGTCTGTCTGTCTGTCTGTCTGTCTGTCTGTCTGTCTGTCTGTCTGTCTGTCTGTCTGTCTGTCTGTCTGTCTGTCTGTCTGTCTGTCTGTCTGTCTGTCTGTCTGTCTGTCTGTCTGTCTGTCTGTCTGTCTGTCTGTCTGTCTGTCTGTCTGTCTGTCTGTCTGTCTGTCTGTCTGTCTGTCTGTCTGTCTGTCTGTCTGTCTGTCTGTCTGTCTGTCTGTCTGTCTGTCTGTCTGTCTGTCTGTCTGTCTGTCTGTCTGTCTGTCTGTCTGTCTGTCTGTCTGTCTGTCTGTCTGTCTGTCTGTCTGTCTGTCTGTCTGTCTGTCTGTCTGTCTGTCTGTCTGTCTGTCTGTCTGTCTGTCTGTCTGTCTGTCTGTCTGTCTGTCTGTCTGTCTGTCTGTCTGTCTGTCTGTCTGTCTGTCTGTCTGTCTGTCTGTCTGTCTGTCTGTCTGTCTGTCTGTCTGTCTGTCTGTCTGTCTGTCTGTCTGTCTGTCTGTCTGTCTGTCTGTCTGTCTGTCTGTCTGTCTGTCTGTCTGTCTGTCTGTCTGTCTGTCTGTCTGTCTGTCTGTCTGTCTGTCTGTCTGTCTGTCTGTCTGTCTGTCTGTCTGTCTGTCTGTCTGTCTGTCTGTCTGTCTGTCTGTCTGTCTGTCTGTCTGTCTGTCTGTCTGTCTGTCTGTCTGTCTGTCTGTCTGTCTGTCTGTCTGTCTGTCTGTCTGTCTGTCTGTCTGTCTGTCTGTCTGTCTGTCTGTCTGTCTGTCTGTCTGTCTGTCTGTCTGTCTGTCTGTCTGTCTGTCTGTCTGTCTGTCTGTCTGTCTGTCTGTCTGTCTGTCTGTCTGTCTGTCTGTCTGTCTGTCTGTCTGTCTGTCTGTCTGTCTGTCTGTCTGTCTGTCTGTCTGTCTGTCTGTCTGTCTGTCTGTCTGTCTGTCTGTCTGTCTGTCTGTCTGTCTGTCTGTCTGTCTGTCTGTCTGTCTGTCTGTCTGTCTGTCTGTCTGTCTGTCTGTCTGTCTGTCTGTCTGTCTGTCTGTCTGTCTGTCTGTCTGTCTGTCTGTCTGTCTGTCTGTCTGTCTGTCTGTCTGTCTGTCTGTCTGTCTGTCTGTCTGTCTGTCTGTCTGTCTGTCTGTCTGTCTGTCTGTCTGTCTGTCTGTCTGTCTGTCTGTCTGTCTGTCTGTCTGTCTGTCTGTCTGTCTGTCTGTCTGTCTGTCTGTCTGTCTGTCTGTCTGTCTGTCTGTCTGTCTGTCTGTCTGTCTGTCTGTCTGTCTGTCTGTCTGTCTGTCTGTCTGTCTGTCTGTCTGTCTGTCTGTCTGTCTGTCTGTCTGTCTGTCTGTCTGTCTGTCTGTCTGTCTGTCTGTCTGTCTGTCTGTCTGTCTGTCTGTCTGTCTGTCTGTCTGTCTGTCTGTCTGTCTGTCTGTCTGTCTGTCTGTCTGTCTGTCTGTCTGTCTGTCTGTCTGTCTGTCTGTCTGTCTGTCTGTCTGTCTGTCTGTCTGTCTGTCTGTCTGTCTGTCTGTCTGTCTGTCTGTCTGTCTGTCTGTCTGTCTGTCTGTCTGTCTGTCTGTCTGTCTGTCTGTCTGTCTGTCTGTCTGTCTGTCTGTCTGTCTGTCTGTCTGTCTGTCTGTCTGTCTGTCTGTCTGTCTGTCTGTCTGTCTGTCTGTCTGTCTGTCTGTCTGTCTGTCTGTCTGTCTGTCTGTCTGTCTGTCTGTCTGTCTGTCTGTCTGTCTGTCTGTCTGTCTGTCTGTCTGTCTGTCTGTCTGTCTGTCTGTCTGTCTGTCTGTCTGTCTGTCTGTCTGTCTGTCTGTCTGTCTGTCTGTCTGTCTGTCTGTCTGTCTGTCTGTCTGTCTGTCTGTCTGTCTGTCTGTCTGTCTGTCTGTCTGTCTGTCTGTCTGTCTGTCTGTCTGTCTGTCTGTCTGTCTGTCTGTCTGTCTGTCTGTCTGTCTGTCTGTCTGTCTGTCTGTCTGTCTGTCTGTCTGTCTGTCTGTCTGTCTGTCTGTCTGTCTGTCTGTCTGTCTGTCTGTCTGTCTGTCTGTCTGTCTGTCTGTCTGTCTGTCTGTCTGTCTGTCTGTCTGTCTGTCTGTCTGTCTGTCTGTCTGTCTGTCTGTCTGTCTGTCTGTCTGTCTGTCTGTCTGTCTGTCTGTCTGTCTGTCTGTCTGTCTGTCTGTCTGTCTGTCTGTCTGTCTGTCTGTCTGTCTGTCTGTCTGTCTGTCTGTCTGTCTGTCTGTCTGTCTGTCTGTCTGTCTGTCTGTCTGTCTGTCTGTCTGTCTGTCTGTCTGTCTGTCTGTCTGTCTGTCTGTCTGTCTGTCTGTCTGTCTGTCTGTCTGTCTGTCTGTCTGTCTGTCTGTCTGTCTGTCTGTCTGTCTGTCTGTCTGTCTGTCTGTCTGTCTGTCTGTCTGTCTGTCTGTCTGTCTGTCTGTCTGTCTGTCTGTCTGTCTGTCTGTCTGTCTGTCTGTCTGTCTGTCTGTCTGTCTGTCTGTCTGTCTGTCTGTCTGTCTGTCTGTCTGTCTGTCTGTCTGTCTGTCTGTCTGTCTGTCTGTCTGTCTGTCTGTCTGTCTGTCTGTCTGTCTGTCTGTCTGTCTGTCTGTCTGTCTGTCTGTCTGTCTGTCTGTCTGTCTGTCTGTCTGTCTGTCTGTCTGTCTGTCTGTCTGTCTGTCTGTCTGTCTGTCTGTCTGTCTGTCTGTCTGTCTGTCTGTCTGTCTGTCTGTCTGTCTGTCTGTCTGTCTGTCTGTCTGTCTGTCTGTCTGTCTGTCTGTCTGTCTGTCTGTCTGTCTGTCTGTCTGTCTGTCTGTCTGTCTGTCTGTCTGTCTGTCTGTCTGTCTGTCTGTCTGTCTGTCTGTCTGTCTGTCTGTCTGTCTGTCTGTCTGTCTGTCTGTCTGTCTGTCTGTCTGTCTGTCTGTCTGTCTGTCTGTCTGTCTGTCTGTCTGTCTGTCTGTCTGTCTGTCTGTCTGTCTGTCTGTCTGTCTGTCTGTCTGTCTGTCTGTCTGTCTGTCTGTCTGTCTGTCTGTCTGTCTGTCTGTCTGTCTGTCTGTCTGTCTGTCTGTCTGTCTGTCTGTCTGTCTGTCTGTCTGTCTGTCTGTCTGTCTGTCTGTCTGTCTGTCTGTCTGTCTGTCTGTCTGTCTGTCTGTCTGTCTGTCTGTCTGTCTGTCTGTCTGTCTGTCTGTCTGTCTGTCTGTCTGTCTGTCTGTCTGTCTGTCTGTCTGTCTGTCTGTCTGTCTGTCTGTCTGTCTGTCTGTCTGTCTGTCTGTCTGTCTGTCTGTCTGTCTGTCTGTCTGTCTGTCTGTCTGTCTGTCTGTCTGTCTGTCTGTCTGTCTGTCTGTCTGTCTGTCTGTCTGTCTGTCTGTCTGTCTGTCTGTCTGTCTGTCTGTCTGTCTGTCTGTCTGTCTGTCTGTCTGTCTGTCTGTCTGTCTGTCTGTCTGTCTGTCTGTCTGTCTGTCTGTCTGTCTGTCTGTCTGTCTGTCTGTCTGTCTGTCTGTCTGTCTGTCTGTCTGTCTGTCTGTCTGTCTGTCTGTCTGTCTGTCTGTCTGTCTGTCTGTCTGTCTGTCTGTCTGTCTGTCTGTCTGTCTGTCTGTCTGTCTGTCTGTCTGTCTGTCTGTCTGTCTGTCTGTCTGTCTGTCTGTCTGTCTGTCTGTCTGTCTGTCTGTCTGTCTGTCTGTCTGTCTGTCTGTCTGTCTGTCTGTCTGTCTGTCTGTCTGTCTGTCTGTCTGTCTGTCTGTCTGTCTGTCTGTCTGTCTGTCTGTCTGTCTGTCTGTCTGTCTGTCTGTCTGTCTGTCTGTCTGTCTGTCTGTCTGTCTGTCTGTCTGTCTGTCTGTCTGTCTGTCTGTCTGTCTGTCTGTCTGTCTGTCTGTCTGTCTGTCTGTCTGTCTGTCTGTCTGTCTGTCTGTCTGTCTGTCTGTCTGTCTGTCTGTCTGTCTGTCTGTCTGTCTGTCTGTCTGTCTGTCTGTCTGTCTGTCTGTCTGTCTGTCTGTCTGTCTGTCTGCCTGTCTGTGCGTGCGTCTGTGTCTGTCTGTCTGTCAGACAGACAGATACATACATACATACATACATACATACATACATACATACATACATACATACATACATACATACATACATACATACATACATACATACATACATACATACATACATACATACATACATACATACATACATACATACATACATACATACATACATACATACATACATACATACATACATACATACATACATACATACATACATACATACATACATACATACATACATACATACATACATACATACATACATACATACATACATACATACATACATACATACATACATACATACATACATACATACATACATACATACATACATACATACATACATACATACATACATACATACATACATACATACATACATACATACATACATACATACATACATACATACATACATACATACATACATACATACATACATACATACATACATACAGACAGACAGACATGACATACATACATACATACATACATACATACATACATACATACATACATACATACATACATACATACATACATACATACATACATACATACATACATACATACATACATACATACATACATACATACATACATACATACATACATACGTGCGTGCGTGTGCGCGTGCGTGCGTGCGTACGTGCGTGCGTGCGTGCGTGCGCGTGCGTGCGTGCGTGCGTGCGTGCGTGCGTGCGTGCGTGCGTGCGTGCGTGCGTGCGTGCGTGCGTGCGTGCGTGCGTGCGTGCGTGCGTGCGCGCGTGCGTGCGTGCGTGCGCGCGTGCGTGCGTGCGTGCGCGCGCGCGTGCGTGCGTGCGTGCGTGCGTGCGCGCGTGCGTGCGCGTGCGTGCGCGTGCGTGCGTGCGTGTATGTGCGTGCGTGTGTGCGTGCGTGCGTTCGTTCGTTCGTTCGTTCGTTCGTTCGTTCGTTCGTTCGTTCGTTCGTTCGTTCGTTTGTTCGTTCGTTCGTTTGTTTGTTTGTTTGTTTTTCTGGGTTTTTTTTTAAAGTTTTTAGGCATTTTTGTTTTGTTTTGTGGGATCACAGGTGTTTTGTCACCGCTGCTTATTTTATTATTTTTATTTCGGTGAAGTCCAATAAATAAATAAAAAATTATAAAAACTACATTAAAAACTAGGAAGAACTTTAATGAAATTATGGAGGCAATGTTATACGATGAAGAGAGCAGCTCTGATGAAACTGGCAGTAGTGAGAGTGGTGACGATCTGGAAATTTTACTTTTGGACTCACTACTAACCCCCAATCGTGAACTTGGACCCCGCCTTAGCCTTCAAGATGTAGAGGAAATAGAATGTGAACAGTGGTTTAGGTATGCATCTATTGACTAATCATGCATGTGACCTAGCCATAAGAAAAAATAACTGGATTAGCCAAACTGATTTAGAATTTCTATAAAATAGCAATGCTATATTTATAATCATCTATACATCCCCTTTTGATACCTTTAAGTCTGATTTCCTGGATATTTTACAAACCAAAAATTCTTAGGCGTTTGCTAAAGACAAAATTCTGCTTTTAATCTGCCAGGTTTAAAAAAGATGACATGGAACGCCTCTGTCATGCACTTAATTTACCAGAAAAATATAAATGCAGTCAAGGGACAAGTGCAACAGGCATGGAGGCCTTGATGATTCTATTAAGAAGGTTCTCGTATCCAAACCGATGGTGTGAGCTTGTGCCTTTGTTTGGAAGGGCTGAAGAACTTAGTGTTATCTTTTCAGAAGTAAAATATCAAAAAATTGTATACGTTGAGTAATCCATTAAAAATTGGCTTCATTTGATTCTTTGTAATGTTGTGGCTGTTATTTCTTAGATTATAAATGACATCTATGAGAGGTACAACCACTTGCTGACTTCTCTAGAACTTGCATGGCTGGATCCAGAACTTTTTTCTCGGGCAATAGAAAGTAAAGGTGCACCCCTGGACCAATGTTGGGGATTTATAGATGGAACAGCAAGACCAATTGCAAGACCAATAAAAAATCAAAGAATTATGTACAGTGGTCACAAGAGGATCCATTGTTTAAAGTTTCAAGTACGAACAATTATAAACTTTATAAGCTAAATAGATTACAGTTCAATTACTGTAGGCTAACATTTTTCACTCAACTCTTTCTCTCAGTCTGTAGAAACACCTAATGGCCTTATAGTACATATGTTTGGCCCCATTGAAGGACGAAGGCATGATGCATTTATGCTTGCAGAAAGTGGTTTGCAAGAGAAGCTGATCCATATTACTAAACCCAATGGAGATCCCTATGTTGTATATGGTGATCCAGCCTATGGCTTGTCACGGAATATTTTGGCTCCTTTTCGTGGTGCTCATCTGACTGTTTGGTAAAAACAATTCAATACAAGAATGAGCAAAGTTCGCACCAGTGTAGAGTGGGGGTTTGGCAAAATATGTCAGTATTTTTCTTTTTTGCATTTTAAGAAGAATCTGAAGGTTCTCCTCCAGCCTGTTGGACAATATTACCTAGTAGCATGCATATTAATCAACTGTCACACATGTTTATATGGGTCTGTAACAAGCAGTTATTTTAACATTGACCCACCATGTTTGGAAAAGTATCTAACTAATACATAAAATAATTTATGTAAATATTAAATGATAACTGCAAAATTAAATATATTTGTAGTGCTTCCCTTTCTTTTTACCTTAAACTGGTGAAAAAATCAACTTATGCATGAATGCAAAGTTTATACTAACACAAAAACATAAAACACAACAAGTGGCAGCTCTTTAAACTAAATATGCTTTTTAAGAAGTTCGAGCATTGTTTTTCTTTCCTCAAACTCAAGCTTTAATCTTTCTTTTCTTTCTTGAGCTTCTACTTCAAACTTCATTTTACTGAATTCCAATTCATGTTGCCTCAGCTCTAATTCTTTATCTTTTGATTCAGCCCTTTTTTCATTCTTTTTGTCAAGCATTTCAATAGCCGATAACTTGGAAAATCTTCGTTTTTTTGTTTTTCCCTCTAGCAAGTACAATGATTTGGCTTATTAATTGAACATGGAAACAGTAGAACATGGTAAATGAAAACAAAATTTTACCTTTGTTAGATTTCTTACTATTCTTACTATCTTCATCGCCACTCTCTGACTCATCTGTTGAGATATCAGCAGATGAATCGCTACTCTTTCGCTCTAGAATTAGTAGAGACAAAGCAGAGTCAAATATGTAATAAGATTTTAAAATGCCATTAATTTCTGAAAATAGCCCCTTTCTGTCCCCACCCATGTATGTACGACTCACTTTGAAATGCAAAATACTTTCCATTAAATAAATACTGTATAAAGCCCTCTTCAAATATACTCTAAGTCCACCAAAAATTGAAATACAAGCCCAGGAATTTGCCATGTATATTTATGACAGTAAATACACTTACTAGCCATTCTTTGCATAGCAGCTATCTTCATTGTTTCTGCTCTTTTTCTATCATCTTCCTCTTTTCTCTTTTTCAGTTCCTATTCTTTGTTTTTCAATTCAGCAAAATCTCTGCGATATGAAGTTATACTGTCCAGAAGTTGATGCAGTTCCCCTTATTCCTCTTCAGTGCCTGATGTAAATGCCAAACACCCAAAAATTCAACATGAATATACAAAATATTTACAGTATGGATATAAATAGAATTAAAATTATACTGTATAACCAATTAACCATCGAAGCATAATTAAACAAATTCAAACACCTCTTTATAGCTTTAGCATCTTCAGTTTTAAATTTGTCAAGTAAGTGTTCCATCCTCTCCCTGCAACCTCTCCCTTTTAACTCAACTTCTACTGAATCTGTAGAAAATGATGTGCTTAGTCTTCCAGCGATGGCTACCCAGTCTTGGGGTTTTTCAGGATTACTTGTTGACACTTCTATCGCCAACGCAAAATCATGTCGAGTATCGGGCCATCTGAATGGTGCCATGATGACTGATCTATTAACAAATACTTTTCGATCAAACCACTATACTTACACCTAGCCTGCTAGCCATATTTTAAAGTTTAAACAACCAATTAACTAGTGAAATTGACAAGACAAGCTTAAAACGTAAGAGACTGTCGACCGATTTCGAAACTTAAAAAACTCGGAAGATGACATTTTCCGAATGCTCAAAATATCAAACACAAGTTGGAGAACCTATGCAAGTCAAAACCAGGCAGAAATACCATAACTGCAAATAAGATGAGATCTTTGTTTTCACTTCTGAAATTGACCGCCATGTTTACTTTTACCAGTCAACCATGCTTCACATTAAAATACTCAAAACAGGTAGATTTTATCATTTTAGCAAACAAAAAACCTACCAAATCAAAGATAAGATTGTGTATGTCATAGATATAGTTATAAAACGTGTAGTCATTGAACAGTTATTCGTTAATATCTTGAGGTAAATGACTTACCTGGAGATGGGGGTCTTGCGGTTGAAAACGGGAAAGAAATACGGCAAACGCGACGTCAGGCTCTTGGTCACGTGGTTTCTAGCGGTTTGCGGTTAGGCGTTAGCGAAAAAAACGTCAATCTTAAGGTCTCTATTATTATTATTATTATTATTATTATTATTATTATTATTATTATTATTATTATTATTATTATTATTATTATTATTATTATTATTATTATTATTATTACTATTATTATTATTATTATTATTATTATTATTATTATTATTATTATTATTATTATTATTATTATTATTATTATTATTATTATTATTATTATTATTATTATAATACTGTATTTATACCACATGCTAAAACAAGATGGACAACAGTTTGGCCTCATCGAGTTGCAGTGCCAGGAGCAGGCAGCATCTTCTTCCCTTTCACTACAACCATTTATACCACCAATTCAGCCACCAAATAATCTGCAAGACCAAGAAATTTTGAGTCTCCGGGAGAGGATCGTAGAAATAATGTCTGACTATCCCTGCCTTTGGTGTCACGACGTTACGATCGGACAAAGATTTAACAAAGAAAAGTGCTGCATGGCGTGAACTTTCCTGTAAGCTGAATGCATGTCGTAAGATTTCTGTAATGTGTTTTTATGATATTTAATACTCGTTCTCCTATTTGTACAAAAAGAGCCGGCTACATATCACCATTTGTTTGCTAGGCTAATCATTTGTCCGTCAAAATATGTTTCTTGGTAGTGTAAGCCATTTCTTAATTAAGTTATAGGAAGTATTTTTTTTTCTTGTCGGAAGCAGAGGGGTAATCGATACGAAATATGAACCACCTTTCTTGACCCCTTATGGCTCCATTTCTGCGCCCGTTAAAAATATAATCAAATTAAAAGTGCAGCATAATTATTAAAATTCATAAATGCTGGTTATTGATTGTTGGAATTTAAAATTTTGACAAGATGGTTTTATATGGCACTTCGCTAAAAACACAAATGCAGCTTACCATAGCTGGGAATACCAGAAGAACATTACTTTAGTATTTAAGTTACATTACCATACTCCACTTTTAATTTACTTTTGAATTTTGAATTTTTGATTCATATTTGGACCAAGTGTATATCCTTAAATGTTCAGAATAGTTGTTTGACTAACTATCTGCGCAGGGGCGGATCTAGCCTAAAATCTAACTATGGCTAACAATCTAGGGGGGTCTGGTGGCATCCCCCCCGGAAAATTGTGAAGATTAGAGTCTCTGTAAACGCATTTCCTGCATTTTGAGAATGCTCTAGATTCATATTGTACAATCGTTTTGTACATGTTTTTCACCGAGATCTTTGTATAAACTTTACTCAAATAAAAAAATTTCTTTTCTGTTTCAAGCCTAGATCTTCCAATTATTCAATAAAATATTTAGGAGTAATTGATCCAATACGAATCGTATGTTTAACGAGTTTTGTGCCACATGTAAACCAACCAGTCAAGCAGCTAGGTAAGGTATCCTTAGAATTCTATTGAGTATTCTGTCCAATGCCAGCCAATTTTTACTTTCAAAAATAATCAAAGCAACCCGGCTGGTGTAATATTAACACTAACAATTTATAGGTATCAGCTAGCATTTGTCAGATCATTGTTTAGAACTCCAGGTCAGGAAATGGAGTCCCTTTACGTTTTATACTGAGTGTCTTTCCCTCGATAAAGCGAGAATATTAAAAGACAATGGAGTTGATGAGAGCCAGAAGATGTAAACTGAGTTAGTAAATAGACTCGTCGTAAATGTCGTCGCTCTATACAGTCTGTCATACGATTAAGAGAGTGTTAAATCACGCGACTGACAAGTCTCCGAGTCTTGCAGATAATATTTCAAAGTTGAACCATGATAGAAATGCTGTGTTTCAGTCGATGAGAAATATAAACAATGTAATGAGAGAGAGAGAGGTCGCGGCTCTCAGTTTGATCCCATGCTTCTTCTTCAATTTCAACAATGCTTTAAAGATTTATATATTCTGAGTGTAAACCCTAGACGTAATATGTAAAGGCCGACAATGAGGACTAGACCGGGTTTTCAAGTACGAGGAATTCGTTCCAATGAATTCCGAGTACTTGAAAACCAGGTCTAGTCCAAATTGGAGGCCATTACATGACTTCTCAAAATCACTTAGTGTATTCCCAAAATGAGTTATACAAAATTATAACAATAAAATAACAAAAGTAAATAAAAAGATATATCAAAGTTAACATGAACTTATAGAAAAATTAGTACACAACCGTTATAATAAACAAGATTTCTTGCCGGTATCTCATGATTGTTCTTCAATTTGGTCAATGCTTTAAAGATTTATATAGTCTGAGTATAAACACCACACAGTTTTAATATAGTAACTAGCATCTGGCGATCAACAATTTTAGTAGAGAGGAAATCATGCTGTGAAAAAAGAAACCAAACAAACCAACATCTCCTCCTTAATTTTCTTGTCAATGTGAACTATAATCTACAATCAATTTCAAAAGTAGTTGGGACACTTGAGCTTTTCTACATATACTCGTTCAACGTCGTCTATTTTGCAATATGTACACAATCCCTCCCTCCCCCTCCCTCCCCCTCCCTTTACAATGTTGTTTAATGAAGCAGGTTAACAAGTCCAGTAAAATTCAGCGTAAACATGGTATACAACATTGAACGGGGGGTCGGGGGAGTTGGAAAATCGAATAATGACGCAAATGCCCCAAGACTTTTGAAAATGATTGTCTGGGAAAAACATTTTTCGTTAATGAAATTTAGCTGTTATGTAGTTGGGTTTTTTCCTCAATAATAGCGATAATTGAGTGAAATGTTGACATATTGTTGTTAACAGAATTGTTAGGGCAGTTTAAAGGCTTTAAATGCACCTTATTGCTCGAACAAAAGTAATTTTATTGATTAAGACGTCTTTGCATGAATTATTGAAAAGATATTACAATTAAAATGATCGCCCGAAGACAATGCAATTGAAAAAGCTTGATTTATCTGAAAAATAATTTAAATATATTTACAATCAATCGATTGCGCATTTAGTTAAGTATGTGGAGAGTCTAACTTATGCAATATTCCCTTCACTTAAACGACTTCGCGTTAAAGGGGAATTGAACCGTCTTTGTGTTAACCAGAGGTGCCGTTTCATGTGTTCTGCGCGTGTTAGCGAAAACGCTTTTTTGAAATAGCGAATATTTTAATAATTTCACAAATGCCAAAGAACTTGTGCGTTACTCAGTTTCACTACGGAAAAACAATATTGCAGAAGTGAACTTCGATCAAAAAGTTCCCAAATTTTAGACATCTACTAACTGCTATTGAAAACAAGAAAATTGCGTAATGCATTGAAATTGTTTTAGGTTTTCATTAGCCTACATATCATGTACGGGAATACCAGTATACACAGCGAGAACACGTGGAAATGATGCGCTAACTTATTAACAAATATAACTTGATATTCGGTTGTTATGACTAATACCAGCACGGTGCTCACTACGGTGCTCACCACGATGCTCACTGATTACCATGGGAATTATTTCGGTAGATCTGTGTTGTTTCTCCAAAACTGGTCAGTTCGGCTGTTTGCTGGTGTTAATTGCACTGTGTGGTTTTCTATTAAAGGTATTAACTGCTATTTCATTTAAAAAAATAATTGATTTTGATGTTAAGCGGCAACGATGCTCACTTCCGTAATACAAAAGAAGACATAAGATCAAGTTATTTATAGCATATAGCGAGCATCGTTGTAAAAAACGTTTCTCAAAAGCGTCACTTGTAAAAATGCGCTATTATCTTATTCTAAACTAACATATTACAAGGCTGATGTATGTAAAATGTCATTTTAAATAACAGTCTTCGCCCTATCGCATGTTTTTCTGGTGAGCACCGTGGTGAGCATCGTTGCGAGAAGCGTCGGATTATCAGCTGCACTACAGGGGGGCTAACTAAATTCTAAAATGTCATATTCCTAAGCTAAATATTAGTCACTAAAAGGTTGTAAATGTGCTATAATATTGTTTTAACTTTCTGCCTATAATGTATAGTGTTTACTTGAGTGGAACAGCATGTTTTTCGACAATATAACGAAATAGCGCTTCGGACAATCAATTTCAAAAGTAGTTGGGACACTTGAGCTTTTCTAAATATACTCGTTCAACGTCGTCTATTTTGCGATATGTACACAATCCCTCCCTCACCCTCCCTTTACAATGTTGTTTAATGAAGCAGGTTAACAAGTCCAGTAAAATTCAGCGTAAACATGGTATACAACATTGAACGGGGGGTCGGGGGAGTTGGAAAATCGAATAATGACGCAAATGCCCCAAGACTTTTGAAAATGATTGTCTGGGAAAAACATTTTTCGTTAATGAAATTTAGCTGTTATGTAGTTGGGTTTTTTCCTCAATAATAGCGATAATTGAGTGAAATGTTGACATATTGTTGTTAACAGAATTGTTAGGGCAGTTTAAAGGCTTTAAATGCACCTTATTGCTCGAACAAAAGTAATTTTATTGATTAAGACGTCTTTGCATGAATTATTGAAAAGATATTACAATTAAAATGATCGCCCGAAGACAATGCAATTGAAAAAGCTTGATTTATCTGAAAAATAATTTAAATATATTTACAATCAATCGATTGCGCATTTAGTTAAGTATGTGGAGAGTCTAACTTATGCAATATTCCCTTCACTTAAACGACTTCGCGTTAAAGGGGAATTGAACCGTCTTTGTGTTAACCAGAGGTGCCGTTTCATGTGTTCTGCGCGTGTTAGCGAAAACGCTTTTTTGAAATAGCGAATATTTTAATAATTTCACAAATGCCAAAGAACTTGTGCGTTACTCAGTTTCACTACGGAAAAACAATATTGCAGAAGTGAACTTCGATCAAAAAGTTCCCAAATTTTAGACATCTACTAACTGCTATTGAAAACAAGAAAATTGCGTAATGCATTGAAATTGTTTTAGGTTTTCATTAGCCTACATATCATGTACGGGAATACCAGTATACACAGCGAGAACACGTGGAAATGATGCGCTAACTTATTAACAAATATAACTTGATATTCGGTTGTTATGACTAATACCAGCACGGTGCTCACTACGGTGCTCACCACGATGCTCACTGATTACCATGGGAATTATTTCGGTAGATCTGTGTTGTTTCTCCAAAACTGGTCAGTTCGGCTGTTTGCTGGTGTTAATTGCACTGTGTGGTTTTCTATTAAAGGTATTAACTGCTATTTCATTTAAAAAAATAATTGATTTTGATGTTAAGCGGCAACGATGCTCACTTCCGTAATACAAAAGAAGACATAAGATCAAGTTATTTATAGCATATAGCGAGCATCGTTGTAAAAAACGATTCTCAAAAGCGTCACTTGTAAAAATGCGCTATTATCTTATTCTAAACTAACATATTACAAGGCTGATGTATGTAAAATGTCATTTTAAATAACAGTCTTCGCCCTATTGCATGTTTTTCTGGTGAGCACCGTGGTGAGCATCGTTGCGAGAAGCGTCGGATTATCAGCTGCACTACAGGGGGGCTAACTAAATTCTAAAATGTCATATTCCTAAGCTAAATATTAGTCACTAAAAGGTTGTAAATGTGCTATAATATTGTTTTAACTTTCTGCCTATAATGTATAGTGTTTACTTGAGTGGAACAGCATGTTTTTCGACAATATAACGAAATAGCGCTTCGGACAACCAATTTCAAAAGTAGTTGGGACACTTGAGCTTTTCTAAATATACTCGTTCAACGTCGTCTATTTTGCGATATGTACACAATCCCTCCCTCACCCTCCCTTTACAATGTGGTTTAATGAAGCAGGTTAACAAGTCCAGTAAAATTCAGCGTAAACATGGTATACAACATTGAACGGGGGGTCGGGGGAGTTGGAAAATCGAATAATGACGCAAATGCCCCAAGACTTTTGAAAATGATTGTCTGGGAAAAACATTTTTCGTTAATGAAATTTAGCTGTTATGTAGTTGGGTTTTTTCCTCAATAATAGCGATAATTGAGTGAAATGTTGACATATTGTTGTTAACAGAATTGTTAGGGCAGTTTAAAGGCTTTAAATGCACCTTATTGCTCGAACAAAAGTAATTTTATTGATTAAGACGTCTTTGCATGAATTATTGAAAAGATATTACAATTAAAATGATCGCCCGAAGACAATGCAATTGAAAAAGCTTGATTTATCTGAAAAATAATTTAAATATATTTACAATCAATCGATTGCGCATTTAGTTAAGTATGTGGAGAGTCTAACTTATGCAATATTCCCTTCACTTAAACGACTTCGCGTTAAAGGGGAATTGAACCGTCTTTGTGTTAACCAGAGGTGCCGTTTCATGTGTTCTGCGCGTGTTAGCGAAAACGCTTTTTTGAAATAGCGAATATTTTAATAATTTCACAAATGCCAAAGAACTTGTGCGTTACTCAGTTTCACTACGGAAAAACAATATTGCAGAAGTGAACTTCGATCAAAAAGTTCCCAAATTTTAGACATCTACTAACTGCTATTGAAAACAAGAAAATTGCGTAATGCATTGAAATTGTTTTAGGTTTTCATTAGCCTACATATCATGTACGGGAATACCAGTATACACAGCGAGAACACGTGGAAATGATGCGCTAACTTATTAACAAATATAACTTGATATTCGGTTGTTATGACTAATACCAGCACGGTGCTCACTACGGTGCTCACCACGATGCTCACTGATTACCATGGGAATTATTTCGGTAGATCTGTGTTGTTTCTCCAAAACTGGTCAGTTCGGCTGTTTGCTGGTGTTAATTGCACTGTGTGGTTTTCTATTAAAGGTATTAACTGCTATTTCATTTAAAAAAATAATTGATTTTGATGTTAAGCGGCAACGATGCTCACTTCCGTAATACAAAAGAAGACATAAGATCAAGTTATTTATAGCATATAGCGAGCATCGTTGTAAAAAACGTTTCTCAAAAGCGTCACTTGTAAAAATGCGCTATTATCTTATTCTAAACTAACATATTACAAGGCTGATGTATGTAAAATGTCATTTTAAATAACAGTCTTCGCCTTATCGCATGTTTTTCTGGTGAGCACCGTGGTGAGCATCGTTGCGAGAAGCGTCGGATTATCAGCTGCACTACAGGGGGGCTAACTAAATTCTAAAATGTCATATTCCTAAGCTAAATATTAGTCACTAAAAGGTTGTAAATGTGCTATAATATTGTTTTAACTTTCTGCCTATAATGTATAGTGTTTACTTGAGTGGAACAGCATGTTTTTCGACAATATAACGAAATAGCGCTTCGGACAATCAATTTCAAAAGTAGTTGGGACACTTGAGCATTTCTAAATATACTCGTTCAACGTCGTCTATTTTGCGATATGTACACAATCCCTCCCTCACCCTCCCTTTACAATGTTGTTTAATGAAGCAGGTTAACAAGTCCAGTAAAATTCAGCGTAAACATGGTATACAACATTGAACGGGGGGTCGGGGGAGTTGGAAAATCGAATAATGACGCAAATGCCCCAAGACTTTTGAAAATGATTGTCTGGGAAAAACATTTTTCGTTAATGAAATTTAGCTGTTATGTAGTTGGGTTTTTTCCTCAATAATAGCGATAATTGAGTGAAATGTTGACATATTGTTGTTAACAGAATTGTTAGGGCAGTTTAAAGGCTTTAAATGCACCTTATTGCTCGAACAAAAGTAATTTTATTGATTAAGACGTCTTTGCATGAATTATTGAAAAGATATTACAATTAAAATGATCGCCCGAAGACAATGCAATTGAAAAAGCTTGATTTATCTGAAAAATAATTTAAATATATTTACAATCAATCGATTGCGCATTTAGTTAAGTATGTGGAGAGTCTAACTTATGCAATATTCCCTTCACTTAAACGACTTCGCGTTAAAGGGGAATTGAACCGTCTTTGTGTTAACCAGAGTTGCCGTTTCATGTGTTCTGCGCGTGTTAGCGAAAACGCTTTTTTGAAATAGCGAATATTTTAATAATTTCACAAATGCCAAAGAACTTGTGCGTTACTCAGTTTCACTACGGAAAAACAATATTGCAGAAGTGAACTTCGATCAAAAAGTTCCCAAATTTTAGACATCTACTAACTGCTATTGAAAACAAGAAAATTGCGTAATGCATTGAAATTGTTTTAGGTTTTCATTAGCCTACATATCATGTACGGGAATACCAGTATACACAGCGAGAACACGTGGAAATGATGCGCTAACTTATTAACAAATATAACTTGATATTCGGTTGTTATGACTAATACCAGCACGGTGCTCACTACGGTGCTCACCACGATGCTCACTGATTACCATGGGAATTATTTCGGTAGATCTGTGTTGTTTCTCCAAAACTGGTCAGTTCGGCTGTTTGCTGGTGTTAATTGCACTGTGTGGTTTTCTATTAAAGGTATTAACTGCTATTTCATTTAAAAAAATAATTGATTTTGATGTTAAGCGGCAACGATGCTCACTTCCGTAATACAAAAGAAGACATAAGATCAAGTTATTTATAGCATATAGCGAGCATCGTTGTAAAAAACGTTTCTCAAAAGCGTCACTTGTAAAAATGCGCTATTATCTTATTCTAAACTAACATATTACAAGGCTGATGTATGTAAAATGTCATTTTAAATAACAGTCTTCGCCCTATCGCATGTTTTTCTGGTGAGCACCGTGGTGAGCATCGTTGCGAGAAGCGTCGGATTATCAGCTGCACTACAGGGGGGCTAACTAAATTCTAAAATGTCATATTCCTAAGCTAAATATTAGTCACTAAAAGGTTGTAAATGTGCTATAATATTGTTTTAACTTTCTGCCTATAATGTATAGTGTTTACTTGAGTGGAACAGCATGTTTTTCGACAATATAACGAAATAGCGCTTCGGACAATCAATTTCAAAAGTAGTTGGGACACTTGAGCTTTTCTAAATATACTCGTTCAACGTCGTCTATTTTGCGATATGTACACAATCCCTCCCTCACCCTCCCTTTACAATGTTGTTTAATGAAGCAGGTTAACAAGTCCAGTAAAATTCAGCGTAAACATGGTATACAACATTGAACGGGGGGTCGGGGGAGTTGGAAAATCGAATAATGACGCAAATGCCCCAAGACTTTTGAAAATGATTGTCTGGGAAAAACATTTTTCGTTAATGAAATTTAGCTGTTATGTAGTTGGGTTTTTTCCTCAATAATAGCGATAATTGAGTGAAATGTTGACATATTGTTGTTAACAGAATTGTTAGGGCAGTTTAAAGGCTTTAAATGCACCTTATTGCTCGAACAAAAGTAATTTTATTGATTAAGACGTCTTTGCATGAATTATTGAAAAGATATTACAATTAAAATGATCGCCCGAAGACAATGCAATTGAAAAAGCTTGATTTATCTGAAAAATAATTTAAATATATTTACAATCAATCGATTGCGCATTTAGTTAAGTATGTGGAGAGTCTAACTTATGCAATATTCCCTTCACTTAAACGACTTCGCGTTAAAGGGGAATTGAACCGTCTTTGTGTTAACCAGAGGTGCCGTTTCATGTGTTCTGCGCGTGTTAGCGAAAACGCTTTTTTGAAATAGCGAATATTTTAATAATTTCACAAATGCCAAAGAACTTGTGCGTTACTCAGTTTCACTACGGAAAAACAATATTGCAGAAGTGAACTTCGATCAAAAAGTTCCCAAATTTTAGACATCTACTAACTGCTATTGAAAACAAGAAAATTGCGTAATGCATTGAAATTGTTTTAGGTTTTCATTAGCCTACATATCATGTACGGGAATACCAGTATACACAGCGAGAACACGTGGAAATGATGCGCTAACTTATTAACAAATATAACTTGATATTCGGTTGTTATGACTAATACCAGCACGGTGCTCACTACGGTGCTCACCACGATGCTCACTGATTACCATGGGAATTATTTCGGTAGATCTGTGTTGTTTCTCCAAAACTGGTCAGTTCGGCTGTTTGCTGGTGTTAATTGCACTGTGTGGTTTTCTATTAAAGGTATTAACTGCTATTTCATTTAAAAAAATAATTGATTTTGATGTTAAGCGGCAACGATGCTCACTTCCGTAATACAAAAGAAGACATAAGATCAAGTTATTTATAGCATATAGCGAGCATCGTTGTAAAAAACGTTTCTCAAAAGCGTCACTTGTAAAAATGCGCTATTATCTTATTCTAAACTAACATATTACAAGGCTGATGTATGTAAAATGTCATTTTAAATAACAGTCTTCGCCCTATCGCATGTTTTTCTGGTGAGCACCGTGGTGAGCATCGTTGCGAGAAGCGTCGGATTATCAGCTGCACTACAGGGGGGCTAACTAAATTCTAAAATGTCATATTCCTAAGCTAAATATTAGTCACTAAAAGGTTGTAAATGTGCTATAATATTGTTTTAACTTTCTGCCTATAATGTATAGTGTTTACTTGAGTGGAACAGCATGTTTTTCGACAATATAACGAAATAGCGCTTCGGACAATCAATTTCAAAAGTAGTTGGGACACTTGAGCTTTTCTAAATATACTCGTTCAACGTCGTCTATTTTGCGATATGTACACAATCCCTCCCTCACCCTCCCTTTACAATGTTGTTTAATGAAGCAGGTTAACAAGTCCAGTAAAATTCAGCGTAAACATGGTATACAACATTGAACGGGGGGTCGGGGGAGTTGGAAAATCGAATAATGACGCAAATGCCCCAAGACTTTTGAAAATGATTGTCTGGGAAAAACATTTTTCGTTAATGAAATTTAGCTGTTATGTAGTTGGGTTTTTTCCTCAATAATAGCGATAATTGAGTGAAATGTTGACATATTGTTGTTAACAGAATTGTTAGGGCAGTTTAAAGGCTTTAAATGCACCTTATTGCTCGAACAAAAGTAATTTTATTGATTAAGACGTCTTTGCATGAATTATTGAAAAGATATTACAATTAAAATGATCGCCCGAAGACAATGCAATTGAAAAAGCTTGATTTATCTGAAAAATAATTTAAATATATTTACAATCAATCGATTGCGCATTTAGTTAAGTATGTGGAGAGTCTAACTTATGCAATATTCCCTTCACTTAAACGACTTCGCGTTAAAGGGGAATTGAACCGTCTTTGTGTTAACCAGAGGTGCCGTTTCATGTGTTCTGCGCGTGTTAGCGAAAACGCTTTTTTGAAATAGCGAATATTTTAATAATTTCACAAATGCCAAAGAACTTGTGCGTTACTCAGTTTCACTACGGAAAAACAATATTGAGAAGTGAACTTCGATCAAAAAGTTCCCAAATTTTAGACATCTACTAACTGCTATTGAAAACAAGAAAATTGCGTAATGCATTGAAATTGTTTTAGGTTTTCATTAGCCTACATATCATGTACGGGAATACCAGTATACACAGCGAGAACACGTGGAAATGATGCGCTAACTTATTAACAAATATAACTTGATATTCGGTTGTTATGACTAATACCAGCACGGTGCTCACTACGGTGCTCACCACGATGCTCACTGATTACCATGGGAATTATTTCGGTAGATCTGTGTTGTTTCTCCAAAACTGGTCAGTTCGGCTGTTTGCTGGTGTTAATTGCACTGTGTGGTTTTCTATTAAAGGTATTAACTGCTATTTCATTTAAAAAAATAATTGATTTTGATGTTAAGCGGCAACGATGCTCACTTCCGTAATACAAAAGAAGACATAAGATCAAGTTATTTATAGCATATAGCGAGCATCGTTGTAAAAAACGTTTCTCAAAAGCGTCACTTGTAAAAATGCGCTATTATCTTATTCTAAACTAACATATTACAAGGCTGATGTATGTAAAATGTCATTTTAAATAACAGTCTTCGCCCTATCGCATGTTTTTCTGGTGAGCACCGTGGTGAGCATCGTTGCGAGAAGCGTCGGATTATCAGCTGCACTACAGGGGGGCTAACTAAATTCTAAAATGTCATATTCCTAAGCTAAATATTAGTCACTAAAAGGTTGTAAATGTGCTATAATATTGTTTTAACTTTCTGCCTATAATGTATAGTGTTTACTTGAGTGGAACAGCATGTTTTTCGACAATATAACGAAATAGCGCTTCGGACAATCAATTTCAAAAGTAGTTGGGACACTTGAGCTTTTCTAAATATACTCGTTCAACGTCGTCTATTTTGCGATATGTACACAATCCCTCCCTCACCCTCCCTTTACAATGTTGTTTAATGAAGCAGGTTAACAAGTCCAGTAAAATTCAGCGTAAACATGGTATACAACATTGAACGGGGGGTCGGGGGAGTTGGAAAATCGAATAATGACGCAAATGCCCCAAGACTTTTGAAAATGATTGTCTGGGAAAAACATTTTTCGTTAATGAAATTTAGCTGTTATGTAGTTGGGTTTTTTCCTCAATAATAGCGATAATTGAGTGAAATGTTGACATATTGTTGTTAACAGAATTGTTAGGGCAGTTTAAAGGCTTTAAATGCACCTTATTGCTCGAACAAAAGTAATTTTATTGATTAAGACGTCTTTGCATGAATTATTGAAAAGATATTACAATTAAAATGATCGCCCGAAGACAATGCAATTGAAAAAGCTTGATTTATCTGAAAAATAATTTAAATATATTTACAATCAATCGATTGCGCATTTAGTTAAGTATGTGGAGAGTCTAACTTATGCAATATTCCCTTCACTTAAACGACTTCGCGTTAAAGGGGAATTGAACCGTCTTTGTGTTAACCAGAGGTGCCGTTTCATGTGTTCTGCGCGTGTTAGCGAAAACGCTTTTTTGAAATAGCGAATATTTTAATAATTTCACAAATGCCAAAGAACTTGTGCGTTACTCAGTTTCACTACGGAAAAACAATATTGCAGAAGTGAACTTCGATCAAAAAGTTCCCAAATTTTAGACATCTACTAACTGCTATTGAAAACAAGAAAATTGCGTAATGCATTGAAATTGTTTTAGGTTTTCATTAGCCTACATATCATGTACGGGAATACCAGTATACACAGCGAGAACACGTGGAAATGATGCGCTAACTTATTAACAAATATAACTTGATATTCGGTTGTTATGACTAATACCAGCACGGTGCTCACTACGGTGCTCACCACGATGCTCACTGATTACCATGGGAATTATTTCGGTAGATCTGTGTTGTTTCTCCAAAACTGGTCAGTTCGGCTGTTTGCTGGTGTTAATTGCACTGTGTGGTTTTCTATTAAAGGTATTAACTGCTATTTCATTTAAAAAAATAATTGATTTTGATGTTAAGCGGCAACGATGCTCACTTCCGTAATACAAAAGAAGACATAAGATCAAGTTATTTATAGCATATAGCGAGCATCGTTGTAAAAAACGTTTCTCAAAAGCGTCACTTGTAAAAATGCGCTATTATCTTATTCTAAACTAACATATTACAAGGCTGATGTATGTAAAATGTCATTTTAAATAACAGTCTTCGCCCTATCGCATGTTTTTCTGGTGAGCACCGTGGTGAGCATCGTTGCGAGAAGCGTCGGATTATCAGCTGCACTACAGGGGGGCTAACTAAATTCTAAAATGTCATATTCCTAAGCTAAATATTAGTCACTAAAAGGTTGTAAATGTGCTATAATATTGTTTTAACTTTCTGCCTATAATGTATAGTGTTTACTTGAGTGGAACAGCATGTTTTTCGACAATATAACGAAATAGCGCTTCGGACAATCAATTTCAAAAGTAGTTGGGACACTTGAGCTTTTCTAAATATACTCGTTCAAGGTCGTCTATTTTGCGATATGTACACAATCCCTCCCTCACCCTCCCTTTACAATGTTGTTTAATGAAGCAGGTTAACAAGTCCAGTAAAATTCAGCGTAAACATGGTATACAACATTGAACGGGGGGTCGGGGGAGTTGGAAAATCGAATAATGACGCAAATGCCCCAAGACTTTTGAAAATGATTGTCTGGGAAAAACATTTTTCGTTAATGAAATTTAGCTGTTATGTAGTTGGGTTTTTTCCTCAATAATAGCGATAATTGAGTGAAATGTTGACATATTGTTGTTAACAGAATTGTTAGGGCAGTTTAAAGGCTTTAAATGCACCTTATTGCTCGAACAAAAGTAATTTTATTGATTAAGACGTCTTTGCATGAATTATTGAAAAGATATTACAATTAAAATGATCGCCCGAAGACAATGCAATTGAAAAAGCTTGATTTATCTGAAAAATAATTTAAATATATTTACAATCAATCGATTGCGCATTTAGTTAAGTATGTGGAGAGTCTAACTTATGCAATATTCCCTTCACTTAAACGACTTCGCGTTAAAGGGGAATTGAACCGTCTTTGTGTTAACCAGAGGTGCCGTTTCATGTGTTCTGCGCGTGTTAGCGAAAACGCTTTTTTGAAATAGCGAATATTTTAATAATTTCACAAATGCCAAAGAACTTGTGCGTTACTCAGTTTCACTACGGAAAAACAATATTGCAGAAGTGAACTTCGATCAAAAAGTTCCCAAATTTTAGACATCTACTAACTGCTATTGAAAACAAGAAAATTGCGTAATGCATTGAAATTGTTTTAGGTTTTCATTAGCCTACATATCATGTACGGGAATACCAGTATACACAGCGAGAACACGTGGAAATGATGCGCTAACTTATTAACAAATATAACTTGATATTCGGTTGTTATGACTAATACCAGCACGGTGCTCACTACGGTGCTCACCACGATGCTCACTGATTACCATGGGAATTATTTCGGTAGATCTGTGTTGTTTCTCCAAAACTGGTCAGTTCGGCTGTTTGCTGGTGTTAATTGCACTGTGTGGTTTTCTATTAAAGGTATTAACTGCTATTTCATTTAAAAAAATAATTGATTTTGATGTTAAGCGGCAACGATGCTCACTTCCGTAATACAAAAGAAGACATAAGATCAAGTTATTTATAGCATATAGCGAGCATCGTTGTAAAAAACGTTTCTCAAAAGCGTCACTTGTAAAAATGCGCTATTATCTTATTCTAAACTAACATATTACAAGGCTGATGTATGTAAAATGTCATTTTAAATAACAGTCTTCGCCCTATCGCATGTTTTTCTGGTGAGCACCGTGGTGAGCATCGTTGCGAGAAGCGTCGGATTATCAGCTGCACTACAGGGGGGCTAACTAAATTCTAAAATGTCATATTCCTAAGCTAAATATTAGTCACTAAAAGGTTGTAAATGTGCTATAATATTGTTTTAACTTTCTGCCTATAATGTATAGTGTTTACTTGAGTGGAACAGCATGTTTTTCGACAATATAACGAAATAGCGCTTCGGACAATCAATTTCAAAAGTAGTTGGGACACTTGAGCTTTTCTAAATATACTCGTTCAACGTCGTCTATTTTGCGATATGTACACAATCCCTCCCTCACCCTCCCTTTACAATGTTGTTTAATGAAGCAGGTTAACAAGTCCAGTAAAATTCAGCGTAAACATGGTATACAACATTGAACGGGGGTCGGGGGAGTTGGAAAATCGAATAATGACGCAAATGCCCCAAGACTTTTGAAAATGATTGTCTGGGAAAAACATTTTTCGTTAATGAAATTTAGCTGTTATGTAGTTGGGTTTTTTCCTCAATAATAGCGATAATTGAGTGAAATGTTGACATATTGTTGTTAACAGAATTGTTAGGGCAGTTTAAAGGCTTTAAATGCACCTTATTGCTCGAACAAAAGTAATTTTATTGATTAAGACGTCTTTGCATGAATTATTGAAAAGATATTACAATTAAAATGATCGCCCGAAGACAATGCAATTGAAAAAGCTTGATTTATCTGAAAAATAATTTAAATATATTTACAATCAATCGATTGCGCATTTAGTTAAGTATGTGGAGAGTCTAACTTATGCAATATTCCCTTCACTTAAACGACTTCGCGTTAAAGGGGAATTGAACCGTCTTTGTGTTAACCAGAGGTGCCGTTTCATGTGTTCTGCGCGTGTTAGCGAAAACGCTTTTTTGAAATAGCGAATATTTTAATAATTTCACAAATGCCAAAGAACTTGTGCGTTACTCAGTTTCACTACGGAAAAACAATATTGCAGAAGTGAACTTCGATCAAAAAGTTCCCAAATTTTAGACATCTACTAACTGCTATTGAAAACAAGAAAATTGCGTAATGCATTGAAATTGTTTTAGGTTTTCATTAGCCTACATATCATGTACGGGAATACCAGTATACACAGCGAGAACACGTGGAAATGATGCGCTAACTTATTAACAAATATAACTTGATATTCGGTTGTTATGACTAATACCAGCACGGTGCTCACTACGGTGCTCACCACGATGCTCACTGATTACCATGGGAATTATTTCGGTAGATCTGTGTTGTTTCTCCAAAACTGGTCAGTTCGGCTGTTTTCTGGTGTTAATTGCACTGTGTGGTTTTCTATTAAAGGTATTAACTGCTATTTCATTTAAAAAAATAATTGATTTTGATGTTAAGCGGCAACGATGCTCACTTCCGTAATACAAAAGAAGACATAAGATCAAGTTATTTATAGCATATAGCGAGCATCGTTGTAAAAAACGTTTCTCAAAAGCGTCACTTGTAAAAATGCGCTATTATCTTATTCTAAACTAACATATTACAAGGCTGATGTATGTAAAATGTCATTTTAAATAACAGTCTTCGCCCTATTGCATGTTTTTCTGGTGAGCACCGTGGTGAGCATCGTTGCGAGAAGCGTCGGATTATCAGCTGCACTACAGGGGGGCTAACTAAATTCTAAAATGTCATATTCCTAAGCTAAATATTAGTCACTAAAAGGTTGTAAATGTGCTATAATATTGTTTTAACTTTCTGCCTATAATGTATAGTGTTTACTTGAGTGGAACAGCATGTTTTTCGACAATATAACGAAATAGCGCTTCGGACAACCAATTTCAAAAGTAGTTGGGACACTTGAGCTTTTCTAAATATACTCGTTCAACGTCGTCTATTTTGCGATATGTACACAATCCCTCCCTCACCCTCCCTTTACAATGTGGTTTAATGAAGCAGGTTAACAAGTCCAGTAAAATTCAGCGTAAACATGGTATACAACATTGAACGGGGGGTCGGGGGAGTTGGAAAATCGAATAATGACGCAAATGCCCCAAGACTTTTGAAAATGATTGTCTGGGAAAAACATTTTTCGTTAATGAAATTTAGCTGTTATGTAGTTGGGTTTTTTCCTCAATAATAGCGATAATTGAGTGAAATGTTGACATATTGTTGTTAACAGAATTGTTAGGGCAGTTTAAAGGCTTTAAATGCACCTTATTGCTCGAACAAAAGTAATTTTATTGATTAAGACGTCTTTGCATGAATTATTGAAAAGATATTACAATTAAAATGATCGCCCGAAGACAATGCAATTGAAAAAGCTTGATTTATCTGAAAAATAATTTAAATATATTTACAATCAATCGATTGCGCATTTAGTTAAGTATGTGGAGAGTCTAACTTATGCAATATTCCCTTCACTTAAACGACTTCGCGTTAAAGGGGAATTGAACCGTCTTTGTGTTAACCAGAGGTGCCGTTTCATGTGTTCTGCGCGTGTTAGCGAAAACGCTTTTTTGAAATAGCGAATATTTTAATAATTTCACAAATGCCAACGAACTTGTGCGTTACTCAGTTTCACTACGGAAAAACAATATTGCAGAAGTGAACTTCGATCAAAAAGTTCCCAAATTTTAGACATCTACTAACTGCTATTGAAAACAAGAAAATTGCGTAATGCATTGAAATTGTTTTAGGTTTTCATTAGCCTACATATCATGTACGGGAATACCAGTATACACAGCGAGAACACGTGGAAATGATGCGCTAACTTATTAACAAATATAACTTGATATTCGGTTGTTATGACTAATACCAGCACGGTGCTCACTACGGTGCTCACCACGATGCTCACTGATTACCATGGGAATTATTTCGGTAGATCTGTGTTGTTTCTCCAAAACTGGTCAGTTCGGCTGTTTGCTGGTGTTAATTGCACTGTGTGGTTTTCTATTAAAGGTATTAACTGCTATTTCATTTAAAAAAATAATTGATTTTGATGTTAAGCGGCAACGATGCTCACTTCCGTAATACAAAAGAAGACATAAGATCAAGTTATTTATAGCATATAGCGAGCATCGTTGTAAAAAACGTTTCTCAAAAGCGTCACTTGTAAAAATGCGCTATTATCTTATTCTAAACTAACATATTACAAGGCTGATGTATGTAAAATGTCATTTTAAATAACAGTCTTCGCCCTATTGCATGTTTTTCTGGTGAGCACCGTGGTGAGCATCGTTGCGAGAAGCGTCGGGTTATCAGCTGCACTACAGGGGGGCTAACTAAATTCTAAAATGTCATATTCCTAAGCTAAATATTAGTCACTAAAAGGTTGTAAATGTGCTATAATATTGTTTTAACTTTCTGCCTATAATGTATAGTGTTTACTTGAGTGGAACAGCATGTTTTTCGACAATATAACGAAATAGCGCTTCGGACAATCAATTTCAAAAGTAGTTGGGACACTTGAGCTTTTCTAAATATACTCGTTCAACGTCGTCTATTTTGCGATATGTACACAATCCCTCCCTCCCCCTCCCTTTACAATGTTGTTTAATGAAGCAGGTTAACAAGTCCAGTAAAATTCAGCGTAAACATGGTATACAACATTGAACGGGGGGTCGGGGGAGTTGGAAAATCGAATAATGACGCAAATGCCCCAAGACTTTTGAAAATGATTGTCTGGGAAAAACATTTTTCGTTAATGAAATTTAGCTGTTATGTAGTTGGGTTTTTTCCTCAATAATAGCGATAATTGAGTGAAATGTTGACATATTGTTGTTAACAGAATTGTTAGGGCAGTTTAAAGGCTTTAAATGCACCTTATTGCTCGAACAAAAGTAATTTTATTGATTAAGACGTCTTTGCATGAATTATTGAAAAGATATTACAATTAAAATGATCGCCCGAAGACAATGCAATTGAAAAAGCTTGATTTATCTGAAAAATAATTTAAATATATTTACAATCAATCGATTGCGCATTTAGTTAAGTATGTGGAGAGTCTAACTTATGCAATATTCCCTTCACTTAAACGACTTCGCGTTAAAGGGGAATTGAACCGTCTTTGTGTTAACCAGAGGTGCCGTTTCATGTGTTCTGCGCGTGTTAGCGAAAACGCTTTTTTGAAATAGCGAATATTTTAATAATTTCACAAATGCCAAAGAACTTGTGCGTTACTCAGTTTCACTACGGAAAAACAATATTGCAGAAGTGAACTTCGATCAAAAAGTTCCCAAATTTTAGACATCTACTAACTGCTATTGAAAACAAGAAAATTGCGTAATGCATTGAAATTGTTTTAGGTTTTCATTAGCCTACATATCATGTACGGGAATACCAGTATACACAGCGAGAACACGTGGAAATGATGCGCTAACTTATTAACAAATATAACTTGATATTCGGTTGTTATGACTAATACCAGCACGGTGCTCACTACGGTGCTCACAACGATGCTCACTGATTACCATGGGAATTATTTCGGTAGATCTGTGTTGTTTCTCCAAAACTGGTCAGTTCGGCTGTTTGCTGGTGTTAATTGCACTGTGTGGTTTTCTATTAAAGGTATTAACTGCTATTTCATTTAAAAAAATAATTGATTTTGATGTTAAGCGGCAACGATGCTCACTTCCGTAATACAAAAGAAGACATAAGATCAAGTTATTTATAGCATATAGCGAGCATCGTTGTAAAAAACGTTTCTCAAAAGCGTCACTTGTAAAAATGCGCTATTATCTTATTCTAAACTAACATATTACAAGGCTGATGTATGTAAAATGTCATTTTAAATAACAGTCTTCGCCCTATTGCATGTTTTTCTGGTGAGCACCGTGGTGAGCATCGTTGCGAGAAGCGTCGGATTATCAGCTGCACTACAGGGGGGCTAACTAAATTCTAAAATGTCATATTCCTAAGCTAAATATTAGTCACTAAAAGGTTGTAAATGTGCTATAATATTGTTTTAACTTTCTGCCTATAATGTATAGTGTTTACTTGAGTGGAACAGCATGTTTTTCGACAATATAACGAAATAGCGCTTCGGACAATCAATTTCAAAAGTAGTTGGGACACTTGAGCTTTTCTAAATATACTCGTTCAACGTCGTCTATTTTGCGATATGTACACAATCCCTCCCTCACCCTCCCTTTACAATGTTGTTTAATGAAGCAGGTTAACAAGTCCAGTAAAATTCAGCGTAAACATGGTATACAACATTGAACGGGGGGTCGGGGGAGTTGGAAAATCGAATAATGACGCAAATGCCCCAAGACTTTTGAAAATGATTGTCTGGGAAAAACATTTTTCGTTAATGAAATTTAGCTGTTATGTAGTTGGGTTTTTTCCTCAATAATAGCGATAATTGAGTGAAATGTTGACATATTGTTGTTAACAGAATTGTTAGGGCAGTTTAAAGGCTTTAAATGCACCTTATTGCTCGAACAAAAGTAATTTTATTGATTAAGACGTCTTTGCATGAATTATTGAAAAGATATTACAATTAAAATGATCGCCCGAAGACAATGCAATTGAAAAAGCTTGATTTATCTGAAAAATAATTTAAATATATTTACAATCAATCGATTGCGCATTTAGTTAAGTATGTGGAGAGTCTAACTTATGCAATATTCCCTTCACTTAAACGACTTCGCGTTAAAGGGGAATTGAACCGTCTTTGTGTTAACCAGAGGTGCCGTTTCATGTGTTCTGCGCGTGTTAGCGAAAACGCTTTTTTGAAATAGCGAATATTTTAATAATTTCACAAATGCCAAAGAACTTGTGCGTTACTCAGTTTCACTACGGAAAAACAATATTGCAGAAGTGAACTTCGATCAAAAAGTTCCCAAATTTTAGACATCTACTAACTGCTATTGAAAACAAGAAAATTGCGTAATGCATTGAAATTGTTTTAGGTTTTCATTAGCCTACATATCATGTACGGGAATACCAGTATACACAGCGAGAACACGTGGAAATGATGCGCTAACTTATTAACAAATATAACTTGATATTCGGTTGTTATGACTAATACCAGCACGGTGCTCACTACGGTGCTCACCACGATGCTCACTGATTACCATGGGAATTATTTCGGTAGATCTGTGTTGTTTCTCCAAAACTGGTCAGTTCGGCTGTTTGCTGGTGTTAATTGCACTGTGTGGTTTTCTATTAAAGGTATTAACTGCTATTTCATTTAAAAAAATAATTGATTTTGATGTTAAGCGGCAACGATGCTCACTTCCGTAATACAAAAGAAGACATAAGATCAAGTTATTTATAGCATATAGCGAGCATCGTTGTAAAAAACGTTTCTCAAAAGCGTCACTTGTAAAAATGCGCTATTATCTTATTCTAAACTAACATATTACAAGGCTGATGTATGTAAAATGTCATTTTAAATAACAGTCTTCGCCCTATCGCATGTTTTTCTGGTGAGCACCGTGGTGAGCATCGTTGCGAGAAGCGTCGGATTATCAGCTGCACTACAGGGGGGCTAACTAAATTCTAAAATGTCATATTCCTAAGCTAAATATTAGTCACTAAAAGGTTGTAAATGTGCTATAATATTGTTTTAACTTTCTGCCTATAATGTATAGTGTTTACTTGAGTGGAACAGCATGTTTTTCGACAATATAACGAAATAGCGCTTCGGACAATCAATTTCAAAAGTAGTTGGGACACTTGAGCTTTTCTAAATATACTCGTTCAACGTCGTCTATTTTGCGATATGTACACAATCCCTCCCTCACCCTCCCTTTACAATGTTGTTTAATGAAGCAGGTTAACAAGTCCAGTAAAATTCAGCGTAAACATGGTATACAACATTGAACGGGGGGTCGGGGGAGTTGGAAAATCGAATAATGACGCAAATGTCCCAAGACTTTTGAAAATGATTGTAGTATTTCGACGATGTGTCACAGGCACAATAATTGACAGACTGACGTGCACTACCGACTACGACTACATTTGAATGCATTATTTCACAATAAAATTGTAACAAGATATGGCTAGGGTAGCTGATCATGTCTCCCGCCAAATTCAGCCACTCTATTCTGGCTCTCTATTTGGTTTACAGCCCTTAATATTCCGCTGACCGTGGCTGAATTTACCGGATCGCGTCGCTGACCATGGCTGAATTTAGCGGAAGTGTCCTCTAATTTCTTCAGTGAATTCGTACCACGTTCGGTAACTTTTTCGGCCACTCACGCCACGTTCTCGGACGTCAAACTACCTGAGACCGATAGCGATGCAACTGATTGTCAAGGATGCAAAAATTCAAAAACTCCGCTGCTAATGCCTGTCGTTCTTAGCTACATAACTATCCTTTTGTTATTAACAATTTATTATTTATTTATGAAATATCAATTCTATTATATAACTTGGAATAATAGGGAAAATCTGAACGCTATCACCCCTCTAGATCCGCCCCTGCACTATATATGAGCTGTTATGCAATCTCATTGGTTCTGCAAGCTATCAGCTCATATACCATTAGCAATAAAGACAAGATGGCAGCATGAGTTTTTCAGTCAGTGTACTACAGATAAAACTGCCTGTTAATTCTAAACTGCAGTGAGTGAAAACTAACAGTCAACAAATAGCACATAAACAGAATAGAAAAATTACGAATTTAACAGAAAAAAAACTACTGAAAAAAGCAGTTGAGAGCTTTACAAAACCTTACTTATTACCGAGTTGACAATAATATTTTGTTAAACCAAATACAAGTCATAGGCATACGTATATTTATTAACATAGTAACCAGTAAAATATATTTTCTAAATTAAGAAATAAAACATTATAAATGAAAACTATGTCATTTCTATGCTATATAAGACTGTAATTCAACAAAGTGTAATTTTTCCGGACGTGTTCGGCTTTTTGTTAACTTTTTAAATGCTAAATCGCTTATGTCAATACAAATTAAAGAACAGCTGACTAACCTTTTCACTTTCCTGTGCTGTTTAAGTCGTTATATACGATGTCTCCAATGATTTTTAAACCCTAAGGGCTCTCAAACACAATTCCGAGACTGTTTTGAACTCCAAGTCAGTTTACTGTCAGTTTACTCAGTCTTAATGGTGTACTCAGGTCTGTCATAAAGTACTGCAAATGGGCCATTAATCAGTTCATGCCATGGTCTCTGAAAGTGTTGGAAAATACCATAATTTTTTTTGGCTAAAGTTAGGAACATATCCATCAACATTGTTAGCCTGAGTAAAACAATTGAACAAATTATCAGTTAGCAGTCGCACTATAAAGCTGTGATTTCTTTAAAATGAACATAATGATGCAATGGACTATTTGCATGATTTGGCTGATTTATCTACAACTATAAGATTCTTTGTTAATATCTGGCTAATGCCAGATGATTTTACTTGTGAAGAAACCGGTTGCTCGTCAAGCTTTGTAGACAATACAGGTACATTAGTTGTACATGCCTGCATACATGTAGTCAAATAGGCAATCATTGTACATCATTGTGAAATAGCTATTCATCCAGCAAAATTCAGCTGCATGGGTATGAGTTGGATTGTGTCCATATAAGTTAATTACTTACCTGCATGATCACAGAAAATCACTAACATGATGATTCCACAATATTAAAGTAGTTACAGCTAGTTTTGTTTATTATCAGATTTCAATTCCTATAAATCAGAAAAGAACACAGAATATTACTATACAGCAGAACGGTAAAATGGTTATGGAATGTTTGCCTTCACAAAGAACCCTTCTTTACAGGTAACTCCACAGAGGATTATATTACAAGAGTAACAAGACGGATTTTAGGACGTATTTTAATATTTTAATACTTTCCAATTTATCAAATTGCAAAGACAATTCTGCCCAGTATTAAAGAATGAAAGCTGCAAGAAATCTCTTACCATTCTCAATAACACAACTGCTGGTTTTAATAGTCTCTTTTATAAATGACCACAGACCACTAACATTGGAACTTTTAGACGATGATCGACATGCAGTGATGCAAATTTATACAAAAAAAGATACAATCATGAATAAAAAATATATCAGTAACGACCCATTGGTAACTTGGCACAAAAAAGATTAGCATTTTCGCAAATTAAAATATTTGTAGCTTAATAGTAAAATTACATGTAATTTATTCCCACAGTACACAGTTCCCAACTCATACCCAGTCCAAATCATAGCAAAAAAATCAAACAAAACAAAAACCGGGAAAGGGGTTACTTCGACTCTTATCCTTTACGAATGAAATCTAAAAATGGACACGGCAAAGAAACGATGGAAAGCAATGCTCTGCGTGAGGACACTTTACCTTGTATTATGCAGTCATTATACAGGTGCCAGAATCGACCACTACAGCAGTTGATGATATTAAATATTGATGACATTGTACAGGTATATACTGTATTAAGTGTAGCAATTAAAGTTGATCGAGAGGTTGATCCACTTGATTCGACATCTAACACTACATCTAATACTAAGCACTGGTGGGCTTGGCTCCTGACCAGGGAGGTTTTTATTAATCTGTAATACTAAAAATAGTTAAGTGTCACTACTATCTTGAGATTTGAGAAATAGATCACACAAACATCGACTTTCAATAATTTCACATTCTTTTGAAATATCCTACTCTTTTCAATGGGTGTATAAAACACCATGCATGTTAATGCACCAGCTATTCGTTTACCTTAAAGTGCCTATCTCAGGGTTGGGGATTTTACATATTTAGGATATTTGGAACATTTTAAGAAGATTTGTAATATATCGTCTTTTCCGAAAATTTCATCTTCATGGACTTTTTTGCTATTGAAGTTGGCGATTTTGACGATGGCCGTGAAAAAAAATTACTGGATTTTAGTCGCCGGAAGTGACGTAGAAGCAGGGAGACCTTCTCAGACAATAACAGTGTTTACATCGGGAGTTTACGGGTCACCTTGGATTTTCTTAGCTATATTCAGGTTATTTTGTCGGAAATTCTTTTAAAAATTATGCCAAACAAGTGCATAGTGTTTTTACTCACGAATTAACCCAGTTGATACGCTAGAACAGCGCTGTATGCTATTTCTTTTTTTGCGACAATAAAACGATGTACTATTTCGACTCACGGAAGGCGAAGAAGACAAGCGTAGCTTAGTGTGAAATTTCGTCAAGGATAAAGGTGTGAAATTAACGCCGACATCTACTTCTGTGACCTGTTCGTTGTTCGCAGTAGTTTGAACGGGAATATTTGGTACTAAGGCGATTCACAGCAGTTTATCATGAGGAAACCCCGTCGGTGTGATGATTACAAAACGTCAATAATAGAGCGAGAGAACTTGTGCATGTCATCAGTCTCATATTTCTTTTCACCGAAGTATTGTTTGCGTTCGATCTTTCATCAAGGATATATCGAAATATACTTGACTTGGTAACGTCGTCTGCCTCTGGTTCTAACACTGATAGCTAAAATGACTAGACCAGGAGGTAACCATTATTCCGGGATACGTAATCGAGATCGAAGACGAAGTAAAACTGTCTTCCAGTGTGGCTATACCTGAAGACGAATCATCTGAATGCATTGTCAAGCCGTATGAAGATGAGTCGGTTGCCGATGAAATTTGGATCGTAAATCATAATGAGCAAATGCCACTTGAAAAAGGTCTTTAGTACGACAGCTACAAATTCGCTTTTGAGGGGACGATAAGGTAAATGATAGGTATTGTATACACGCATTTGCTAAAACAAGAAATTTTGTATTCTGTCAAAGCCAAATGATTCGCATTTTTAATTCTATTCGCTATTTCTCTGACACTGAACTGCTTGCGAATGCTGTCCATTTCCTCTCAACTTCTCATAGTTGTACTCAGCTACACACTTCTTGTCAAAGTTAATAATAACCGAATAGCTTCATTAAACTGATCCATTGCAATATTAGGTGGGGAATGTTGCAGTAGGAGATGCCAGTCTTGTTCTGTTACCTGTCCATCTCTCATTCTCATCAGCAAGGCTCTGAATGCTTGTGCCTCAGCATTCTCACCAGTCTGTCGCATAATCTCATTCAAAATAACTATAGAATCAAACAAAAGATATAATGAATGACCATGATCACTTGTAGTGGTTCCATTTCCTGCAATATACAATGGACGGTCACCCACTGGTGGCAACTGACCAAAGTCACCAAGGAGGATCACTGAAATACCACCAAATGGCTTATCTTCATTCCCTGTGCCAGCACGCAATCTATTGTCTAACCAGGACAACATTTTGTGACCAATCATTGACATTTCATCGACGATGAGGTAAGCCTTATCTTCAAGCTTTAACTGTAAGCGTTGCAACGACTCACCCTGTAGGTCTTTATACTCACGTATAGGAAGTTGTGCAGCAGAGTGTAATGTCTGGCCATTAATACTAAATGCTGCAATATCTGTTGTTGCAGTTATTATACAACTGTCACCCAAAACCTGTTTTAAAGCAGATATTAGGTACGTCTTACCTGTTCCTGCAGTACCACATACAATCATGTCGACTGGGTCAGGTTTCTCACCATTTTGCATATGAGATAGAATAACATCATATGCAAGTCGTTGTTTCTCATTTAGGGTTGATGGATAAATGGGAACTTCCTTGCTCAATTGTACATTGTGTCGTTGCCCTCGTTCTTCTGCATCTTTTCTCTGCTGGTAGATCCACACAGGGAATTCTCTGAGCATCTCAACTGGAACTGTTTGTGCAGCTGCATACCAGTCATTCCCAGTCCACAACGGCTGATCACCAAACTCCTCATACCGTTGGTTCAATCTGCATAACAGCATCCAGTCATCGAGTTGATTTTCTGGATCATTATTATATTCATCATCATTATTATTGCCTGTGTTATCATCCTTACTATCCTCTTCATTTCCTTCATCTGACATTTGTTGGAAAACTCTCTCCCGCTCTTCCTCATGACCCAAAACATTCTCTGAAGCAAAATCAGTTTCAAGAAACATGTAATAGGTGTTGATAAATATTTCATCATTTTCTTCCTTATTGTACCATGCATTTGATGGCTCACCCTCCCAGGGTTTGAACTTGATCAAATGAAATTTGCAATATCTGCCAAAATCAGGCCCATGGGGGTTTGTTGACACCTTTGGAAAGGTCCTTACAATATATGGTAATGGTCGCTTTCTTATTTCAGATCTGATTCTTGTGTACTGTAACACATACTGCATCAAATTAAACTGAGATAGGCCATGATACCTGCTATTCTCAGTTGAACGCTTACCATAATCTTCAATTGTGGATTTTTGCAAGACCTCTTCACTTTCGTCCTCAGTGTCCATGAAAACTCTCCTACTGTTATCTAAAACACAGTAACAAAGTTATATCTACATCCTACCAAAGGCAAGCTCAGCTGCTCACCTGTGCGGCCATGTCGCGATCTCCAACAACTTGGATCATTGCCTTTTTTATCGCTGATGATACCTGATCATCATTGTGTAATCTAGACACACATGATTGCAAAATTTCTGATGCTTGCTTTGATCGTGGCTCTCCTTTTGCAGCATACTTGGCCATATATCTAGCACAAGCATTCTGATCAACTATTACCTGCAAATCAACATTAGCTCTCCAATTCTCAAGCATGACCCTATTATGTGAATTTAATCTAGGGTCATTTCTTTTTGTCACCAACTCTGTACTCACCTTGTCATGTGGCAACTTCTCATAACACAGTTTTGTTTCCTCCTCCAATGCCTTTGGGAAACCAAATCTGCATTCTGCAGGAACATCATAACCTTTCTGCTTCAAGCAGTAGGCTGGGCTGCATCTCGTGTGCCTCTCCACAGTATTCACCAATCTGTGGTAGTCATCATCTCTGTTGTGAACAGCACTCGGTTTGACAGCTGATGGACGTGGCTTAGGAATTTGACATTGTTCACCTTGGAATTCCTCATTGACAGTTGTCACTAGCCAGTCAACCTATCTTCAAGATAATAATAATTGAAAGTAAAAAAAATTAAATAATATAATTTTAAAAAAATAAGAAAATGTCTGTTGTCAATCTGTTAGCTGTTAAGTCATAATAATTGTCAAAATTAAGCCAATTTAAATACCATAGTAAATATTAAATATATGTTACTCACTTCACTAACTGCCTCTCAGCTTCTTTTCCACGATCAATATCTTCCTGGTAAAAGAAATCAAAATCTTCCATTGACATTGTGGTCTCAGCTTGGCTGAAACCCCACCCCTGGGCAGCTTGAGCTCGTAACAATGGAATATCAGGGGCATTGTTTAACGGGCACACCCATGGGCATGAATACTTCCCCTGGCATGATATTCATAGCGGAACCAATGCCACTCTGCATCCAAAACACCATTCAACCAATGTCTGATAAAGTAATCCACGCGCTGCTTAAAATACCAGTTGGTCAAATGGGGCTTGTCAATCACAGATTGTGCTCGTTGTGACCTTGTTGAATCTTCCCCTGTCTGCAGCAGTCTTTGCAGATCTGGCCAGTAACTGTCAGCAGCACTAAATGAAAAAAAGAAAGTTGGACAACCTTTCTGCTCTATTAGTGCTAACAATTCTTGCAATCGTTGATACCAGTACTGGTTTGTACTTTGCACCTTAGACACATAACGCTGCACATTAAATTAACCATCTCTTTTAGCTCTTCCATGGTCAAGTTGGCATCAGCTGGATGTTGACGCAAGTAAATATTTGCTTGTGACAATAGTTGATGCCTTTACTTCATATCTAGTGCCCAATATGGAAAACGTGTGTGAGGAGCAAACCTCCATCTATACTCACCATTTGGCAACATTTCAGCAAACTTTTCGTTGGATCACCTTTCCCAAATGGAAACAATGTGGGAAATGCCATTGTCGCTAGACCATCTGTCTTAAACTCATTCACTACATTCCCTTCAGTAGATGGCCAGTCTAATGGATCCTTCTCATTTACAGTCTCTCGAATTGCATCGGCTTCCTTCCTCTGCCTTTGTCGATGAGGAATGAATGAGCTGCTCCAACAACCTACAACAGATTCTTCCACACTGTTATTAGTACTTACTGGCTCCTGTGGTGGGCCTTCGTTCTCCTGTTCAGGAGCAATTACCTGTGCCTCTGATTCAACGACATACCTGAGGTCATCTGGAATGTCATTTTCGGGCAAGCTCTGTATTGGTTGTCGATCAATCTCTACATCTTTGAAGAAGGGATTGTTGGTCTTTAACCATAACACAGCCTCGAGCACTCTGTGTCGACGAACAGTGAAATATCGATGTGTGTTATCCACTCCATGTTTTCTTATTACCAAAACAGGTAAATCAGCTACATGACATGGTAACCTATATAAGAAACTCTGAATATCTTGGGGTAAGTTTAGTACATGTCCCTTGTACCCTCTCTGCCCACCATGTTTCCTGTACACACTCATAATGGGACAGACCCTGGCAATTAACATTTCCTCTACCTGGGTTAACCCCTCTAGCTGCTGTACAATACCTGGATCCATGTCATTCTCCCTACTGTACACTTTTGGAGATTTCTTATCTCTCTTACATAGATTGCACAGGTAGATTTACACTGAAAAATTCGGCTTGGTTGGCCAGGCTTCTTTACAAACATTGCACTGTGGATTAGCTAACACTTCTTGGGCTGTGTGAAATATCTGCATTTCATTTTTCACCCATTTTTGCTCGTGTAAAGGACTCTCGACATTTTGCCACCCTTGGTGAAGATACTCTTTTCGACTACCAACTTGTGCCTGTTGTAGAGACACATTTCGGGCTCTTCTCTCTGCAGTACTTTCTCTGACATGCTCGATTCTTGTTGCTCGTTCTTCAGGAGTTTCAGAATCAATTCGAGCAGCTGTATTTTGTCTGAGAATCTGCAGTCGCCCTGCTCCTTCTTCAGGGCTCTCTAGTTCTCTTCGTTGGTAAATCGTAACAATATCACTCATGTCCCGATCAACAGCGACCAATATCAGGATTCCAGAAAACTCCTGAGATTTTGTTGCATGAATGCCAGATCTATTAAGAACAAATCTGCTGATTTTGCCTGTTATGTATCATCCACTGGCGCGGACATCTTTGCTATTACTGAGACCTGGTTCACAGACAGTGATGTGGCACATAAAGACGAAATCACACTGCCAGGCTATAAATTACTTGACCAGTCGCGTGTTGGTAGAATTGGCGGTGGAATTGCGCTGTTATTCAGAGAGAACATTGATGTACACAGAATTGATGGCCGGGAATATAAGTCTTTTGAACATTCAGAATGGCTATTGCAGTATTGCTCGAGTAAACTAAGAATTATCATCGTTTACCGTTCCCCTTACGCAGCCGCTATCCTATCACCACCAGTGTATTTCTTGACGAATTCTCTACCTATCTGGAGTCCGTAATTATGTCCCACGAGCCCCTACTGATTGCTGGAGACTTCAACATTCATGTTAATATCCCAAATGACTCCAACGCTTCTCGATTTCTAGATCTTCTAACTTCAATGGGCCTTACTGTATTATATGACCTGATGCTAGTAAAACCACCTCCCATAGTGGAACAAGTTTCGTATAGAAAGATAAATTCAATCGATAAAGTCAAGTTACGAGAAGAACTTATGTTATCCGAACTCAATCAGAATACTCCAGATACGCTTAATGAACTTGTAGAATGTTACAATGAGACTTTATCCAAGGCTCTGGATCGGCATGCGCCTGTAATCACTAAGGTGATAAGATCTATACCTCTAGATCCATGGTTCAATGAAGATATCAGGATGGCAAGACGCGAGAAGAGGAAAGCCCAGAGGAAATGGCGGCGTACGTGCTGCTGGGAAGACATGATGGATTATAAAATGAAAAAGAACCTGACAAATCAATTGATGAATAAAGCACGTTGCCAATTCTATCAGAATTTCATCTAAGAGAATAATTCTACTCAACATAAACTCTTTGCAGCCACCAAAATTGCTTAACCAAGGAGCTAACAAAGCCGTATTTCCCCCCTGCATAGACAAGGTCAAATATGCAGCTCAAATTGGAAATTTCTTTGTCGAAAAAATCAGCAACTTGCGTACTCGTCTTAATAACATGGAAACTGGATTATCAGGGGACGCAGTCGATATTACTAATAACATGGAAACTGGATTATCGGAGGACGCAGCCGATATTATTAACAACATGGAAACTGGATTATCGGAGGACGCAGTCGATATTATTAATAACATGGAAACTGGAATATTGGAGGACGCAGTCGATATTAACGTTGAAACAACAGCTGGATTAGATAATTTTACTGCGCTTACCGAAGAAGAAGTGCGACGAGTCATGGAGAAGTTCGGGAAAAAGAGTTGTGATTTTGATCCTATGCCAACATCGTTAGTGCTCGATTGCATTGACGTGTTGTTACCGATACTTACCAAGATCGTCAATTTGTCGTTGGAATCGGGGACAGTTGCTGATACCTAAATGTGCTCTTGTAAAACCATTACTTAAAAAGCTTGGATTAGCCCTTCTTTTTATGAATTATAGACCAATAAGTAATTTGCATCCAAACTAACTGAAAAGGTTGTGTTTAGTCAGACACATGACGATCCATTCATTATATACTGAGTCGCAATCTTCTTATCGTCAGCTGCACAGTTCAGAAACGGCGCTTATCAAAGTTATGAATGATATTCTATTGAAAATGAACTCGCGAGAAGTCACTCTATTGGTCATGCTTGACTTGGGCGCTGCTTTCGACACTGTCGATCACAATATTTTAATTGGTCGACTCAACAAAGAGATCGGCATCCAAGGTAAAACCTTGGACTGGTTCAAGTCATATCTGCATGACAGGGGCCAACGGATATCGGTAAATGGAAAACTCTCAAAGCGTTTTAACTTGGACCATTGTGTTCCCCAAGGATCATGTTTGGGTCCTCTTCTGTTTATTTATATATATATATATATATATATATATATATATATATATATATATATATATATATATATATATATAATAAAGCATGAAGTATAGTTACCTTAAAGTCTTCGCTACCAGAGGTTTCACCCTAAACGGGATCATCAGGCGACTCTATCTATATGGTATTGAGCACCCGCTAATTTTTCGTGAACCAAAACCCATATATATATATATATATATATATATATGTATATATATATATATGTACATATATATATATATATATATATATATATATATATATATATATATATATATATATATATATGTCAAAATTGTTTAAGGTAATTGAAGATCAACTTCCAAACGCCCATGGTTACGCTGATGATACGCAGCTTTATCTTAGTTTTAAGCCTGATACTGGTACATCGCAGGAAGATGCTGTGAGGGCGATGCATGGAGACTTGCATTGAGAAAATAAGACGTTGGATGTTCCATGATAAACTTTTATTATATGGCAAGCATTTGTTTTGGTGAATCGCGCAAATTGATTGGCTACTGACGTGGCAGGAGTTTCCCGTATCGCCCGTGGGCAATACGGAATTTTTATTGCCCTGCGAGGAAAACAATAGCAAAAGCTTTAAAATTCAATAAATTGTATTTATACAAGAAGTAGAAATTTATTAAAATGAGCGACGAGGTGCATTCTGAGAGCGAGTTTTATTATCCAGAAGTTGAAAATGAAGAATACGAAAGTAATTTTTATCAGTTTCACGAAGTACAGAGCGACGACGTCTACGAGCAGCGAAACAGCCAGGAAGAAATTGACAGTTTTATAAGAGAGCAGAAAAGCGTAAACACGGTAAAAAAAAAAGCGATCGACATGAATGCATTCAACCGATACCTAGCTGAAATAAACAAACAATATCTAAACATTTTGCACTTACCAGCACAGGAGCTTGACCACTTGTTGTCCAAATTTTTCAAAGATATCCGTAAAATAAATGGCGAAGAGTACGAACCGGACACGATTTCAAGTTTCCAAAGGAGTATTCAGCGGTTCCTTTCCGACAACAAATCCCAGTTTAACATCCTGATAGACAAAGAGTTTAAGATGTCCCGCGAAGTCCTTGCAGCGAAACGAAAAAGTTTGGTAAACAAAGCCGGCAAGGGAAACAAGCCAAACGCTACTCGCGTTCTCACGCAAGAAGAAGAGGACAAACTGTTTGAATGCGGACAGTTTGGTATGGCTGGACCAGAAGTCCTCCAGAGAACCATGTGGTGGTTTGTGGCACTCCACTTTGGCTTCAGGGCGAGAGACGAAAGCCGTAAGTTGCGTTGGGGCGATATTCAACTCCAAACCAATATTGATGGTCGCGAAATGCTCGTCTGGCTATGTGAGCGTGGCACGAAAACACGTAGAGGTCAAGAAAACGGTCACCAAAGATCATTTCAACCGAAGATTTATGCCACCGGATCAGAAAGATGCCCTGTTGAATAGTATAAAATCTTCAAGAGCCATCGTCCAGTCGAAATGAATACAGCAGACGCGCCGTTTTTCCTTGCTGTCAGACATGGGAACCGCCATCAAAACAACAACATTTGGTATATGAAATCTCCTCTGGGCAAGAATGAAATTGGCAAGTTCGTCAGCAAAGCAGCAGAAAATGCTGGTCTTCAGCGAGCCGGGGGAAAATTAAGTAACCATTCTGTTAGAAAAACCAGTATCTCGAGGCTGTTAGACGCCAACACTCCCGAAATCTTTGTGGCCCAGCTGAGTGGACACAAGAACCTGCAAAGTCTACAGTCGTATAAATCGGCAAGCGAACAACATCAGCTTCAGATGTCCAGTATACTCAGCGGAACTCAACCATCAGCACAAAACCAACCAAGAAGAGCACTTAATCCTCTTGAAAATTTACAACCACCGATACGTGAGCCAGTTGATACGTCCCAGTCGGAAACCCAGCTCGGCCAGCTGCAGCATTTCGAAGCAACACATTCATACCAGGAAGATTCAAACAGCCAAGCAGTTTTCGCTGGTGCAAGTGTAAGCAGCATCTCAGGGTGTCAATTTCAGATTTTAAATGGTCCAGTGAAGATATTCCAAGAGAAAAAGCGACGAAGACTTGTGATTGAAAGCGATGAAGAAGGCTAAGTTTTGTTGACACTTTGATCGAACAGCCGTAATATATTTTTCAAATAACTTTGAGTTTTATACGAATGTTTTAAGCCATTTACGACAATAAGTTTTCTTGATTTGTTAATCTTTTCTTTCATCGTTATTTAAATTTAATCTTGCGATTATATTCACAGATAAAGATATTTAAAACAAACTTGACTTGTTTGCTTGTTTCCATGTGTGTTTTGTTGAATTACTCGCATATTCAGTCGCGTGACCATGGCGCGTGACCGGATGTAATGGATAAACTAATTATCCATCGATATTAATTTTTGCACTCATTTATGCCATATAATAAACAACTTACTAACCTCGTCTGTTCGGTCTGTACGGTAAAATATCAAACCTTGGTTTTGCTGTATTGACCTCGCTATCGCTCGGTCAATACAGAAAAACCTCGGTTTGATATTTTACCGTACAGACCTCACTCTCAGTTAGTAAGTAGTTACTATTGAACGACGATAAAACCGAGTTTATTCTAATTGGGCCTTGCCAGCAGTTGAGTAAACTACAGCCGATTAGTAGGCTAAATAAAATTTTCAGAAAATTACAAGAAAGAGAAATCCGTACTTCTAAAATATTTAACTAAGGAATTAGGTTCTCAAAGTTTACTTTATTTTGATTTCTATGAACATATAACGCCAAAAATATTGAACTACCTTATACTAAATTGCAATCATGTATCCCAAATATTCCTGTAGTGCGTTAGCTGGGGGATTAGGTCAAAGGGTAGAGCACGCGTTTTCCGTGCGCGAGGTAGCGGAATCAATGCAACGTGTCCGCATTTTATTTGTAACTCACAAGTTTTTGTTTTATTTGTTTTCATTATCTGTTATCATCTTTTGGAAAATCTATCTTCTAAAAAATATTTAGCATTGCTATTTTAACATTTAAAATTCTTTATTTAGGTTAATTTGAAGGCAGGCTTGCGCATACGTGGTATTCTAAAAAATATATAATGTACAATCATTGACAAAATTAGTTGAAACCACTCGGGTGAAACATGCCATGTTAATTGCTAAGCCTCTTTTTTCCATAAATTGCTATCCCCCCGTCCCCCCTTTTTCAATTTTGATACTCTGAACATTTAAATGTAATGGCAGGTGACTGAGTGCAAATTGCACACGTTTTGAGTTTCACAACATTGAAGTGGGGGAAATTCCCTTACGAAAATTCCATATGTAAATTTTTCACATATGAAATTTCCACATATGGAATTGGAACCTTTTCACATATGAAATTTCCGCATATGAAATACAGTTCCGCATATGAAAATTCCACATATGGAATTGGAACCTTTTCACATATGAAATATAATTCCACATATGAAATCACCACATATGGAATTGGAACCTTTTCACATATGAAATTTCCACATATGAAATACATACAATTCCACATATGAAATTTCCACATATGGAATTGGAACCTTTTCACATATGAAATATAGTTCCACATATGAAATCACCACATATGGGATTGGAACCTTTTCACATATGAAATTCCCACATATGAAATTTTCATATATATATATATATATGGAATAAAACATTTTCAGATATTCAATTATTAAAATACAATTTATGGGAAATTAGACATTAGAATATGCAGAATGTGCAAAACTTGAACTTTACTTAAACAATTGAACACCATATTAACACATTCAATATTGTTTGTTTTTAGACTAATTTAATTTTAGAAATATATTATCAATTTACATCGAAATTCTAGAATTTAAAGTTAAATTCACCTGGCCCAGCTATGCAAAAGGCAATTACAATATAGCACTACAGTAGTTGTACATTTTGTACGACTGTAAATTCAGCTAATTTTATCAAACATTGAACTTTTTGAGGTATTCAACAGTAAGCTTATAGTTATGTACCAGACAATAAATAATCAGCAAATGTTCAATATGATTACTGGTCTGGTAACAAACAATTGCACTGTGGAAAGTTAACCTACTTTTGAACAACTGGCCCATTGTGTTTACCACAAAATAATGTACACGTTAAAT